>CAWUFW010007251.1:600000-1033159 GCA_963921515.1 Calotriton arnoldi | reverse complement strand
CGCGGGTTATTGCAAATGAAACCGCCGTCTCCCCAAAGATGAAAAAAATACTTGCTAAAGGCAATACAACGATAATACAATACTAATACAGCAAACTGCGATTGTATCGGCATAAATGGCAGCGGATCAATAATCCAATCGTGCTCGCCAGGTGACGACAATCCGGTCAATTCTAAACAGCGGCGCACTTAAGAAAACCTCATTAAACAGTAAATCAATATATATATATACATATGAAATTCAGTAGAAAGAAATCCCACTTAGCTTATGGCTGCTGGAGCAGCAAAGAAAGAGGAACGATAATGGGGACAGCATGTCTTATAGGCTATCCGAGGTACAGGTTGGTAAATGTGGAAGTGATGTCATGGGGCTGTTCATGGGAAATTAAGTTTTGTGATGGTTTACTGAAGTGTTTGCTATAATTTCATTTTCTGCTGTGTGTTGCAGTAAAGTAAGAGAAGATTAATCTGAAGCTTCCGGACCTGACATAGAATTCAAAATGGCCTCTCTAAAGCTTTCTGATACTCAAAGCCAGAATCTCAAAGTCTTCCCTTTGTTGGATGACGTTTGTACTGTGAATATTAAAATATATGATAACAGAGTGAGAGCAAAATGCACCTTTTCAACCAGTTTTAAGACCCACTGTTTAGGTTTCTGGAATTAAAGTGGTTTATTTGGAAGCAATGGAAACCGCGTGCGATGAAGTCCTATAGGAGCAATCCTTAAACAACATTTCACCAGATTATTGAACAAACATTAGACAAAATAGCATTGGTATAAACTGCTAGGGATAGTGGAAGAGAGCTTAGATACATAGTATTGTATGTTTTTTTTGTTTTTTTTGTTTATTCCTGATACTGTTTCTGTTATGGTTTCTCTTTAAAACAGATGTGTATCGTGGTGGAGTCGGGGCCGTTCTCTTCTCCAACTAAAGTCTGATAACTTTCAATGAGTGCCACATGATGCCGGATACAAGAAATTAAGTGAAAGCTGGCTATCACACACACAACAGCTTTCGCACTATCAGACAATCTTTTACACTCTATCATAAACACAAAACCTCCATTGAATACACCACGAGACAGGCACCACATCAAACCAACACATACACACCATCTCAATCATCAACACACAAGAACATTGGTACCATCACACCAACAAATGTGCACCATCAAAGCAACACTTAAAAAGCCATAATCACACTGTGCATGCTTTTACTGCTGTCTGCGCTCTACCTTTTCCATACAGGAGAGGGACGCTGCTGCACTTGTTGTGCATCTGTGTGCTTGTGTATATGTGTTCACTCCTGTTCTCCGTGCAGTTACTGTTCTTTGTGGATGTGAGGAAAGTTTGTACTGCTGCTGTTCACTGTGTACATGTTCTGTTTGTGAAGGACTGTGCACTACTGCAACATGTGTTGTACATCTTCCTTTGTCTGCGGGAGGCTTATACTGCAGCAGCTGCTGATGGGTGTCGCTTGCCTGTTCTTTGTGGTAGATCAGCTTGCAGTGCTGCTAGAGATTATGCACCTGCATTCTGTTGTGGTAATCAAACTTGGTGGAAATCGTTTCACTCTGTAGATGCTTATAGGATATGGAACCGGGTAAAGCAAGTCCCCTAGCTATGCATCTAGACAGAAATGTAATTCCTTCGCAATGAAACTCCAAAAGGCTTTACATCAAACCATGGAAATGCTGCCTTTTAAACATAGAAAAGGGAGTAACTGTCACGTAGAGCATTCATTGTCTGGGCCATTATTCTTCTCGAAGTTATAGATATATATTTTGGTCATGCTGGTCCACAACAATGCTGACCACTTTATGTATTTGAAACCGAGCTCCACACTTTGTGACGGATCTGATGGTTTCCAAAGGTTTGAAGAATCCTCATATATATACAAATGTTCATACATATTACTTCAGTGCAGGCTAATGGCTCTATAAATCAATCCATTTGTCATCACCGTGCCAAAACAGTATATGCTATTCCTACAATGGCTTTCCACCAGAAAGACGTAACATTACCACACAAATCATGTAGCATTAAGCAACGGGTGCTTGACGCGCCGACTGGACAAGTCTGAACTCAACAGTAACTTAGATCTCTACATCGCCAGACATACCCCGCAGTCAGCGAAGTGAGAACCATAATCCCAGATTTCAGTGACCTGTTCTCACTTCCATCATGCGATGGAAACCTGACGCCATGGCCCCTGGTGCAGCCATCCACTCTAGAGGCCGCCCAATCAAACACTAACGCTACTTGACATGGAGGGTAAACATAGCTTCCAATGTGTTTGTTGCAACAAGTGGGGCTGCAAGCTGAGAAGAGGGAACATGCCTTGAGCGCACACACGCAGCATGCTCGGCAGTGATTAATGGAGGCGCTGCTGTGGAATAGGATAGCTCAGTTAGGGGGCGACAGGCCAAGAAACCCACCAGAAGATCTACAAAACAAAGCACGAAAAATGGCATGAGGTGAAAATATACAGTAGTAGACATATTCGTTTGTTTCTGTGCAGTGGTGACATTCCAACACCAGGCTCTATTTTTTTGCTGATGAAATCCAGATGGAACCTACACAAGGTGTGGTCTCCTTGTACGACCTCAATTGGCAGCATAGGGGTATATCTTCCCAATACCTGTTGGCACAAAGAAATCTCGGTAGCAATAGTAGGGTAAAGTTGCTTTAACGGGAAGGAGTTCAACTCTCTTGCTGTCGGTTTCTAAGTTTAGTAATACAAAAGATATGCAAAATCTGATTGTGTGTTCATCACCTGAATGCTCTTGGTTGTCAAAGGAGAGGATGGTGGAAAGAAAGTTGTTTGTTTAGGACAATGATAATGTATTATGACATTAATTTTCCTCAAGACGAAGCGTGTTTATTTTGGCTAACCGTGCTAAACACACGATTAGAAAATGAACAGCCAAACCCAGTAACTAAAGCCCCCTTTAGGTCTGACCACAGACACTTGTAGCAAATTGGAATATTTCGTGTTATCAGTGAATGAGCAGTAATAAGTGCGGAAATAGAGTGGGCTTGTGTGAGTCCCAATCGTCTATTGGCTTTTATATGTGTTTTTATTGGTATTCCACAGCTAGGTTGGGCTCCCCATCAATGCCATGACATTTAGAGAAGGATTACATTGTTCTGTCTTACCATTAGGTTTCTATGATTAAGCCATCAATTAGCCCTTTTGATATATTGCAGATGTGACATGTAGCTAGAGACCCTGAGGGATATTTACAACAAAATGTTGGAGCGCGGTGCTACGCCAAAATTGGTAATGCAGTGCTCCGACATTTTTAAAAAGTGATGCGCTGTATTTACAAAAATAGACTGCACCCCTGTTTTCCCTTAGCGCTGGTGCTAATAAAGATGCCTAGCGCCAGTGCAGGTACCCTTGCACCATGTTGCAATGATGCCTGCTCTGCAGGGGCTATTGTTTATGTGCAGGAAGGGAATCCTTCCTGCACATAAACAATCTTGAAATGTGATTTGTTCTTTCTAAGTGTGCTGCAGAATGTAGCACACATGGAAGAGTAAAAAACGAGGAGAAATTAATCATTTCTCCTTCTATTGACAGTCTAAGACCAGGTATTCCCATGTCTTAGTTTTTGGTGCTGCCCCAGCCTTGTAAATATGGGGCAGTGTCAAAAAGCAATGGGTGTTGCAGTGGAATGCCCACTGCAACAACCATTCCACACCCCTTTCACACTAATTGAAGCGTGAAAAGGGGCCTTATTTACAAGGCGGTGTTAAGCCACATTAATTGGCTTAACGTTGCTTTGTAAATAAAAAGAAGGAAATATTGCTACCAGAACGTCGCTAAAAGTGATGTTCTGGTGGCGATATCCCCTTGTAAATATGCCCCCCAATGTGTGAGGCTCTGAGCAGGAGGCCAACCAACTAGCCCTTGGAGTCACTCTGGTGATCCTGCGTTCAAGATGCAGGTTCAGTCCACCACAGGTCGACATGTGTACTGAGGACTTGGTTCTGAGGGTTCATTATTTATACCTGGTGCCCACTTTGAAGTGGGAGAAGCTTCTAGAGTCTTCACCCTTTAGAGGTGTCTGGGATTTCCTGCCTCCCTGCTCTGGCCCCAGCTTGTCTGGGGGCACAAAGACTAGCGTGAAACCCTTTGTGAGTGTGCTGAGGCAGAGTCTTTGTGATGTGAAAGTGTAGTAGGTGACAGCTGCACCCCTCTATCAAGTCAGAGATGGCCTTTCCTGCCAACACCTATTACCCATTTATCTTACTGTCTGGAAGCAATACACAAAGGCCAACTGCCAGCTACACCTAGTCATGTGACCCAGGATACAGGCTGCAGGCACCAAATGGGTGGGATTACAAATGCCAACTTTCTAAAAGCAACATTTTCAGAATTGTTACAAACTCGACATACCTACCTGCTCCGAATTGAAAGTTATGATTTATAAAATGTAATACGGTCAGCCAATGTTATTCTATGAGAGAAAAAGGCTTGAAGTAGTAAAAACGAATTTAAGAGTTTTTCACTACCAGGACATGTAAAAGTTAAAAGTACATTTCCACATTTTTAATACACTGCACCCTGCCCTATGGGCTATTTAGGGATTTCCCTAGAAGTGCCTTATGTGAATTAAAAAGGAAGGTTTAGGCCTGACAAAAGGTTTATTTTGCCTGTTTAAAATGGCAGTTTAAAACTGCACACACAGGATGCAATGGTAGGTCTGTGACATGTTTAAAGGGCTACTTAAGTGAGTGGAACAATGACTGCTGCAGGCCCATTAGTAGCATTTAATTTACAGGCCCTGGGTACCACTTTTTTAGGGATTTACAAGTAAATTACATGTGTCAATTGGGTGGAAACCAATGTTACCATGTTTTAGGGAGAGAGCGCTAGCACTTTAGCACTAGTTAGAAGTGGTAAATTGTGCAGAGTCCTCAGGCCAGCAAAAACGAAGTCAGCAAAACAGGAGGATTGAAGGCAAAAAGTTTGAGGAAAACCATGGCCTGGATGTCAGGTCCAATATGTGTTGCCCCCAGCTGAAAGCAGAGAGAACTACCCACCCTCGTATGAATTCTCGTCGCTAAGGCGGAAGAACCTGCAGAGACCATGAGCATTGGTTTAACCAGTTCCAGGGAAATGCTCCAATATAAAGTCCATTACCTGTAGGTAGATGGACCACCTCAACAGTTTTGGATTCTCACCCTTCCTCTGCATTAACCATCTGAGGGGTCGGTGGTCTGTCTGAATCCGTAAGCGAGCCCAAAACAGGTATGATGTCAACTTCTTCAGTGCCCAGACCACTGCAAATGCTGCACTCCATCTCTGCTCTCTGGGAAGTAACCTCCTGCTGATGAAGGCTACTAGTTGATCTAGACCCTGTTCATTTAGCTGTGAAGGCATGGCCGATATGCCATGTTCTGAGGAATCTGTTTGCATGATGAACTCTTGGAAGAAATCAAGGGCCTTGAACATGGTTGCTGTGCACATGCCCTTCTTCAGCATGTCAAAAGCGCTCTGGCACGCCTCTGTCCAGATCACCTCTCTGCGCATGTGCAGTTTTCACAATGATCACCCAAGTTTCGAGAGAGAGACGGCGAGGAAGAGGAGGAGGGCAGCCCGGGGACATCCCAGTTCAGGTAAGTGGTTTTTGTTTGTTTTAATTAATGTCAAATACATTTTTAATAGAGGGGTTGGAGGCGGGGGCTGGCTAACTCCGCTCCACAGCGAAGTGTGTGGAGATTTGCCTACTCCGCGTTACGCGGAGAACGAGGAATAGGCAAATCTCCGCACACTCCTCTAGCGGAGCGGAGTTCTCCGCCCGCGCTTAGAATTTTCCAGAGAGACGCAGCTGGACAGTAAATTACAAAGGAGTAAGTTTCGGTTCTGAAGCCGGGCACACATTATCTATCAGTCAAGGTCACTCCGCCTGTGCCCGCCACTAGACAAGTGGGAGAAGGCTTACATCTAAAGGAAAGGTATGCGCTAATAAGAACAGTGCATTCATAAGTGTGGCAAAACCCAACTCCGAAGAAACACAACCTAGAGAAGGCCGTTTCTCGGAAATCGAAAATAATTTGTTACAATCGTGATACAAAATGGCACCTGCACACAAAATGGCGCCTCGAATGCTAACTTATGTAAAACGATGCAAGAGCATAATTTTTATTCCTACAGACCCTCTTTTTAGCATGAGCTAAGCAATTGTTTATAATAGCAAAAGACATATATTTCAATAAAACATAAATAAATTGATTTTAAGAGCATTCCAAATTTTCAGTTTCACTTTCAGGGAGGAAAACAGTAAGAAGGGAAGAAGTCTCAAAAATACCCACATCGATCTGCATAAGGTCGTTCTCCTCGTTCTGAATCATAATTGTCACATTGGTATCATGGATTGATATTCTCTTGGGAGCGAGAAGAGTGGTGCATCAAGAGCAACATAAGGGGAGACACTGCACCAGAACACAGCAAGCAATCAAAATCACAATAAAATAAATCACCCTCTCAAGGATCCAATCCCATCCACCAAAGAGGGACCAACTCCAATTTCCGCTCTCCATACCTTTAACATTTTCCAAGATGTCTAAAATGTGTTGGGTAACATTCTTTTCCATATTAGTGATCCCAACTTCACACTGGTCTCCTACTACTGCACACACACCACCACTCTTAGCTAGAATGAAGTCAACAGCATATCTGGTTTGCTCAGAATATATTCACATACTTTCTAATTGGGTGGTGATGTCACGCAGAGCTGCCACTGTGGAATTCGACAGTATCTGTAGCTTACATCCAAAATATTCTCTAGCCCTTTCACCTCTAGCCATAGCGGTACCACCAAAAGTAATAATGGAGGAGAGAATATATCCAAAGGTGATACCATTACTATAATTATTGACTTCAAGGTCTGTCACCCCTTCGCAAAATTCCTTTGTCAGTGTTCTTTTCACCCATCTGACCTTAGGCTTCGCATGTTTGCAGGGCACACCTAAAGGCAACACCATCCCAAGGGCCACATCATCTGTACCATTATGCATATTAGAATAAGTCCCATTAGACAGAAAGAAAAATCCTGGGTGTGCGTAAATGGGCCTATCATAATCTACAGCAGCATACCTAGAATTGCATCCAACAGTACGAGGATCCTTTGGATCTACCATAGAGTACGTGCCCTTATGCAGAATTATCCCTGAGCAGTTAGCATACAAAATGAGGTCAGTATAATTGACGATTGGGCAACATGCAGGGTAATAACCAGCCTCTCGGGGAACTGTCAATTCTTTGTACTGCCAACCCACCAGTTTGACATTCTGCTTCTCCATATAGAAATTATCACAATAAGTGTTGTTGTTGCATCCTGGATAACCTGTGCCCCGTGGCTTTCGATGATATAGACATGGGCCTGGATAACCAAATCCAAATACTCCTTGTACTTCTACGAAACCAGGGGGCCGAGTATAAGTGTAATTAACAAGTGACAATGGATTTGCAGTCCATAAGCTAGTATCAGACTCAGTAGGATAGCAATCAGTACCTTCTCCAAAAAACCTTTTATGTGTGTCTAGAAACACATTACTCGGGGCTGCCCTTTTTGTACTTGAGAAACAACCTTGTGTTTAGTACATGATGGTGCATTCTGTTCACATTCCAAAACCCTGGACACCCCACCCAGAACCAACAGGAGTAGTAACATAAGAACAGCACATAATGTTTTTTGCTTGGTAGACCAAAATTCACGTGTATGAACAAGGGGAATTACTGGCTGCTCCTCGTCGGCAACCATTCTGCCAAAGGGGTGCATAGCAAATAATAAGCCAAGGGGGGGGGCAAATTGCCCGCAAAAGAAATATACAAGTTCCCAGTGTCCGTCAGAGCCTCACTGGTACAGGCTCCTATTGTCCATCAAACGTTGGCGCTCTTGAGCACCGGCGGAGGAGCTTGCTCTGTCCTAAGCTCTTGATGTATCCCACGCCGATCAGGATAATGTACCCCCAAGGGGATACGTTCGATCTATTCTGTCCAATGTTCAAACAGTGCACAAATCTCACATAACCCTATACTAATTCCGTTGGTACTCTAGCAAAGTACACCCTAATTTACATAGTCCATCCCTAAATAATCTGACCTCCTTTGGTGCACTATTCCTCAGCCGAGGATGCAGATTGTACCTGGTGACTCCAGGCACAGAGGGATCAATGAAAAGGGGCTCCTGGATAGACTGCATCTCCGGTGGAACTGCTGCATTCAGCATGTCATCATTCTCCTCATCCGTTTTGGTCCAGGTCAACCTGGCATCACTAAAGGGGACAAACTGAGGTACCGGCTCACACTCAGAGTCCCCTACTCCAGCTTTGATCCATTGGTCATAAGACAAAGGCAGGGGCACCCTCTTGCAATGAGTGCCATGCACCCAATTCTTTCGGCCAGCGACCTTGACAGCCGGGCGTGTAGCCAAAAGGACCTGCTCGGGCCCCTTCCAACGCAGCTCCAAACTCTTCTTCCGCTGGAAATTTCTTATGAGGACATAGTCCCCAGGCTGAATGTCGTGTCTGGGCCCCTCTGGTGTAGCTGGCAGGGCTTCCCGGACCTGTTGGTGAATAGAACGCAAATTTTCAGTTAACTGGTAAAGGTAATCGATCAACAACGGGTACTCAATGTCAGAGAACCGTCGAGGGTGCGTGACGCCCCAGACATTTGCCGGGCGTCCAAACACGACCTCATACGGTGACAATCCTGTTCTAGATTGTGCTGTTTTTCTTGTCGACAAAAGAGCTAATGGTAAAGCATCTGGCCACTGTAGCCCTGTTGTCTCCTGAATCTTTGCCAGTTTCAGTTTGAGAGTACCATTGTATTTCTCAATCAAACCTGCTGACTGTGGGTGGTTGGCAGCATGAAACTTCTGTTTTATATGCAACCCATCACAAATCAGCTGAATCACCTGAGCATTAAAGTGACTTCCGTTATCACTACAAATCAAACGGGGCAAGCCGAAACGAGTAAAGAACTCCTTCAGGAGTACCTTTGCAGTCGGAATGGCTGTATTATCTTTAGTGGGATAAGCTTCAACATATTTACTGAATGCACAGAAAACCACCAGGACATACTTCAAATTGTTGCACCTTTCCAGTTCGATGTAGTCCATTTGAAGGACTTCGAAAGGGAAGGTGGGTGGTGCGAAATTACCATGGGGTGTAGGAGTACCCTTCCCAGGATTATGCATCATGCACACCATGCAGTACTTCACTAAATGTGCAGCTATTTTTTAAATATTATCATTCTGCCATACAGGGTCTAACAACTTACAAATACCCTTTGCACTGATAAGAGCTGGGCCATGAGCCATCGTAACTACAGGGAGAACATATGCATCTGGCAACATCCATCTCTTCTTCCCTGACTTATCAATCCAACATCCCTCATCATTCAATTGCGCTGTACTTTCTTGCCACACTGCTAATTCTTCGATTGTAGCTTCACTTTGTATCTCTTTCACATTTTCAAGTGTATCCTCAAACATAGTAACTTCAGACACCCACCTAGCAGGGCCTGCTACAAACATTCTTTTCATTTTAGTCCGAGCTGATTCTTTAGCTGTCTGGTCTGCAAAAGCATTTCCCTACCTACATCATCAGTGACTTTCCGATGTGCACACACTTTACTATGGCCAATTTCTTAGGGAGTGTCAGAGCAGACAAAAGCCTCAATATGAGGTGCCCGTGCTGGATTTTGGTGCCATGGGAAGTAAGAAACCCTCTCTCAGCCCATAGTCACCCAAAATTATGTGCGACTCCAAAGGCGTACTGACTGTTAGTATAAATATTGACAACCAGTCCCTCACTTAATTCACAAGCTCTTATTAGAGTAACAAGCTCAGCAGCCTGGGCCGATTGATAGGGAACTCTTGATGTCTCAACTACTGTACGCAGCGTAGTAATAGCATACGCAGCAGTTGTAGTGCCATCTGGTAATTTAAAACAAGAGCCATTGATATATAGTTCCCCTTGTGGGTCAGATAAGGGAACATCAGTCAAGTCTACCCGTCCTTTCGTCTCTTCTTCCGTCCGGAAGATACAGTCATATTTATTAATCTCATCATTCTCAGAAGGGAGGGGTAGCAACGTGGCTGGATCCAGAGTGGCACATATTTTGATCGTGATGTGTTTGGCAAACAAAGTTAATTCATATCCAGTCAGATGTGCACTGGTGAGATGCTGTGTCTTGGTCTTGTTCAAAAGTGTATCCACAGCATGGAGTACCATGACTGTGAGGTCAGTATCAAGTACGAGTCCAGCCGATTGTCTGATAGATACGGCCACAGCTGCGACCGCTCTTAGACAGCTCGGGAGGACTCGTGTGACAGGGTCAAAGACGGCAGAGAAATAAGCACACAGCCGTTGCTTATTTCCAAATGTTTGTGTTAAAACAGAGAGCGCGCAACCGGACATCTCATGAACGTACAACACAAACGGTTTAGTGCAGTCTGGGGTGCCAAGTACTGGAGCCAAACAAAGCGCAGTTTTCAATTGCTCAAAAGACTGCTGACATTCAGGTCTCCAGGGCAGAGGCTCATGCACATCCTTTAGCGTTAGTGCAAGCAGGGGTTTGATTAGTAGCGAGTAGCTAGGTATCCACTGCCGACAGTAGGAAGTGATACCTATAAAAGCGCACACATCTTTCTGAGTTTGTGGAACGGGCATTTTAACAATGGTACTAATGCGCTCCGGGGTTAATCTCCTACCCTCCTTCGACAGTAGGTGACCTCCTGTCAACAATATTGAAATTTAGAAAGAGACACCTTTTGTCGATGTTGGGACAAATGCAATAACAATTTAACTGTACTGTCTTTGCAACCTTGTTCCATGTCGGAAGCAATGAGTAAGTCATCAACATACTGCACCAATACATTACCTGAGGGAAGCGATAGAGAATCCAACTGACTTTTTAAAGCTTGACTATAAATACTTGGACTTTCTATATATCCCTGAGGAGCTCGACAGAATCTAAAGCTCCTACCAGCTAGGGTAAAACCAAACAAGTTCCTACTATCTGGATGAATAGGAATACTGAAGAATGCATTTTTTAAATCAATGACAGAAAATAATTTAGCAGTAGAAGGAACCATTGTCAAAAGAGTAGTGATGTCTGGGACCACTGGAAACTGAGGGACCACTATTTTATTAACCTCGTGCAAGTCAATCACGAAACAATAAATATCTTCATGGTCATCAGGGGAACCTGAGGGCGTCCTTTTAAGAATTGGAAGAATAGGGCAATTGCAAATATTAGCAGTTGTTTCCTCAACCACTCCTTTCTTAATCAAATCCTGTATAATTTCCAATAAGGCTCGCTCTCCTGCCTGCGGTATTTTATACTGAGGGATACGGGGGCAAAATAGCACAATCCTTAACCTGTATCGAGACCGGTGATATCTGCAACAATCCCACATCTGTATCGCCCGTAGCCCACAGAGTGGGTGGCACATCTTTAAATTCAACAGGAAGGGGTGCATCTTTGGACAAACACTGCTTAGCGCATGCTACATCTGGACCCATTGTCATATAGACACCTGCCAGAGAGCAATAAATTGTGGCATGCAATTTCTTCAACAAATCCAAACCCATCAAAGTCTCACCGCAATTAGATGTCAACAAGAATGGCGAATCCACAGTTAAAGGACCTATAGTCAACGCAAGAGGTTTTGAAATGGGGCTTACAACCGGTACACCAGAGAAACCAACCAACACATTATTTTGGCAAGACAGAGCCGCCCCAGGGACCATATTTTGAGAAACAGAACTTTTTGTCGCACCTGTGTATACCAAAAATTCCTTAGTTGAACCTTGCAATTCTGCTGTCACATAAGGACCATGCTGGTCTACAGGTTTCTGAACTGGTCCCCCACTCTGTCCCTGGCTGTCCTAGCTATATGACATCCCTGTCACTACCTCCACATCATAATCGTCATGATAGTGCTGTCCTTCACGAGAGTCATCAAAATAATTATTATCAGAATGACCCTGTGAAGCCACAGCATTCTGAGCCCTATATGCCCCACCAGTTACATGACCCCTTCCACAAGAACCCCGTCCCCTCAGGACCGCTACCTTCTGCAAAAGCACGGAGCACTCACTACGCCAATGTCCCTCCTCTTTACAGTACGCGCACTGATTGGGACCCAAAGGCGTAGTTACTGGCTGTCTACTAGTGCGCAGAAGCTGTCGGGCAGGACCACCAAGCCCTCTCCCATTCCCTCTGAAAGCCTGCTGTAGCAACACCTTCGCCTTTAAATCCTTATGTCTCTTCTCTGTCTCTCCTTTTCCTCATTATCCCTATGCTCATAATATTGTGCCATGTTCAAAATAACAGAGGGAGTAGAGGTGGACCAGGTACTCTCAGAAGCTTGCAATCGCGTCGCAATTTCAGGAGGCAAGTTAGAAACAAATCTATTAACAAACAACCGAATAACTCCCTCGACGGACAAATCTTGTCCGCTATAATCCAAAAATGTACCTTCAAATCGGGTAAAGAAATCAGACACACTCTCATCTTTCTTCTGTCAACAGGCTGACAATTTATCCCAATCCACCTTTCTTGGCGGAATAAAGAATGCATATACGTAATTATGCGACCTGGCAATGCTAAAATCTCCGCTCAAGGCTTATCACCGGGCTTCCTTTCCTGATCCCATGCCTTGATTTGATCCCAAGTACCACCCAACTCTGGAACATGATCTTGAGTATGAACCTGCCTCCAAATATCGACCGGAACAAGAAGACAAAAAAACATTTCAATATCAGCAAGAGTCATCACCGTAGAAGAAGCAGCTTCAGTCAGTTTTTTATAGTAAGCAGTGGGATTCTTCCTAGGATATGGTAAATGAGTTTTAAGAGATAAAACCTCACTTCTTTTCCACGGAGTATAAACCCATTGCTCCTGAAACCTGGCCGCCACTGCTGCTTGAGTAACATTACCACGACCATCTTGCAGTTCCGGTATCTCGGGGTGATATATGGGATGCACCTCTCTCATCGGAAACTGAGATAATGAACTAGGACTTTTCTCATGTAATCTTTCCCTGTATGCAACTATTGTCGTAACATTAGCAAAAACCTGTTCTGGCCCCAATTCACTAATATACACTCGATCTCTAATGTCATATTAAATTTGAGGTGCTTCCGCTTCAAAATGTTGCCTAAGACCAATCAAAGTAGCAGACTTATGTTTAAGGGCATATTGCTGTCTAGAGGGCTCAAAATCTTTCATAGTCGCCCAGACATCCTCTACACTATAAATAGGATTACTTGCCCACTGTGCAGCCTGATTAGCTATTACCCTCTTTTCTTCATCCCCCACATCAGATCTCACTAACGGTCCCATACGTTCCTTACATTTTGTCCAATCCCTGTCCTCAACGGCATGCACCGGTGTTCCACTACTTACTAATGTCGGAGGATGAAAAACCACAGTGGAAGACGCAACAGAAGCAACAGGCACTTTCGTCGCTGGGGCTCTTTTGTGGGGGAAACAACTGGCAGAAGGGTAGCTGAAACAATAGGCATGGCAGGAGTACTAACAGTCACCGCAGACGGCAAAGAAACAGAAGGAGGAGGAGCCGAAGCTAGAACCGTTGAAACAACAAGGACAGAGACAGAGGAAGTAACTGTAACAGGCGAGGGCATCGGAACAATAGGATATATTCTTTGCGGGGCATATGGAGGCGGGGTTGGGTATCTAATAATTCTTCAACAAAGACATCATCTTCTTCCTTAACCACATACGATTTATCAATGTGTAATCGAAACCTTCTATCTTCACATTCAACACCCTTCTCCTGTTTCTCCCTATCATATGCTACAGCCTTCTGAGTCAACCTCTGCATTCTTCCTTTCCGGGCCCCTTTTTCTCCCTTCAACCGCTTCTGTCTAGATGCTTTCTGCCATGTTCTGAGGGAATCAAACATAGATTGCCTACTTTGCTTCTTAAACAACTGTTCCCGTAAATACAGAGGGGCATATTCACAAGGAGCTATCGCTGAATTAACGGCACTTTATCGCAGCCAAAGTCGTGATAAATTTACCTCCCCATTCACAAGCCGGTGTTAACAGCCCACAGCACCAGTTTACCCGCGATAGCAGCCGCAAAAAACATCGCCACAGAGGACCCTCGCAAACATCGCTAATGAGATGCAGAGTAGGCGTTCCCGTGACAAAAGCAGAGACAACAGCACACCTCAACATTCACAACGACCAGCCACATCCGCGATAAAAACACAAAACAGGCGATAAGGCGCGTTAGCACCAGGAAATCTACACCTGCTCTGACCTGGTGTAAAGTCGGACGGCAGCCAGCACCACAAAGGGAGCACAGCCCAGGGCCACATCCGAAGGGCAACAGATGCCATGGAGCCACCCATCATGCGGCCCGGACACCCAAGAGGCCACAACACCCACCGCCACTACCCCCAGGACCACCCCTCCCTGGCACCCCCGACCAAAGATATGCCACATCAGCCACACCCAAACATGTACAAATTATTCCGCTTGATGCCGCACAATCACAACTGGTGACATGGATGTGTCGTCACAGAAATGACCAGCACACATTCACTTTCGAAGCAACAAATGAAACTTTATTAAAATGAACAACGAAATGAAATGAAGACACATGGCCGCTCCCCTCCGGACAAAACGTAGGTCACAGCCTGTAAGACAAAAAACATGATGAGAAGGTGTGTCCTGCGCACATCAGAGGACAGAGAGAGAGCGAAGGAGAGAGAGAGGAAGAGTGGGAGGGAGAGAGGAAGAGAGGGAGAGAGAGAGAGAGAGAGAGTGCTGCCCCTGCGCACCCAGGCCACACTGCTCACCTGCTGCCACCGGTGTGTCTCCAACCATGTGCCGGTATGTAGGGCAGTTCACCAGGTCACACATCTGATTCAGAGCCGTCAGCTGAAACAGAGCCCAGATACATGACTGGCACAGTACACACACTTGCACAAGACAACATCGCCTGCCCGCCCATGCACACCCAGGCAGAGGCACCACAACCCCTCCCGCCGCCCATCGGAGCATGCCCGCCCATGCACACCCAGGCCTCAATGCTCACCTTCCACCACCGGCGCGTAGACAGGAGGTCCCACCACGTGCCACTACAAGCCACAAGCCTGGGGCCCGCGGACATGGCACCCTCCACATCATGCAGCGACGCTCCGCAGGCCACCAGGTCTCATGTTTGGTGCTGGGTCTTGATTACTCCATGGCAGTGGACATACCAGTGCACCCGGCACCATCGCAGGCTGCACACCCGCTCAGCCCAATGGGTGCCACCAACTCTGGGACCCCGGAAGCGACGCCACGTGGCGGTACGCCCGCGCTGCCCGCTGGCTCTGGCCTACACTGCGGTCCAGCAGGGCACACAGAACCTGAGCTGTCTGGACCGCCTGTATGGGGCATCATCGCAGGCAGCACACCCGCTCAGCAGCTCAATGTGCCACTGACACAGTGCACCCCAAGTCACCGTCCCGTGGCGGGGTGCCTGTGCCGTCCGCAGGGCCTCGTGTGCCACTAACCCTGTGCAACCCCAGTCTGCACCACGTGGTGGTAGGCCCGTGCCTTACTCAAGGCCTTGGATTCCACTAACCCTGTGCAACCCCAGTCTGCGCCATGTGGTGGTAGGCCCGTGCCTTACTCAAGGCCTTGGATGACACTAACCCTGTGCAACCCCAGTCTGCGCCACGTGGTGGTAGGCCCGTGCCGTCCGCATGGCTTCGGATGCCACTAACCCTGTGCGCAACAACTCATGGGCCCTACAAGTGTGAGAACCGTGGAGCGGCCGTCATCCAGTCACCACCAGAAGAGGGGTATGTGACGTCATCGGCCCCTTATGTTGGCGCAGTCACATGGCCTGTGACGCCTGTGCCGGATGGGTGTGGTGTGTGTAGAAACCTGCCCTCAGGGAGTGGCTGTGACATTCTGACAACTAGACCAGTGACCTGCACACCACCAGCGAGTATGGCTGTGACGGGTAGCAATGAGGGCCCCCCCTCTGGGCGTCAGCGGAGTAGCCTGGCCTGCCGTATGCCCGACCAGCGCAGGGCTTGCAACAATGACTCGTGGGCTCTGGGTGTGGTCCAGTCCATGTCCAGACAAGGAAGTGACTGATGCGTGTGTCCCTGCTGTAGTGTTCACAGAACCCGCTACACAAAATGCAATGTCGCACCCTCTTACTGGCATCTAACCCTGGGCGTAGTTTGCGTATTCGCGCTACGCGAGGCTACGCGAAGTTACAAAAGCGCTACGCGATCTACGCGTAGCTACGCGAGCGCGCGTAGTTGCTTGTCCCGCCCGTTCGCGATGCATTTTTCTTGCTCGCGAACACGTATTGTGTGTTCGGGAGTCTGTTTGCGTGCTCGGGGGATAGTATCTCGCGAACTTACCCATGCGGTCGCCTATGGGCGCGGCCATCTTGTTTTTCAAGTGTCCCACCCACTCGCGATGCCTTATATCCTGTTCCGGGTCACGTATAGCATGTTCGTGATGCACATTTCATGTTCGGGAACGCGTTCGCGACATTTTTGCGTGCGCGCATGGAAATATCGCGCAAACTTACCCACGCGGTCGCGATGGGCGCGGCCATCTTGTTTTTTCACTCTATGCTATCGTTCTGGGGCCTGCTTTTCTATCCTCCCTCTATCTTTGCCATCCTTAGGTTTTTACACTGTTTTTCTGATCTTTTTTATTTATTATCTATCCCTCTCTGTCCCTAAGTCTATATTTTGCATTTTATTTCTACTTTTACTGCGTTTTTTTCACTTTTCTACTGTTTTATATTACTTCCTTCTTTAAGCTCCTACTTCTTCCCCTAACTTTATTTTTCCCTTCTAAATTTTCTTTTTCGCCTCCCGCTCACCCCAGAACCATGCCTAAGGGTACTGATGGGCGCTCCAAGGGCAAGGGGCCTGCGCCCAAGAACCGCCGCCTGCCTTGCGGCAGACTGTGCCCTGCAGGGGTGCAGGCCCGGGAGCTTTTGGAGAGGTGGAGGTGGCCGCCCTTGTTTTTTGTGCAGCGCCACCTCCCCTTGACCTTGGCAGCAGGCGGCAGGCCTGGCTCCGGGTACCCGACCCAGGAGCGTCACCGCCGGTGGGCGAAGGTGCGCCGGGCACTGTTTCGTCAATCAGGGGTCCGGCGCACCCATAACCAGCTGGCCCACCGGTGGTCAGACATCTTGGACCGGGAGCAGGACCTGCTGGACCTGCTAGGTGTCGAGGTCGTGGGGCTTGGTGAGTAGCTAATATACTAGTAGTATAAGTATTGTGTATAATTTTTTTCCAAATAGCAAGAATACTGCTGCTTACATTGCAGGTAAATTACGTTTCAAAATCTTCTGTGATTGTAGGACACAGGTGCTCGGCGCTACTCTTACTTGTTTGCAACTTTGCGCTCGCTTGGGCTGATTATGTAAGAGTTTACTTAGAGAACTTAAGTTAGGTAATGCTATTGCTAGAGAGACTCTAGTCCTTCCTTTGTCCTCCTGTCACTAAGAAGAGATAGTGGTGGATGGATTGATAGGTTTAGTTAGTAATTTTTTAGAGGTCTGCGTGAAGCATCCTCTCTGTCACTGAGTGCTGCTTACCCCAGTCCTTAGTAGAACCTTTTGTAGTTTGTTTGGTGAGTGGTAAGGCTTAGCAGTGTCACTAGCAGAACATCGGACGCAACCAACCATTTGGTGTATGCACAAATTTATGCATGTGTCCTCCACCTATGCATTTTTGAGGGCTAAAATTTAAATGCAGACTTAGTGAACAATTGACCCGTCTGGAATATGTGGGCTAGGTCAGGTGGTACATAGGCTTAGTTAGTATTCTGGAATCAGAATGGAACACTGGATTAGTGTTCATAAATAATAAGTAGACGGTCCATGAATCCCGCAATAATACTACTAGTCGATCTGATTAGATAGGTCAATTTTATTGCAATTGTGGTTTCCTAAAATGTTTTTGGAGCGTTTTTTAAAATATTTTATTTGTTTCACAGTACACCAATCATTAATGTTTGTCTCTTTCTTTATTATATCTTACATGATCAGCACCCAGGGGCAAGAAGACGGGGTCACAGCCACAGGCGGCGGGACAAGAAGAACATCAAGATGCCTCCCAGGGCCAGGACCGCTCCTCTACCGAGGGCTCTGCTGCTGGCCCCAGTAAGTCCTCCAGTGGTTAATATTAATAATTATATTTCCCTAACTTTTACTGCACCTTATTTTTTCCGAACTATTATTTCTGTTTCCTATTCTGAATCCTAATTCTATTTTTTTCCAAATCTTCTTCATCTAGACTGTTTCTAAATTCTTGTTATCCCTGCCTCTAACTGCCTCTGCTATGAGCCTATGACTCTCTGTACTACTACTATTAGTCTGTCTGTAGCTAAGCTTGCCCAGTTGGCCACTCTTTATTTAAAAGGTTTTAAATAAAACTCAGATTCACCAATAGCTCTAGCCACGGAGTCCAGTCCTTTGGGTTGTCCTCTTCTGGTCTTCTTAATCTTTCTTGAGGCTTTTTGACAATTCCCACCAACAAAATGCCCAACCAGATATTTGACTATTTTTGATAGGATATACTACTACTGTTGTGGGGATTCTGCACAGCCACATACAGAACTATGCACAAGAAAATAGGATGTTGGTGATGGGAGGTTGGTCCTTCCTCACACCTCAGTCAGAACCCACAATCCCCTGACCGACTAGCTATAGTCTCTCATTAGGTCCCCGAACCCCCGAAGATACCCAATGATTAGACAACCCAGATGAATGAATGAATGAATGAATATGCATTTCTAGAGCGCATGGCTACCATAAGGCCTCCCAGCGCTAAAAAAGGCAGTAACATCACCGTGCAATGGTCAGGAATCATGAAAACAGAAAAGTTTTCAGAAATTTACGAAAAGCCAAATAGTTGTCATCCAGGCTTATGTAATTAGGAAGTTGGTTCCAGCACTTTGCCGCGGTATATGCAAACATACGTCCACTGCTCCGTGATCTATATATCCTGGGAGCTACTGCTAGATGTTTATTCTCAGAGCGGAGAGATCTCTTAGGAAGGTAAGGGGATATGATGGATCGAAGGATCGGTGGGCCCTCAGTCGAGAAAGTTCTATGGACAATGCATAGTGCCTTGAACTGAATTCGTTCCGCAACTGGGAGCCAGTGAAGAGAGGCAATGTGTGGTCTTGCGGATACCCAGTTAGGGACCCGCATAAGTAGGCGGGCTGCACAGTTTTGTACCGTTTGTAAAATTTTAATGGTTGAGCATGGAGAGCCTAAGTACAGCACATTAGCATAATCCAGTCTGGAGAGGATTAGTGCTTGTACCAGCAGTTTTCTTGCAATGAAAGGCAGCAGAGGGAGAATTTTTCTAATCATCCTCAGGATCCCATAACAGGTACCTGCCACCTTCCGCGCCTGCTCCTTGAAATTAAGATTATGGTCCAGCCATACACCAAGACTTTTAATCTGATCCTTAGGAGGTGGCATTGGACCTAAGCATCTCGGCCAGAATAGATTGCCATCTTTGGGTGAAGTATTACCCAAAAACATCCACTCCGTTTTTGCCCCATTAAGTTTAAAAAGAGCCATCCATCCATGCGGAGACCTTCTCCAAACAGTTGGCCAGATTAGATAACACCCTTTCGCTCACTCACTCGTATAAGTCCACCACACCAAATACCACAGAGTCTATGTGTAAGTTCAAAAGTTTTATTTTCAACTAACAAGCTCTGTACGTTGTTCTACAATTCAATTCAGCATACTATACAAGCCAGCTCCAACAGCAAAATGCATAAGATTAAAACAATAAACATTGTTACAAATCCATCGAAGACAAAAGATCTCTGTGTGAATTCTGGGGGACTCCTCACCTTAGAACGTAGAAGTACTGGTTACATCCTAAGCTCTGCAAACCTCTGGTTCGTAGAAGGGAATCTTCCGCCTGCTTATGAGAAAATGGTGCGCGTTAGATAGTATAATGCAAGCATTTCTCAGTCATGCCAAAAAGTGTAGCATGTTATGGCTAAGCAATACAGACTGACCAGAACTCCATATAACAAAGTGGCTTGTTAATTTTTCGACCTCTTGTACGCAACGCTCAGACAGTAGCTGTATGACCTCATGTGGGCTTAAAGGCGTCACTCTTAGACAACAAGCTGCGAGGTAACGTGACGTCACGTGCGCAAAAGACATGAAGCTAAAATGGTTGCATGGCTCAGGCTAACTTTGCAAAGAGTAGAGTAGACTAGAATGACCCTAGGGACCATAACACTACTAGTGTCTACTCTACTCTAGTACCCGATTTGGACTAGTGATTTATGTTGTATATGATTGTATGTATTAACTTTTTTTTCCAATATTGCTAGTGAAAAAGAATAAATAGGGGGAGGTGTATATATGGCATCTAAAAATGTGTAATGTTTTTTCTAGGCATACTACCGACCACCAGTGCCGGCCAGAGGTGATGCAGCCATTCCGGAGGGAGCAGGAGATGTGGCAGAGGCACCTGCAGGAGCTACTACAGGGGGTGAGCCAGCAGCAGCGGAGGGCGGTGGTAAGTTATATTCCTTACTTATTGACATTACACTAGCGGGAAGGGTGTACTGTACACTCACTGTACTGTTGAAACTTAGTAAGTATGAAGTTGTAGTGAACATTAGACAACGGTTGAAGAAGACACCCTTTACTTAGCAATGGCATTAGCAATAACATTAGCAGCGTGAGTTGAGTAACCAATGGCCTCTTCTATCTGACTCCAACTCAGCTGTGAAAGTTTTATGGAGAAGACAAAAAGTCAGATCAGATGACCTTGATGGATGTGTTGAACAAAAAGGGAAAGAAGGGTGGAAGGAGGAAGGACGGGCGAGATGTAATATGACTGGCAGAGAAGGATACGTTGGAAGCATGCATAGGTGGCTGATAGGAATCAGATGCATGGGTTGTTGAAGGATGGGTGGAAGGTGAAAGAAAAGATGCCTGCCTGGGTGCCGACACCGTATGGGTGGATAGGATAGCAAGAATCGTCAGCGGTGTTTGGGTCAAACTCAAAGGCAAGCAAGGAAGGACGCATGGGTGATTGTTGGTGAAACAAACTAAGGTTTGTTGAGAGATTAAGAAGAATGATAGACGTTTACTTTGAATGGATGGATGCCTGGACGTATTCATCATGGATAGCATAGGTGGAGACTGTCTCTGGATGCAGACCAGAGTCTTACTTTGAAGAGAATGTAAAAGAAACCGCGCCACAGGAGCAAAGCTGAGGGGAATATAAGTTGTATTTTCAGAATACTCCCTTGACTCACAGTAGTTTGCAAGCACATCATATATATTTATATATATTGTGTATGTATGTAGTTATCAGCGCCTTCCTCCGACTCCGAGGACCACTCCCTACCTATGTTAATTTTACTGTCAGCCAGCCTGCCATGGGGGGTGGCCTATCTGTTGGTTACACAATCAATCAAAACAAAGTACCTCATGTCGTCCCATATATAAGCAATGATCATTGAATCAGATATATAATCTGCCTTTTTGTAGTAGTCAGGGCAGGGTGAAAGGGAAATTGAGCAATTGCCCTTGATGTAACAGAGAGAGTATGGCCAGTGCCACCCGTAATAGAAAAATACGAGCTTCCCCACCTGCAGACAGTAGTAAATAGAACTAACGTGAGTCTGCGTCATGACTCTAGTATGTATGTCTTGGGCGCAAGCTGACTGAGCTGGCATGCCGGCTATAACAAGGTTATGTAATTTTGCTAAACTAAAGAGAAAAAGAAGACTGGTGTACCGTGCCATAGTGCTAGTATAATGCCTGAAACTCCCACAAATGTTAGAGGCAGAGGAAGTGGGAGGACAGACACATACCACAAATGTTATGTACTGTGCTTGCTAGTGCTACTGCTACTATGCCACTATGTGTTGAATTAATTTTGTGTTACTGTTTTGCTAAGAGTATTGGTAAAATATTTTTTTTTTCTTTCTTGATATAGCTCCTCCAAAACCAATGAGGAAGGAGTTGGCAGCCATGGCCCGGGGCCAGAAGCTGGAGGCCATCTGCACCGAGTACCGGCGGCTGGTGGCTCTGGCGGAGGAGGAGGAGGAGGCGGCAGCAGCTGCAGCCTCCTCCAATGCCCCGGGCCCCAGCCAGGCCCCTCCAGTGGTACGGCACCGCGGTCAGGCAGCCGCCCGCCGCCGCACAACAACATCTTCCAGCATTACTGCTGCCCCCCCTGTGGATGGAACTGCAGGGCATATGCGCGCCGCATGCGCCTCCGGAATGTGCGACTGGAGGAGGAGGTAGAGGAGCTGAAGAAGAGAGTCAAGGTCCTGGAGAGGGAAAACAGAAGAGCCCGCCGCTAAGTTAAAGAGTAGACCCTGTTTGATTGCCCCTTTTTTAATCCTTTTTTTGGTGGGTGGGAATTGGGCGTTGGGCTTTATGGACATTGGGTAACTTTCTCGTTTTGGACATTGGTTGGGGTTAGGGAGAGGGGTGGGTCAGGTGTTGTGGGATTTTTTTACATAGTTTATGTTTGTTAGGGGATTAAACTATGTATATTTTTTATACTTTACATACGATGTGGTTAATGTTTTGTGGGGTTACTGTTTTACGTCACACTGTTTCCTTGCTGCTGCAGGGCCACAGCCAGTGTTTGATTTAAATAATTGGCTGACTTTGTAAGACACAAACAGATAGATGCGGTACCCCTCACTGAGTGACTTGTCCTACTAGTATGGTCAGTCTCTCCTCCTGGTCCATTATTATACCTCCCACAAACATCTTTTCTTTTCTTACCTGTGATTGATGTTTAAATTAGGCACAGCGATCGCTGCATGAGGATGCAGGTTGGGTTTCCGAAGAGAATGCAGATGCCATGGTTGTGGTAGTAGTAGACACTGGCAGTAGCATTTACAAAAAAAGAAAATGAGACAGTCAGTCGCCTTAGAGAGACTCTGGGAGGAGTAGTAGAGCGAAGTAAATAAAACATAATGGTGGAGGGGATAGCCTAGTACAACAAGTTACAAACTGTAGTTGTGTCGAGTCACTCAACTAGGCCTACACTCGACACAAGCGTAACCTTTAGTGCTGTGTGTAATAGGATGACAATCGATGCCGGTAATTAATGATGATGGATTAGGTTCCTTTGTTAAAAAAGTTACCGCGCAAATATACTGATCATCATAGGTGGGCAAGCAGAAGAAGATCCTCCCCCTGCCTTGAAATTGAATTAGTGTTGCTTTCGCCATATCCGCCCCAGCAAGCGTGTGATCAATTATTGGTGTACATTTAATTTAGTCACACCTCAATAAATGACACAGCCCGGGGAAGATGGTTAGGGTTTGATGAATGGTTGGGAAGGGGGTTTGGGGAAAGGTTTGACAAAGAAAAACAGTACGCATGGACAAACGACAAAAGAAAACACAATCTTTGTAGACTACCATATCCATAAATCTGTTAAGGGTGAAAAAGGAAATGCATGCATGATGATGATAACTTGATAGTTAATGATAAGTAAAACTTACTAACTACTACTAGACAATTAGACAGTGCAGGGCATCAGTATATTAATATTATGCAATTTGCCTTGCCTGTCTGCCCTCATTGAGACACTGATTACATACAGTTTGTGTTCTGTTCTGTTGTACCGGGCTTACTTTTAAAGATAGCAAAGAAAATTAAAAAATAGCTGTAGGGATGAATTATAAGCAGAGAGCAAACATAATTCATAATAACAACAACACACGGTAGTAATGATTGAAGACAATAAATGAATCAAATTATTTAAAAGATGATGAAAGTTGATACTGTTACTGTGTTATCCTGGTCAAATCGGGAGTTGCATCTCGGCATTCATCTTGGTCCTCAGTCCCTTCCATGGATGCTCCGTCCATCAATCTTGGGTGACACCACTGCCTGCCTGGCAGATGTAGATTCATTGGTAAGGTAAGTGTGCGTTGTTTTTCCAAGTATAGCACAGGGTAAAAGCCGGCCTGTAAGTGTAAATGGAAAAACAAATGGGATATTGAAAAATCAATGAATAAAAAAAATGCATCAATTACGGTGGAGTGCAACAAGACAGAGAAGAGAACACTTTCAGACTGAGGCGGCATGGATAGATACATCATGTCTACTCTGTTTACAGCATTTTAAGCTACAACAACAACAGGACAGAGCAGGCCCACGGCACCGGGCCGTGACCAAACCTCCATTTAGCTTAAATTTTGACAGAGCCAGACAAAGCACATATGCAGCAACCTAGCATTTTCAAAATTAAGTGACTAAATCAATGCACCGCTGTCAGTCATACCACTGCACTCGACTCCACCACTACACAGACATGTAGATCTGCTGTGGTTGTTGACTTGACTTATTTACCTTTTATGCCACTTGATTTGAAATGCCCCGAGTTATTCCATCAATCATCTCCGATCCAACTGACTGACTGCGAAGATAGTATGGTCATCATCATGGTGTTGTACGTGTTGTCCAACTCCAACTCAGTCTGTGGTGTACCGAGTACGACTCCGACTAAGTCCATTTTCCATATTAAAAAATGCAACGTATATTGGCCTGCAGTAGTAGGAGTACAATTTGGTTATTAAACAACAAGAAGGGAAACATTGACTGTCACTTGAGTCACTTTTAGTTGGTAGATTAATTACTAGTACAGTTTGACTTCATGCACAACGTTATCAACACAAAAAACAGCAATCACTCTGAGTCTGCATCCAAAGCATGCCATCATTACCTGTCTTGCTCTTCTCTTTGGCTGTCAGATGCCTAGTTCTGACAGGTGTGTGTTTTTTTACCGAGGCAGTGGCCTCATTATTACTCCACATTCATTTTGAGTGTTAGTCACTGTTTCGGTTTTCTTATTCATCTGTGGCACTTTGTCGCAGTTGAAGTTGGTTCACATGGTCAGCGCTGTGAGATGGTCCGCGGCCTGGGTAGCGGTCATTGGTCAAATTGAGTTTGCAAAAATGTGACATGTCAGCAAGTTTCTTCGAAGAGTCTTGTCTTTCTCTGCCAAGTACCTTCTGTTCTGACATTGATGAGCTTTTGATGCCTGCCGAGGCGGTAGCCTTCTCACAGTGATGAGTTTCGGCTCGGAAACAAAAGGAGGATAGCTATAGTCATGTTCCACTTCTTCTGGAGGGACTGTTAGAGGCAACATTTCTTGTACTATTCTCCATACAATGTCTGGCTTGAGGGAAATGTATTTAGGGCGAGTCAGGAAGATGGAGCAGGACTCTGAGGAATGGACAGTTAAATGCACAGAGGTGCAACTCCAATATGGAAATAAAAAGAGAAGACGGTGGTGATGGATTTGTTGTGATTCGAACCAGAAAGACAGAGACACACACAAATAAAGGAAGGAAGAAAGTAACAATTTGAAAGCCTAGTTGTCAGGGAAGAGGAGCTCGTCCTCAAACTCTGGTGGTTCGATCAGAAGTAGGTCATCTAACACAGTACTTCCGTCACCTAAGTCGCTCTCCTCTTCCTGCTGTGATTCAGGTATTTTGTACTCTGGTGGTATAAAGTGCTGATTCATTTTGATCATGGTTAACCTCTCCACGCTTTTGGGCGAGAGACCGGTCCTTTTCACAGTTACAATGGCACCAGCAGCACTGAAAACACGCTCAGAAGAGACACTTGCGACAGGGGAAGCCAGATACTTTATCGCCAGCCTGCTGAGCACTGTCCATTGGCTTCTTTTCCCATACCAATACACCAATGGGTTTCAATCCATGAAGACCTCTGTTGTGTCATCCAGATAGGCCTGGACCGTACGCTAAATGCTCAGGGGAGCTCCGATTTGCTTGGCTTCTTTTGCCTGTGCATCAGCACTGGACTTACCATACCCATGCCGCAGAAACCAATCAGTTGCCGATTGTACTCTGGCTGATGATCCTGTTCTTGCTGTTGTTGATGTTAGTGGTGTTGTTGGTGACTGCTGGGAGGCAAACACACTGCCCTCAGGCTCTGAAGTAGAACTGGACTCTGGATGACCTGTAGTACTTGTTCTGGCCTGGGGTGGCGGGCCTGTAAGTACCAGCCGTTCGTTTTCGAACTTAGTGGCTTCTTTAGCTATCAAAGTTTTGTACTTGGCAACATCCACTTCCGAAAAAGGAATTACTGCCTTACTGTTCAGAAATACTTTGTACCGTGGATCCAAAATTGTGGCAGTAATGTAATGTTGATGTGACACAATGTTATTTTGAATCCTTGTATTTTCAGATAAGCGAACGGCTAAGGAGTGCGCCAAATAATATGCGTCTTGTTTGTCATCCACTCCTGCGTACGTTTCAGATACCTCCTTCAGCTGTTGCTCTAGCATGTGGAACAATGGGATAGCTTGGCCCATAGTACAGTCCTCCCTGCTGACTTCACGTGTGAAGACCTCAAAAGGAAGTAGCATCTCTGTCAGGCAATTAAGGAGGTCCCATTGGCCCATCTCAACGGTCATGCCTCTCACAGTAGGATCCCCTAATCTTTGCATGACATAAGCATTGAGTGGTATGTACTGCTCAAACAGACGATCAAGCATGTAATAAGTTGAGTTCCAACGTGTTGGCACCTCCTGGATGAGTGCTTTGACTGGCATTTTATGCTCACGTGGAATGACCCTCAGCTGCTTCCGGGCTTTAAAAGAATGGCTGAAATGTGTGCATATTCTTCTGCAGGTGGCCAGTAAGTTGCTGACTTTGTATTCATTTTTCAGAAAGTCTTGAACAACAATGTTAATGCAGTGTGCCAAACACGGGACCCTGAAATAGCCACCATCTTTCATGGCCCTAACTACATTACTGCCATTGTCCGTGGCAACAAAACCAATGTTAAGCCCTCTTGGGCGCAGCCACTCAAAGACCTTGCTGTTAAACTCATCCAAAATGTTTGCAGCAGTATGAGATTTCTCCATGGCAAACATGGCTACAGTTGCATGTTTGCGAGTGGCATGAAAAATCTCAGCAGCGTCAACACCAGCAGATATCTTTTCTCCTAACCCCCACAAAGAGATCCAGTCTGCAGTGATGCACATGTAATCAGTGGCTTGGCAACTGGTCCACATGTCTGTTGTCAGGTGGATACTCTGAACAGCACTCTGCTTCAAGGCTTTTCCAAGCAATTCCAGCACGTCGTGATGTAGTGCTGGAACAGCAACTCTGGCGAAATAGTAGCGGCTGGGAACCTGCCATTTTGGGCAGATGGCTGTCACTAATTCCAGAAAAGCCACACCCCTTCAACAAAAGAAAAAGGGAGAAGGTCCAGTGCTAACATTGTAGCCAGCTGCGCATTGTACAAACGTGCTATTGGGTGGTTGCGTTCGTACTGCCTCTCCGCCCTAAACATGCTGATAATGGTAGGCTGCATGGTTTTCCTTTCTGTTAGGCTCAACGACGCACTTTTTTAGGTCTCGCCTATGCAGCGCGCATGTGCTGCATAGGCAAAAAGACCTTTTGCAATCAATTCGGCTTTTCAGCCAAAAACGTGCACGCGTTCCATTGCCTTCAATGGCAACGCGTGCACGTTTGGCGATTCACTTGCGGGAGCGAGCAGCTGGTGCCATATGGTAGCAATTATCGCTCCTGGCGCCGCTCGCTCCCGCAAGGGAATCGCACTCCCCCCACCCCTCCCACTTCTTTAACCCGGAGTACTGTTTCACTTTCACGGCCGCGGCACGGGCCGCACTTGTGTTTCAGTGCTTGTTTATATAGCACTTACCACCGCTGACCAGAGGTTATTTAAGGACTATTACGTGTTTCTGGACAAGTTTGTAGCATTTACATGCACTGTCTTCGCATTTTAGGCATCCAGTAACAATGTTGCTGGTGAGTGCATTTTATAGCCTATCTCAATACATCCACACCGGTTGTGAAAATTGCTTTTGTGCGCCCAGATCCGCCGCTGCTGCGCATCTTCCACCTCACCCACAGTAGAAGCCACGGATCTGACCCAAAGCACAAGGTACCCTGCCCACCCACCCACACAGAAAGCATGCACGCCTGGCTCACCTCGGCCACCCCTCTGCTCAGCTCTTGCCCGCATTCCTGCTCCGGGGGCAGGAGGCGGGAGATCCCCTGTTCGGCTCCGGCACAAACTCATGGTGCATGCGGGAGCATGCTGGTCCGCGCACCCGGGTGGAGGCTAAAGCCTGCGGGGAAACGCAGCCCAACTCCTTCTCCTCCGCGCACAGCTCACACAGTTCTCCAGAATCGGTTCACATACCGCTGCGGGTGGAGACACAAGCTTAGCAGCATCTGCAGTGCCCGTGCGCGCTCCCCAGCCCTGCCCCGGCTGCCACTCTCAGCACAGCAGCCCGACGGCCATGATGGTTTGGGGGCACGTACTGCCAGGGCGACACCAGTAGCCATGATGGGAAAGGTATTGATTGCAGGCTTCGTTGTAAGGGCGGTAGCCATGATGCGTTGGGCAAATGTGACTTCAGCAATAACTAAAGCTTAGGGCGTCTGCCGATAATAATAAACAAATAATAGCATGGTGAACCGATGAGGTTTAGTTCATTCCTTCCATTAACCTTTGAGCGATAATTCTTTGTACGAGTTTTCGTACGAAAGGTGTACCGTTTACACACATGCTAAGAGTCAAACAACTTTTAAGTTTGAGAGGGGCGCAGGCAGTGAGTAGTTGGTTTATAATGGGCAGGTCAGGAATGGATAGGAAACTACGGACCTGGAGCCCACACAGTGCGACCGATGATATTGTGTGTGGGGATGGGTAAAAGGAAGATAGAGTCGCTAGAGCATATCGTCTTATTGTGTGTGCATTGCTTTCACACGTACTGCCCCAAATAAATTCAAAAGAAACAAGCATTGGCATAGCCAATAGGTCTCACTTTTGGGACCTTATAAGTATTTAGTTATGCAGCACAATATCCTTGGTGCAACAACATGAACTGTTGCATGGTTAAACACTTATAAGGTCCTAAAGGCGAGACCTATTGGCTATGCCAATGCTTGTTTTCATTGCGGTACTCCTTGCTGTCTCAGGCTGACTCCTACTAGTCTTGTGCCACTGAGATGTTGCTGAAGATGTGGGCGATACCACTGCACTGCTGGGGACAGGGCTACTTTGTGTACCACTACCAGAGAGAATTTCTCCCTGTCCTTCCTCTTCCACCGTGATCGGATCTTCTACTCCTTTATCCCCACCTACACCAATGGTTGCAGTTTTTATGGCACGAAGGTGGTCCTCCCAGTTGATCAAGTGGTGTTTTTTCAGATGGGTTATTTGGCCTCCGGTACCATAGTTTGTACCAAGCTTACCCCGACTAACAGAGGTATTACAAATGGAGCATATTGCAATGTTCTCCTCCTTTTCGCTAACAGTAAAGAAGTCCCAAACTGGGGAGCTTAACTTTTGTCTCCTGCTGGAGGTGCCACTTCCAATGCCGGGTGAACTGGAGGGTGTGCGTTGAATTTGACTCTGTGCAGTACCACTACCTACTTCTACTGAGGTGGTGGTTGTGCTGGATGTAGGTCGCTGCCGGGCCTTTGCTAATGCAAATATGGAAGCTGTAGGTCGTGTTGGTGTTACCTGTGTTGGAGGTATGCGTGCTACATCCCTCGCAGCGATTTTGGATAGGGTAATAATGTTGGTCTCCATCTCCTCGGGGCCGAGAGTGATGTTCGTGATGACTAGCTCATCATCATCCTGCTGTTCTACATCGACCTCCATAAGTGTAAGGCTTTCTGGAACCTTCCTTTTCCCTAGCCTGGTCTTGGGACGTGTCTCCCTCTCAGACTCAGTTTGTGGCTTCCAAGTGGCATCTAGATCATCAGAAGGGGTGCTTGGCGAAGAAGAACTTGATGGACTAACCCTCCTTTTCCTTGCTGGGGATTTGGAAGACAATGGATCTTCTGAATGAGTGGCTTCCTCTTCTTCTTCCTTTGCATGAGGCTCAATTTCCTGAACTGCCCCTACTTCGGGAGGAACAACTACTATTGCGGGCGGTGGTTGCGGCTGTTGTTGACCACTTATCTGCTGTGTTTCCTCCTGTGTTGATTGGGTACTACTTTGAGATAGCGATAAGTTTATCTCAGGCTCAGCATCACTGGTTTCCACCATTAGGCTGGCTACCTCTTCCACACTCATGTGCTTGGGCCTGGGTTGGTGGGTTGGGCCCACTGATGCGGAGGTGCTGCCCCCAGCTTGCCCCCCGGACACCGCTGCTGCAGGCATCATTTTTGTTTCCCAAAAAAGTATTGGGCGGCACACCAGACTTAAGTGTCACTTCCTTCTTCTGTTCCTTCTTCTCAATAGCAACTTTCTTGGTACTGGAGGACCTGGTACCTGCTTTCTTTGGGCCCATCTTCTTCAGATGTCAGCAGCACTCAGTTGCACAAGTTGCAGAGATGTCTGGTCAGGTCACACGTCACGTCGTGTACAGCAGCAGGATGTCTGTATGGCAGTACAACGGGCAATGATGACACACCTCCTCCTCTGTCTTTTGTGCACCTAAAAGCAAAAAAGCCAGAAGAACATCAGTCAAACGTGGAATTTGTTGTGCTTAAATTACTAATAGTGCAATAAAACAAATTTAATATAAAATATATAACTTAGTGTGTGGTGGTCACAATTATTAAATTTTAGTAACTCAGTGAACAACAACAGTGTAGCCATTTATGAGACTTTGACAACAAGGGCTTTCCTGGTGTACTGTGTACACTCAGGAAGAATAAGAATAGCAAAGAACAAAAACAAAAATACAAATGTAGTGGAGCCTGTTTAGCCTTAATTTGTGCATCACATGGGATGGATGCAGCACCAGGGAGCTGCAGCTGGCAATGGGGATGGATTTAGAAGCAGTAAGCCAAGAGGAACAATGGAAAGACACGCAGGCCTATGTGGCAAAAACAGCACACTACTAACTACCACCACAAAATGGCCCCCAGCCACATGGTCACTCGCAGGCACAAGGCACAGAAAACAATGAACTCAAGCAGGCCTATATGGCCAAACAAAGGATGCCTGATAAACAACACAGCTTTAATGCAAAAACGAAAATCCACATGGCTAAAAAGGTTGGAAAGTTACACAACAACCACAACAACAACACATACACATGCAACAAGGCATTTATTTAACACACACCCAAAAAACTGAAATACCACCCCAAAAACCACATTTTGCAATTCAATCCAATGCCATCCATGCCTTAAATGATGTTAAATTCAACAGAGACAACACAGAAACAGTTTTTATGCACCCATGATGACTACCTCTGGGCCTACTGGCAGACTAGGCCACAAGCTTGGAAGCCTATGGCAAAAGCAAGCACACTGCCTTGCTCCACAAAATGGCCGCCACCACATGGCCAGGCCACCCACAACAACAAGAAAAGGAAGACAAGACAGACAATGCAGGCCTATGGCAAAAGCACAATGCCTGGCTTCACAAAATAGCCACCACCCACATGCCCAGGCCACCCACAATAACAAGAAAGTGAAGACAAAGGACAGGACCAGGTAGTTGGAGACTCTGGGGAACTTCCTTCCTCTTTAAAAAAATTGAAAAAAAAAGAAAAATGACTCCTTGCTCAAAAAACTACAGCCAAATGACAACCTGAGGAGTGTTTTGAGCAAAATGAACCAAATGATCATTTTCGAGAAGGTTTTATGCTGCTCGAGAGATATTCTTCGCCAGATTGCAAATTCTGCGTGTTCGGCATCGCGATCTTTACAAAAAGTCATTATCGCGCGCGAGAAAACGCATATTGAGCGCGCAAAGAAGAAATAAAGTGTAAGTCTGCGTTGTCGCGCAGTGCGGAGTTGCCAAAAGTCCGCGAGCTGACCGCCCAGGGTTACCTACTGGCTGAAAAGGCCTATTTATTTAACACACACCAAAAAACTGAAATACCACCCCAAAAACCACATTTTGCAATTCAATCCAATGCCATCCATGCCATAAATGATGTTAAAATTCAACAGAGACGACACAGAAACAGTTTTTATGCACCCATGATGACTACCTCTGGGCCTACTGGCAGACTAGGCCACAAGCTTGGAAGCCTATGGCAAAAGCAAGCACACTGCCTTGCTCCACAAAATGGCCGCCACCACATGGCCAGGCCACCCACAACAACAAGAAAAGGAAGACAAGACAGACAATGCAGGCCTATGGCAAAAGCACAATGCCTGGCTTCACAAAATGGCCTCCACCCACATGCCCAGGCCACCCACAATAACAAGAAAGTGAAGACAAAGGACAGGACCAGGAAGTTGGAGACTCTGGGGAACTTCCTTCGTCTTTAAAAAAATTGTAAAAAAAAGAAAAATGACTCATTGCTCAAAAAACTACAGCCAAATGACAACCTGAGGAGTTTTTTGAGCAAAATGAACAAAATCATCATTTTCGAGAAGGTTTTATGCTGCTCGAGAGATATTCTTCGCCAGATTGCAAATTCTGCGTGTTCGGCATCGCAATCTTTACAAAAAGTCGTTATCTCGTGCGCGAAGACACATATTGAGCGCGCGAAGAAGAAAAAAAGTGTAAGTCCGCGTTGTCGCGCAGTGCGGAGTTGCCAAAAGTCCGCGAGCTGAACGCCCAGGGTTACCTACTGGCTGAAAAGGCCTATTTATTTAACACACACACCACAAAACTGAAATACCACACCAAAAACCACATTTTGCAATTCAATCCAATGCCATCCATGCCATAAGTGATGTTACAATTCAACAGAGACAACACAGAAACAGTTTTTATGCACCCATGATGACTACCTCTGGGCCTACTGGCAGACTAGGCCACAAGCTTGGAAGCCTATGGCAAAAGCAAGCACACTGCCTTGCCCAACAAAATGGCCGCCACCCACATGGCCAGGCCACCCACAATAACAAGAAAGTGAAGACAGACAATGAATGTAGGCCTATGGCAAAAGAACACTGCCTGGATGGCTCCACAAAATGGCCGCTAGCCACCCACAACAAAAAGAAATGGAAGACAGACAATGCAAGCCTATGGCAAAAGCACACTGCCTGCCTTCACAAAATGGCCGCCACCCACATGTCCAGGCCACAACAACAAGAAGCATAAGCCAAGGGGAACAAAGAAAAGACATGCAGGCCTATATGGAAAAAGCAGCACACTACTAAACTACCACCACAAAATGGCCCCAAGCCACATGGTCACTCACAGTCACAACAGGCCATGGAAAACAATGAACTCAAGCAGGCCTATATATGAACAGGCAAAGGATGCCTGCTAAACAACACAGCTTTAATACAAAAATGCAAAAACGAAAATCCACAGGGCTACGAAAGGTTGGAAAGTTACACAATAAGCACACACACACATCCAACAAAGGTATTTATTTAACACACACACAAAAAGTGAAATACACCCCAAAAACCACATTTAGCAATTCAATCCAATGCCATCCATGCCCTACATGATGTTTACATTCAACAGACACCACAGAAACATGCACCCATGGGTACCTCTGGGCCTACTGGCTGAAATTACAATCAAAGAAAAACAACTAGGCCCCTACTGAAACTACAGGCCACCCACAACAATAAATTTGAAAAACGATGAAAATCCCCAAAATATGTAGGTACAAACAAGCCCCAATCAAACAAACAAGTACACCAATTCTCCAACAACTTACTTGTAAAATCTCAAATCCAAAAGTCCTCAAATCCAATCCAATGATATGATGCAGCAGACAGACACAAAAAGTGATCCTTCCAGCTCCAAATCCAAATGAAAGTGAACAGCACATGGACAAAGCACTGGGTGGAGCCTGCTGGACAGGAACAGGAAGTTGGAGACTCTGGGGCACTTCCTTCCTCTTGGAAAAAAAAGTAAAAAAAAAAAAGGACTCCTTACACAAAAAACTACAGCCAAATCACAATCTGAGGAGTTTTTTTGAGCCAAATGATCATTTTCGAGAAGGTTTTATGATTCTCGAGAGATATTCTTCGCCAGATTGCAATTTCTGCGTGTTCGGGATCGCGATCTTATCAACACTGCCGCCGGAAGTCAGATGGCGCGTCCGAATGACATGTTCGCGTTCGCACACTCTCGTGGGATCGTGCGGCCGGATTCCAAATCTCGTGGTGCACGCGAACGGATAGGAAATCTCGTCGGCGAACGCAGAATCCCGGTAAGTTGTTACCGCGCACGCGAGAACGCATTTGAGCGCGGGAAGAAGAAAAACAACTACGCTACGTTGCAGATTGCGTAGTATTCGGTAACTACGCGTTCTATGCGAACCGCGAAGTTACCGGAACTACGCAAACTCCACGAGCGTAGCGTAGTTCACCGCCCAGGATTACTGGCATCCCACAGGATGAACATCATTGATGCAAGGGAAGGCACTGTCCCCACATTCATCCACACATCCACACAGGAATGACGTAAGACATTACACAGCAGTGCGTCACTGGATGTTTATTTGCACATCCAGTGCAGTCATGCAGCTGGAGCGGTACAGGGCAATGCCGAGCACACTACACAATATGGGCCGGTGGAGGGCCAGCCAGTATCCATCCCGGGATGCGCTGTACTGCGGAAGAGGAAGGGTACAGTCCGCAGTCTGTCCGCCGTGTCATTGGTCATCAAACAGGATGTGGCAGTCCATGTCGCTGAACATGGTGAGTGCCTCGGAGTGTGTCAGGGGTCAGTGGTAGGTCTTGAGGCCATGTGCGGCACCAAGCAGTAACAGGCAAGGTGGCGGAAATAGATGCTAGTGCCTGGCCCTCCTGACCACAGTCCCATCCATGTCCTCGTCCCCGGGTGTGTGCCCTGCCCCACTTGTGGGTGTTGCAGTGCCGGCTGCGGCACTGTGTGCCACTGACATATCAGGGACCGGAGGAGGATTGTCGGCCGCACTGTGTGGCAGTGACACATCAGGTGCCGGAGTGGATACGCCTGCCGCACTGGGAGGCACTGACACACCAGGGGGCGGAGATGTGGATGGTGTGGGGGCAGCAGCATTCATCATCACCACGCCTTGTGGCAGCAATGCCATGACAAGGACATGCAGGGCACAGTAGATCCCAGCTACATTTCGCTGATGTGCAGCGGCGGCTGCCATCCTTTCCACCTCCATCCGCACCATGTCCTCCATGAGCCTCCGCATGTGTGCCAGCTCAAGGCTGGCATCACTGGGGCCACTCTGAGCGGACAGGTATTCTTCCCTCCGCGTCATGACTCCAGAGATGTCAGTCAGGGCTCGCTGGAGACCATGGGGTGGACATAGACACCCAAGGATGGCGTCCAGTTTGTTAGCCATGAGCTCGAACCCCACCCGCACCTGCTCGGCCGTCTCCCTCTGGCCCTCCAGCACACGGCATTGGAAGGCCATTTGTTGTTCCTGGGGGTCTTGGGAGGGTGCCGGGGCTGTGGTTGCCTCCTGCTGGGTGGTTTGGCTGGTGGGTGGGGTCTCATGGGTGTAGCTGGGCTGCCCTGATCCTGGAGGTGAGTTGCGGAGGTGGTCAATGAGGTCTTGGATGGTTTGGGTGTCGATGCTAGTGTTGTCCTCCTCCTCGTTATCAGTGAAGATCGGCTGTGACTGCTCTGCAGGAGGTGTTGACGATGCCCCTGCGATGTGAAGGGGAGATGGTGTATTACAATGTGTCCACATGTATGTAGCCGCATGGTACAGGTTGACATTCAGACACCATGGCATTGTACATTGTGACAGTCTGTGGGTCTGGGCGAGGACCCAGAGTGATTGTGGGTGTGCACTGTGCCCTGCTTGCTTGTGCATGTGTGCCATTGTGGCCATCTCTCCCCGTCCCCCAGTACCTGGTGGTCACTCACCCTGTTGCGGTTGTGTTGTGTCCTGTCGAGCAGTGTCCGGTCCCCCGACTCCGGCCACAGTATCCATACTGATGACTGTCGACACCAGCTCCTCCATGTCATCCAGCTCCAGCTGTGGCACTGGGCCCCCACCTCCGGTCTGCGTTGCTGCCTTCAGGTTGGTTGAGAGTTTCTCCTTGGTCTTCCGCTTGATGTCAGTCCATCGCCTCTTGACCTCGTCCATTGTCCGCTTGTGCTCTCCGACGGCATTCACCTTGTCGACGATGTCCCGCCTTATTCCAGTTTTGGTGCCCAATGACACGTTGGAGGTGACGAAGAGTTGTTGATGGTGTTCCATCACCTCCGTGACTATGATCCAGTTGGCCTGCGGACTGAACTTGGTCTTCCTGGTCTTCTTGTCCTTGCCCTTCCCTGTCCCCGAGGTCCCAGGCTGGTCGTCCGGGGTGCTTGTGGGGTTGCGCTGGTCCTCTGCACCTGCTCCGGCTGCCTCCATGGTGCGTGTGTGTTGGTCAGTTTGTGTGTGGTTTTTTTTTCTGCTTTTATGGAGGTTTCTGACGCCTGCCAGGTGTGTGTTGCAGGCCTGGCGCTGCTTGTCGCTGGTTTCCTCATCGCGCTTTGGCCCATCGCGTGTTTTTTGGTGTTGTGGTTTGTGTTTTTATCTCCATCGTGGTGGTTGTATCGCGGACTTTGTCCGCGGGTTTGGCAGGCTATCGCATGCTACCGCCTTGTTGTGAATTCCACGTTGACACAGGGTTATTTTCCCGTGATAGGCTGCGTTATTTAAAGTTGCGTTACGCTACTCTTGCGGTAGTTATCACACGTTCTTGTGAATATACCCACAATCTTTTGTTCATCGAAAGTGCCCGTCAACGGCCACTGTAACTCGGCATTGTCTCTTGTATATTTGTGCCATAATGTAGTAAACATAATAGGGCCAAGACCATGCTTCACATACATATCAAAATTCGGAGTGCCTTCTGGAGGCGTCGGCTGACTTTCTTCCAATCAAGCATCAGTAGAACAGCAATGACAGCACAAGACAAACAATTTACTGAAACTAGGGATTCTCAAAGGAAAACAAGTTCACTATTTATGCCCAGCAAAACAATTGCAATTGCTTTTATCCCAAAGACAGTCCTTAGACCGTACCAAATACAAACCAAAATGGTACCATTATCCACAAAGAACCAAACCAAACTCACCTGATATATGAGGGTCAAACGAATCTATTCTCCACTGCCGACTCTTCAGACCAAACGGTCAGATCTAAGGGTTTCCCTGTTCAGGACTCCAGTCGGGATCACCACTGGGCGAGGCACCGTCTGGCAGGACAGAAGGGGCAGCTGCGAGTATCAGGAACTCTTCGTGCAGGGATCCCTGATCCATCCGTCTGACCCGATGATGGCCTCGACCTCCCCCCTGTCCGCAGAAGGGGAAGGGCCACTCACCTGAACGAGTCCCTGTTCATGCGCCAACTGAAGGAAATGGCCCGATTCGGGTCACTCAGGTCACCAATGACCACCTCTCAGCCTTCCAGTAAAATGAAGAGTTGGTCAGACAGTAGAGAATAAAAACCAATAATAGTTTATTCAGAATACACTCAGAGCGGAGCCCAATCTGCCCAGTCGCTAAGGAGTGCTGCAGAGGGACTGACATCAGCAAGTATAATGATACATTATTTACATTTCAGAGTCAATGAAAACACACCCACCATGGAATTTTTCAGAGACACGCAGCTGGACAGTAAATTACAAAGGAATAAGTTTCGGTTCTGAAGCCGGGCACACAGTATCTATCAGTCAAGGTCACTCTGCCTGTGCCCCCCACTAGACAAGTGGGAGAAGGCTTACATCTAAAGGAAAGGTATGCGCTAATAGGAACAGTGCATTCATTAGTGTGGCAAAACCCAACTCCGAAGAAACACAACCTAGAGAAGGCCGTTTCTCGGAAATAGAAAATAATTAGTTTCAATCGTGATACAAAATGGCGCCTGCACACAAAATGGCGCTGCGAATGCTAACTTATGTAAAACGATGCAAGAGCATCATTTTTATTCCTACACTTGATAGTCAGGCCTGTCCTTTCCAGAGCTTTAAACACTTCCATGAGGTGGCACAGGTAGGCCTCTCAGCTGATGCTGAAGACCGTAATGTCATCTAGATAGGCAGCACTGAAGTTTTCCAACCCTGCCGGGACCTGATTGACCAACCTCTGGAAGGTGGGATGGGCGTTCTTCAGCCTGAAGGACATCACCCACAACTGGAGGTGACCCTCTGGGGTACAGAATGCAGACCTCTCTTTGGCCCACTCAGTCAAGGTGATCTGTCAGTGCCCAGAACTTAGTAGTCCCCAACTGACCAATGAGCTCATCAGTTCAGGGGATGGGGTGAGCATCAGTCTTAATGACTGAATTGAGTCCCTGGTAATCTACACAGAACCAGAGTTTTGGGTGGTAACTGGAGGGAAAGCCTTGGGAAACAGCACCACAGGGCTGGTCCAAGGTCTGCTTGAGTGCTCAATTTTCCCCAGTTCCAGCACTATGGAGCCTTTCTTTATGCTGGCTCTCACTTTGACAGAAAGCCTTTAGATCTTATTCTTCACAGGCATTCTGTCCCCAGTGTCAATATCATGGGTGAACCATGTAGTGAGCAGTGGGGTTAGGGAGGAGAGGGAGGCATACAGCCCCAACAATTGGCGACAGTTCCTCTAATGCTCAAGGGTCTGGCTAGGGGAAAGTCTGACACCCTCCACTGACCCATCATGCTCCCTTGGAAGAAAGGAGATCGGGAAGAGGTTCACTCTCCTCCACTTCACCATCCGTTATCAGGAGCATCTCAGACCTCACAAAGTTTGTTTTGAAGCGATTGGCATGCAAGACCCATGGAGGGTCCGGAGAGTCTTGAGTTCTACCAGGTAGGCGCCCTTCCCCTTGCGCTCCTTCACCTCATATGGCCCCAGACCATTGGTCTTTTAGGGCCTGGGGCTCCATCACCCATACATTTTGGCCAGGCTGAAATTCGACCACAGTGACCTTCTGGTCGTACCAGAGCTTCATAACCTCGTGGCTGGCTTACAGATTTTCTTTCACCTTCTTTTAGACGTGCTTCATCTGGATGCAGAGGGACAGCATCCTGAGGGGCTTGCTTGGGAGCTTGTTCTCGACATTCTTTACCAGGCTAAGAGGTCATCCGACAAGGTGACCAAACAGTAGTTCAAAGGGGCTAAACCCAACACCCTTATGCTGTACCTTCCTGTAAGCAAATGACATGCATGAGGACCTCCCACTTCCATCTCAAGGGCTATGATAGCCCAATATTTTGCCTTTCAGGGTCTTGGTGAACCTTCCACAAGCCCATTGGTCTGGGGATAACAGGGTGTGGAGAGCTTGTATGTTGCACCACTCTCGTCCCACATGGACTTCATGTATGTTGAAATGAAGCTGGTACCCTAGTCAGATACTACCTCCTTGGGGAACCCCACTTGTGTAAATATCCCCATCAGTGCCCTGGCCACTTTGGGTGCAGTCACTGTCCTCAGAGGTATAGCCTCGGGGTACAGGGTGGCATGGTCCACCAAAACCAGGATGAATTTGTTGCCTAGGGCTGTCTTGTGGTCCAGAGGCCCAACAATATTGATGCCTACTGCTAGACCTGGCATCATTGGCATGGGTTTTCCCTGTATTTTTTGCCTTTGCCTCCTGTGTTTTTGCTGTGTGTTGGACTTTATTTTGCTGGTCTAGATGCTTTGGGCACTTTGCCACTACTGTTCAGTGCCAAAGTGCAAGTGCGGCCTTTGTAAATTGTTGTTATGGATGGGTGATTCCATGATTGGCATATCTGATTTACTAGTCAGCCCCTAGTACAGTGCACGGTGTGTGTCCATGGCCTGTAAATCAAATGCTGCTAATAGGCTTGCAGCACTGATTGTGCCACTGACACAAGCAGCCTTGCAACAAGGTCCCAGGCCTGCCATTGCAGACCCTGTGTGCAGTCTGGTACTGCCATGTCGACTTGGCAAATGTACCCACTTGCCAGGCCCTAACCTTCCCTTTTCTTACATGTTAGTCACCCCTAAGGTAGGCCCAGGTTACCCCTGTGGGAAGGGTGCAGTGTATGTGAAAGGTAGGACATGCCGTGATGTGTGTGGCATGTCCTGATAGTGAAATACTGCCAAATTTCATTTTTCACTATTGCAGAGCCACCTGTTCCCATAGGATAGAATGGGAGTTTGCTTATAACATCTTATGACCATAACTACCCCTGGGAACAAGGTAGGAAAATAAAGTTTAGTATGCCTGAAATCAGAATGTTAAAATGCATCTTTAAGTGAGGGTGATTTTTACATTCTGTGTTTGAAAATACTACTTTTAGAAAGTAGGTATTTTCTTGCTTAGCCATCCAGTGTGCCTCTGCTAGGATGTGTATTGACTGTCTGGCTCTGGAGTCACAGGGGCTGGTGATGTGCAGTGGCTCCAGAGAGTCTGGATGAGTCCAGGTTGGGCTGAATAGACCTGGGCTGCATTTTAGAGTAGGGGGAGGAGATTTCCTTTCACCTGAATGGTCCTGGTCTGCCTTCCACAATGCTGTCTCTACCTCCTGCCAGGAAACTACACCAGAGAGAACAGAACTGGTTTTGACTGAGCACAGAGCTTCCCTACCACAGAGAACAAAGGATTTTGCTGTATACAAAGAGGGGCCCAGTCTTTTAGATCACTTCTGGGAAATCAAGAGGAACCTTTGTCAAGGAGAAGAGCTGGAGAAAATGAGGAGGAATACTGCCCCTGTGCTGTTTGCTGTCTGGGGTTGGCCTGCAGTGGCTACTTTCTGCCAAAGAAAGGGAAAATGACTTTACTGTTTGCTGTGCCTCCTGCTTGAGGAAGATCTCCAAGGGCTTGAAGAAGAGTTTGGCTCCTGTTCTGAAGTCTCAGGGGCACAAATACTTCATCCCCAGCTCCCCTGAACTTCCTTGCTGTGAGTTCTGAACTGCCAAGAGGTGCCCTGTAGCTTTTCTGGGCCTCTGGAGGTTGTTCTGGCTGTTGGGAGCTGGAAAAGCAATGCAACAACAAGAAGGATGATGCATCCGCACCTGTTTCCAACGCATCTGCAAACTAACCACCGCGCCTGCCCGCGGCTCGAGAAATCGCTGCGTGCCGCATAGAGTGCACCGATCTCCGAAGCCCAATACCCCTGCACTGATTCTGACCCAAGCCCTGCTGTGCGGCTGCAAGAACCCACGCATCGTCCCGGATAGTCACATCGCATCGAGGCACCAAGTCTGTCGCATCATTGGGAGACGCAGTAAGAAACCGACGCATCACCTCCCCACACAGTAAGAAACCTACGCATAACCTCCTCTCTGGTAAGGAACCGACGCATCACCTTCCCTGAGTGTAAGAAACTGGCACATCACCTTCCCTGCGACCCTTTTTGTTTGTGTGCGCGACGCATTCCAAGGTATTTTGTGTGAAAAAATTTGCAATTTGCATCTGAACTATTTCTACCATTTGAAAGTCATATTTGTTTTTACTGTACTGTGGATTTTTGTCATTTTGGTCTTGTTTGGTTTAGATAAAGATTACTTATTTTTCTAAACTGGTGTGGTGTCCATTTGTAGTGTTTTCACTGTATTACTGTATGTGTTCACAAATACTTTACACACTGCCTCTGAAATAAGCCTGTCTGCTCGTGCCAAGCTACAAGGGGGTGAGCAGAAGTGTATCCCCCTTACTCTGACTAGAAGCAAGGGTCCCCATATTGACAAAGGTACCTACCTCTGCCAAACACAGACCCCCATTTCTAACATTGGTGGTCAGCGGTGAGGATCTGGACCTGCATTTGTGTCTTACATACAGTGATTGGTGTACACTACTGTAGTAAGCTGGCTCTGTATATACTATACCAAAGTGAGTTATAGTGTGCACAGAGTCCAGTGGAACCCAAAAGGTAGGCATAGGTAAAGTAGACAACACCTCACTCTCTATTTATGGTAGTGTGGTCGAGCAGTAAGGCTTTATCAGAGGACAGTGTTAAGCATTTGTTGTATACTCTCAGTCAGCAAATGAATGAATGAGAGCACTTATAGAGCGCAGCTTTCACTCCCAAAGGAGCATCTTGGTGCTAAGTGGCGGGTGGACGAAGTGTCAAGGAGAATGATCTCTGTTTGTACCGTAATCAGATGAGGGATAGAGCTAGGCTATCTGGGACTGCGAAGATCCAGATTTTAAGTCTTTTCTTAACCCGTTGCGTGAGCCCGTCGGCCAACGGCCGTCGCGAGCACTACCTCTGTGGTGCTGCGAACGTCCGTTGGTCGACGCGGCCCCGCCCACTCCGCTAAACCGCCGCACCGCGGCGGAATTGCCGCCGCGGTTAAGCGGTTAAAGATAGCTTCTGACTGTGTGAGTCTCAAAAGACTGGGCAAGTGGTTCCATGCTTTTGTTCCCAGCACCGCCATTGACTTTCCTCCTCTGGACGTCAGGCGGAACCGAGGAGGTACTAACAAATTTTCCGTGGAGGATCTTAAGGAACGTTGCGTTACATATGGTTTAATTCTTGTCCTGAGATATTTGGGTATAGTTTGCTTCACCGATCTAAAGATTATAACAAGGATCTTAAAAAGTACCCTTTAATGTATTGGCAGCCAGTGAAGGGAGTGGAGGGCCGCCGAGGCCCCCCTTGGCAATTTCAGTACAAGTCGGGCCGCTGCATTTTGCACAGTCTGTAACTTTTTCAGAGATGTCTTCTTTATTCCTGCGTAAAGACTTTTGCAGTAGCCCAAACGCGATAAAATTAATGCTACTGCCACAGTTTTTCGCGCTATCACTGGAAGGAGATCAAAGATTTTTTTTAGTGTTTTGATCCAGTGAAAGCACGAGCCTGCCACCAACAGCGCCTGCTGATGAAAGGACAGTGAGGTGTCGAATCTAATCCCTAAGTTCTTGACGGTGTCCACTGTATTTGGGGGAGGGGTTGTGTCAGTCGGCCACCACCGTTTGGGCCTAAAGATATTGTGTTTTCCTAGCAGCATAATCTCTGTTTTTTGGCTATTGCACTTAAGGTGGTTGGATTTCATCCAATCAAAGACAGCAGTGAGGCAATGTTGGACATTTTCTTCTGCTGCTGTAGACTCTTTATCCAAGGTAAGAATAAGCTGTGTATCATCAGCATAGGACACAGTCTTGATGCCAAAAGATGACACCAGGTCTAATAGGGGCACCATGTATATGTTAAAGAGTATTGAGCTCAAGGCTGAGCCCTGGGGGACCCCTGAAGGAAGTTGTTTCTCTGAAGATGTGTAGTTACCTAGGGTTACTGTTTGTCTCCTGTTAATGAATTCACACACTCAAAGACTGAACTTCAGACCAATTGTTTTGGTATAAAAATATTCTTTTAGTTATTTTATTTTTCTAGAACCAAGCAAGCCTGGCACAGGTAAGCAATAAATACTTTACAGTAGTAATGCAGTTGTAACACAGTTTGGATTGCAATTGTATATGCACTTTGTTTTGATTACAGTATTGTTACTGAAAATGCAATGCTTTGGAAATACAGTACATATACTTTGTATAGGCTTTTTAGTAAAATGACCAGTAGATTAATTTGCAGATTACTTTTCTTACACAGTACAGTATACCTGGATACTGCACTGGGACATTACCTGTAAACAGGTGAGTAAAAGCGTTTTGTCATTTAGTACAATTTTAAAAGGATTTCTTAGGTTTTCCGACTCTACACTTAGAAACTTTTCATAGAAAAACAGTCAATGTTATCCTATGGAGGAAAATAGTGTTATCGGGTAACAGGTAAGTACTTTGTTGTGGGAGTTGGTATTCTGAGGTTAGACTCAGGGGTCCCCCAGGGTCAAGGATGCACTCTTGTTACACCCTCAGCAGCACTAGGGTGGCCGGGTGCAGAGTGCTGAGGCCCAATTTTATCCAATGGGGGATAGGCGGCCTCCGGTTGGTGGCTGCTGACGAGCAGGCCACTGGGTTGTGGGAGCAAAGCTCCTGGACTTAAGCTCAGGGCAAATGGGGGTTCAAACCAGCACAAAAGGTGCACCCTCAGCGGCACTGGTACGGCCGGGTGCCGAGTGCTGTTTTGGCTTCGGGCGCCCTGTAGCTTTCAATGGGGAGTCTCAGTTTGCAAACACACTGCAGGCTCGGGGACGAAGGTCTTTTGGGTGCGACTACCACTTGGAGAGGTAAGTTTGGATGCTGGGGGTTGGTTAGGCACCGTTGGTTGGGCCACCCAATGCCGTGGGGCGTCTGGTGCAGGGGTGCCTTTTAGGGTCGGATCTTCTTATAGGCTCCTGGTCGCGGTTGGGGAGACCTTCCGGTTTGAGGCTGCAGGCGTCGGCTGGAGGCTTCAGGCAGGTCAGGGATCACTGGATCTTGGGTCAGGATCGCCGGGGAGACATCCTCCTGGTGTTGGGCCACTCAAATTCGGGCCGTGGGCATCGGGTGCAGAGTGGTGCAGACCCGCGGATCATTGCGGAGCTGGAGTCTGTTGATGAACAAATCCGGTGTTCACGGGAGTGAGAGTCTTTGGGATGGAAGGCAGGCAGGTCCTCCGGGTTTCTCGAGGTTGCTGGCTGCAGGACACACCGGGATTTCGCGGAAGCAGGCTCGAGGTGGGGACAGGCCGGTAGGGCTGGGGCCAAGTCAGTGGGCGTCCTCCTCTTGCTAGCTTCGGCACAGCTGTTCGGTCCTTCTTCTCCTTTTATTCTTCTGGTTTCTTGTCTGAGGAAGCAAGGTTCAGGGATGCCCCTAAATACTAGATTTAGGGGCATTACAGGTAGGTAAAAGGTTGGGACCAATGGGTCCCTTCCCTGGGGTGGGTACACCCCCTATTATGCCAGCCTCCAGTGGGAGGGGGGGCATAAGCATTTCACTTGTTGGCTGGGTCCGTCCATCTGCAAGATGACAGGGACTGAGAGTTGTGCTTCACCTCTCCTCCCCCACCTGAGGGGCGGAGTAGGCAGAGGTGGGCACACCTCTCTTCCTCACTTGTTTTTCCCGCTGGTTCTCCCGCCCAAAGTGGGGGTCAGAACCAGTGGGGACCAGTTGCTGAAAGCAGTAAGTGGCCTGGGGAAGCTCACAAAGGCGGCAAGCCTTTGAAACTTCCCCTTCATGGACCCTGCCCATCCTGGGGGAGGAGGCTTGGCACCTCGTCCCAGGATGTGCATTGTTTCAGGCCCCCGAGAGCAGCAGGCTCTCGACCCAGGGGTCCAGAAGAATGTCTGGTGGTGGCAGCTGAAAGCAGCCACTCAGCCTGGACACTAGTGGTAGGAAGTTTTTCAGGGGGCATATGCCCTCTGTGTGCATTTTTCATTAAATCCCACACTGGCATCAGTGTGGGTTTAATGTGCTGAGAAGTTTGATACCAAACTTCTCAGTTTTCAGTGTAGCCATTATGGTGCTGTGGAGTTCGTAATGACAAGCTCCCAGCCATATACTCTTAATGGCAGCACTCCACTTACAATGTCTAAGAATGGACTTAGACACTGTAGGGGTACAGGGCTCATGCACCTGTACCCTCACCACTGGTATAGGGCTCCCAGCTAGAGGGGTGACTGAGCTATGCCAGGGCAGTGGGTTGTAGACATGGCACACAGGGATGTGTGCCATGTCGACTCTTCACTTTGTTCTGCACCAAGACACGCAGCCTGCAAAGGCAGTGTGTGAGTGTAAAGGTACAGGACCTCTAAGAGTGGCACAATAAGTGCTGCAGCCCTTAGAGGCCTTCCCTGGTCACAGTGCCCTGGGTACCTGTGGTACCATTTACCAGGGGCTGACCTGTGGCCAGAGATGCCAATTGGGTTTTGTTTTCAATGCAGTTTTAGGCAAAGAACATAGGTCCTGGGTACCTGATTGACAGGAGCCCAGGGTACACTTAGTCAAAGCACATCAGCAGTTCAGCAAAAGTAGGGCCTACCATGCAGAAAGAGGGCACTTTCTCACAACTACTAGTTTACTGCAGACCATTACGCAACCACATACATTTGGTGGAACTTTTTCTTTGGAACTATTTCTTTTTTTTCTTGCAACTGAGAACTGCCAATCTTCATCATGTCAAAGCCAGCATCAATTGCATCCATAGATCTTGAGTTTGAGGAGGATAGGGTTGAAACCTACACTGTGCCACAATTGAAGGCTATCTGCAAACAATTTAAAATCTCTTTAAGAGGCCTGTCCAGGAAGGAGGAACTCCAAAAGGTGCTGAGGACCTGGTTGGAGTCACAGGATGCCAGCGAGCATGCTAATCAGTCTATGGAGGAGGTGGAGAATTTAGATGGACAGCAGGATAGGCTATTGTGTCTGCCTGGGGGGAGGGTACCTTCCCGGGGGGGCAGCAGTGTCTCTTCAAAGGGGCTGTCTCCAGAATAAGAGCTGGAGGACAGGGAATAAACCAGGATGCATGAGTTGGAGCTCACAAAGCTCAAGTTGGGGAAAGAGGACTGGGAGTTGGCGTTTCAGGGAGAGAGGTTAGCCCTGGAAGAGAAAAAGATGCTATTGGAGAATAAAACAAGTTTGAGGGAGCTGGATCTAAAGGCAAAAAGTATAGAGTCCCATTCCCATGGTGGCAAAGCACCATCAGTGCCTGGAGAAGGGAAGGTATACATTACCAAGGAGGTTATTAAAGATTTTACAAAGCATGAGGACATTGGTTGGTGGTTCAAAGCTTATGAGGTAGCAATGAGGTCCTACAGAATCCCTGAGAGCGACTGGGGAGCGGGGTTGTGGAGCCGCTTCCTCTCTGAGGGGAGAGAAACCTTGCTAGCATTGCCCACTGAGGATCAGATGTCTTATGCCCCCATGATTGAAGCCTTGGTAATGAGGCATGGTTTGACCCCAGAACGATACAGGCAGTAGTTGAGGGCTTGTAAGAAGCTGAAGTCAAGCACTTGGGTAGACTATGTGTCCTATTTTTGCAGAGCACTGGATGGATGGGTGAAGGGTAGCCAGGTAAATTATTTTCAGGGCCTCAATGATTTTGTTGCATTGGAGCACTTGACAGATAATTGTTTTCCAGAGCTACACCAGCACTTGATTGACAGTAAGCTGACTGACCCCAGGAAGCTTGCTCTGGAGGCGGACCGCTGGGTCAGTACCAGGGTCCAAAAGGGTCGTGTGGGAGACTCCACCAAAGGTGGGCAGGGTCCCCAGCAAAAGAGTGGGGGGGACAAGGGTAAACAGAAGAAAGGGCCCCAAAGTAATTCCCAAGGGAACCAAGGGAAAGGTCCCCAGCCTCCCACTGAGAAGAAGCCATGGGTCCCTACAGGTAAGCCTGGTCAGAAGGGCCCCAGGGCATGTTATGGCTGTGGTCAGGTGGGGTCACTTCCAGGGGGACCTTAGGTGTTCCAAAAATATTACCACCGCACCCACTGGTGCAATGTCCTGGGAGATGGCCAGTGTAGACTTCGGGGAGGAGTCGGGTGCCCAAGAGGGGTGGGGGTCCGCAGAAATGACCCTGGTCTCTTTAGGAGACAGTGAGATGGTCCCAAGAGCTAATCTGCCTGATAACACTAAAAAATACAGGCAGTGGGTGACCATCAATGGCCATAGTGTGGAAGCTCTGAGAGACACTGGAGCCAGTGTGACAGCTGTCAGTTGTCGGCTGGTGTCTGAGGAGTAGGTGGTCCCCAACATATTCTACCCAGTAGTTGCAGCTGACAATTTAGAGTGCCTCTTCAAAATGACACAGGTTCCCTTTGAGTGGGGGGGTCTCAGGTAACTTGAGAGTAGCTGTGAGGCCAGCCATGCCTGTTGACTGTCCGCTAGGCAAAGATTTGGAGAGTTCGCCTTGGGAGAAGGTGGAGCGGAAATCTCATTTGGAGATGTTGGGTCTGCCTGAGTGGGCGTGTGTAGCCACTTGGTCTATAGCAGCCGGTAAGGGCATTCAAGAGGACCTGGAGACTGAAACAGTGGCCTAGGTGCCTGCCAGAAAGAGAAGAGGCAGGGGGTGTGGGAAATCGGCCCCGAAGTTCCCACTTTCCAGGAGGAGGCATACCCTGAGGGGAATGCCCTGGAGCCTACAGGGGAGCAAGTGGCTGTACTGGTGGTCCTGCCAAAGCTGCCCCATTAGCAGCAGGAAGGGGGCCCCTGGTTTGCGGCAACAGGCGGCAAACCAGGCAGCAGGTGATCAGTCTGGATCATATTGGATTTACTGAGAGAATGGTCTCCTGTATAGTGAGCCTAAGGTTGCTGAGCCTGGGTCAGCCCATGTGCTGGTGGTACCCCAGTGCTTCAGAGCCTTCCTACTGGGTCTGGCTCATGATGTTCCATTGGCAGGGCATTTGGGGCAAGACAAGACCTTTGAGAGGTGTGTCACCCACTTTTACTGGCCCCAAATGTGTAAGAACTCTGACACTCATTGTAGGTCTTGCCAGACTTGCCAGTCAAGTGGTAAGAGTGGGAGGAAGAGCAAGGCTCCTCTCCAACCTTTCCCTGTGGTCAGCACCCCCTTTGAGAGGGTGGGTATTGACATTGTGGGGCCTCTGGATCCCAAGACAGTCATGGGCAACAGGTTCATCCTGGTCTTGGTGGACCATGCCACCTGGTACCCGGAAGCCATCCCTCCCCGGACTGTGACGGCCCCCGTGGTGAGTCATGCATTGATGGGGATTTCTCCTGTGTGGGGTTCCCCAGAGAGGTGGTGTCCGACCGTGGTACCAACTTCATATCTAAGTATATGAAGTCCCTGTGGCAGGAGTTCGGTGTTACCTACAAGTTCACCACTCCTTAACACCCACAAGGTAATGGGCTGGTTGAGAGATTCAACCGGACCCTGAAGGGCATGATTATGGGTCTTGGTGAGCCCATGAGGTGTAAGTGGGATGTCCTCTTACCGTGCCTTTTGTTTGCTTACAGAGAGGTACCGCAGAAGTCCTTAGGGTTCAGTCCCTTTGAGCTCCTGTATGGGCATCCTATAAGAGGACCTCTAAGTCTGGTCAAAGAAGGCTGGGAGAAAGCTCCCAGTAAACCTCCCCAGGATGTATATAGCTACATGCTGGCCTTCAGGAACCAGATGAAGCGCTACAGGCAACTCGCTCAGGTGAATCTGGAAGCCAGCCCGGAGGAGATGAAACGTTGGTATGATCAGAATGCCACTCTGATTGAGTTTCAGCCTGGCCAGAAAGTGTGGGTCATTCCCCCAGTGGAGCCTTTCGCGCTCCAAGATAAGTGGACTGGGCCATTTGAGGTGGTGGAGCGCAAGAGTAAAGACACCTACCTGGTGGACTTGCAGTCTCCAAGGAACCCTTTGCGGGTCCTGCATGAGAACCACCTTAAGCCCCACTTGGAGAGGTCCAAAGTGGGCATGCTCCTGGCAACAGATGCTGAAATAGAAGAGGAGACTGAGCCTCTTCCTGACCTCCTGTCTGCCAAGGATCATGATGGGTCAGTGGACAGTGTAACCCTCTCCACCCGCCCTGACTCCTGAACAGCAGAGTGACTGTCGCCAACTGCTGGGACAGTTTGCTGCTCTGTTCTCACTCACATCTGGTGTCACTCAGTGATGTGTCCATGATGTTGACACTGGGGACAGTCCTCCTGTGAAGAACAACATTTATAGAGTGACTGACAGGGTCAAGGCTTGCATCAAGGAGGAGGTCACTAGGGGTAATTGAGCCCTCAAACAGCCCTTGGGCCAACCCAGTGGTCTTGGTCCCAAAGGCTGCCGCACCCGGTGCCATGCCAGAACTCGGGTTCGGTCACCAGGACTGATGCACACCCCATCCCCAGAGCTGATGAGCTCATCGATCGGTTGGGAGCTGCCAAGTACCTCAGTACATTTGACTTAACGTCTGGGTACTGGCAGATTGCCTTAAATGATGGGGCAAAGGAGAGGTCAGCATTCTCAATGCCAGAGGGGCACTACCAATTCCTGGTGATGCCCTTTGGGTTGAAGAATACCCCTTCCATCTTTCACAGGTTGGTCAACCAGGTGTTGGCTGGACTGGAGGATTTAAGTGCCGCCTACCTGGATGACATCGCAGTGTTCAGTGCCACTTGGGAGGAACATCTGCGCCACCTCTGGGAAGTGTTGAAGGCTCTGCAGAGGGCAGGCCTCACGATCAAGGCAAGCAAGTGCCAGATCGGGCAGGGTTAAGTGGTGTACTTGGGCACCAGATAGGGAGCGGCCAGGTGGCACCCCTACGGCCCATGATTGATACCATTCTGGCTTGGGAACCCCCCAAGACCCAGAAAGAGGTGAGAGTCTTCTTAGGACTCAACGGGTACTACAGGAGATTTGTCAAGGGATATGACACCATTGTTGCCCTCTTGACAGAGCTGAGCCAGGAACCAGCCCAGGAAGGTGAACTGGACTGATGCCTGCCAAAAAGCTTTTGATGCCCTGAAATCTGCCATGTGCACGGCACCCATGCTCAAGGCACCCAACTTCTCACAGGAATTCATGGTGCAGACAGATGCTTCAGAGCATGGTGTGGGGGCTGTGCTCTCACAGCTAAATGAGGAGGGCCTAGACCAACCTGTAGCCTTCATTAGTAGGAGGTTACTTCCACGGGAACAGAGGTGGAGTGCGATTGAGCGTGAGGCTTTTGCTGTGGTCTGGGCACTGAAGAAGCAGAGGACCTACTTCTTTGGGACTCACTTCCAGGCTCAGACCGACCACAGGCCTCTCAGATGGTTGATGCAGATGAGGGGTGAGAATCCAAAGTTGTTGAGGTGGTCCATTTCCCTACAGGGGATGGACTTCATGGTGGAACACTGCCCTGGTACAGAACACGCCATTGCTGATGATCTGTCCAGATTTTTCCACCTTAGTGAAGAGAACTCCCAAGAGGGTGGGTAGTTCTCCCCACATTTCAGCTAGAGGGGACACGTGTTAGACCTGGCATCAATGGCGTGGGCTTCCCCTGAATTTTTTGCCTTTGCCTTCTGTGTTTTTGCTGTGTGTTGGACTTCGTTTTGCTGGTCTAGATGCTTCGGGCACTTTGCCACTGCTGTTCAGTGCCAAAATGCAAGTGCTCCCTTTGTAAATTGTTGTTATGGATTAGTGATTCCATGATTGGTATATTTGATTTACTAGTCAGTCCCTAGTACAGTGCACTGTGGGTTTCCAGGGCCTGTAAATCAAATGCTGCTAGTAGACTTGCAGCACTGATTGTGCCACCTACACAAGCAGCCTTGCAACAAGGTCCCAGGCCTGCCATTGCAGAGCCTGTGTGCAGTCTGGTATAACCCTGGGCATAGCAGGCGTAGTGCCTCTACGCGTATTTCCACGGAGTTTAAAAAAAACTCCATGGAAATACGCTACGCTCCCTCCCCCACACGTCAGACGTACAACGTAATGTTTTTTTAATTACAGAAGGACGCGAGGAGGAGGAAGGAGAGTGGCCAGGCAGGGGAGGCGGCAGACAACAGGTAAGTGGCTTCTTTTACATTTTTAAATACTTTGGGAGGGGGGATGGAGCGGCTAACTCCGCTCCGCCACAGAGGTGGAGTTTTTGCCTACTCTCCGAGTTTGCCACAGAGCGCGGAGTAGGCAAATCTCCGCAAACTCCACTGGCGGAGCGGAGTTACCCGCCCAGGGTTAGTCTGGTACTGCCATGTCAATATGCACCCACTTGCCATACCCTAACCTTTCCTTTTCTTACATGTTAGTCACCCCTAAGGTAGGCCCAAGGTACCCCTGTGGGTAGGGTGCAGTGTATGTGAAAGGTAGGACATGCCCTGATGTGTGTGGCATGTCCTGATAGTGAAATACTGCCAAATTCTGTTTTTCACTATTGCAAGGCCACCTGTTCGCAGAGGATAGAATGGGGAGTATGCTTATAACATCTTATAAACATAACCGCCCCCGGGAAGAAGGTAGGAAAATAAAGTTTAATATGCCTGAACTCCGAATGTTAAAATCCATCTTCTAGTGAGGGTGATTTTTACATTCTGTGTTTGAAAATACCACTTTTAGAAAGTAGGTATTTTCTTCCTTAGCCATCCAGTGTGCCTCTGCTTGGATGTGTATTGACTGTCTGGCTCTGGAGTGACAGGGGCTGGGGATGTGCAGTGGCTCTAGAGAGTCTGGATGTGTCAGGGCTGGGCTGAATAGACCTGGGCTGCATTTAGAGCATGGGGAGGAGATTTCCTTTCATCTGAATGGGCCTGGTCCACCTTCCTCAATGCTGTCTCCACCTCCTGCCAGGAAGCTACACCAGAGAGGACAGAACTGGTTGTGACTGAGCACAGAGCTTCCCTGCCACAGAGAACAAAGGATTTTGCTGTATAAAAGAGGGGCCCAGGCCCCAGACTTTTAGTTCACTTCTGGGAAATCAAAAGGAACCTTTGCCAAGGAGAAGAGCTCGAGAAACTGAGGAGGAATACTGCCCCTGTGCTGTTTACTGTCTGGGGTTGGCCTGCAGTGGCTACTTTCTGCCAAGGAAATGGAAAAGGACTTTGCTGTTTGCTGTGCCCCCTGCTTGAGGAAGATCTCCTGGGGCTTGAAGAAGAGCTTGCCTCCTGTTCTGAAGTCTCAGGGGCACAAAGACTTCACACCCAGCTCCCCTGAACTTCCTTGCTGGGAGTTATGACCTGCCAAGAGGTGCCTGTAGCTGTTCTGGGTCTCTGAGGGTTGTTCTGGCTGTTGGGAGCTGGAAAAGCAACGCAACAACAAGAAGCGTGATACATCCGCATCTGTTTCTGACACATCGCCGAAGAAATCGTCGCAGCGCCTGCCTGCGGCTCGAGAAATCGCTGCACACCACATTGAGTGCACCGATCTCCGAAGTCCGAAATCACCGCACAGATTCCAACGCAATCCCTGCTGTGCGGCTGCAAGAACCTACACATCGTCCCGGATCGTCGCATCGCGGCGCCAATTCTGTCACATCATTGGGAGACGCAGTAAGAAACCGATGCATCACCTCCTCTCCGGTAAGGAACCAACACCTCACCTCCCCTGCGCAGCAGTAAGGAACCGACGCATCACCTTCCCTGAGTGTAAGGAACTGACGCATCACCTTCCCTACACTTTTTGTTTGTGTGCGCGATGCATCCATTCTACTTTGTGTGAAAAGTGTTGCATCTGCAATTTGCTTTGACCTGAACTATTTCTAACATTTGAAAGTCATATTCGTATTACTGTATTGTGGATTTTTGTTGTTTTGGTATTGTTTGGTTTAGATAAAGATTACTTATTTTTAACTGATGTGGTGTCCATTTGTAGTGTTTTCACTGTATTACTGTATGTGTTCACAAATGCTTTACACACTGCCTTTGAGATAAGCCTGGCTGCTCAAGCCCAGCTACCAAGGGGGTGAGCAGGGGTTATTTTAAAAGTGTATCTCCCTTACCCTGACTAGAAGCAAGGGTCCCTATTTGGACAAAGGTACCTACTTCTGCCAACTAGAGACCCCCATTTCTAACACCTACCCTTTTAAAGGGGTGGCCATTGACAGGTAGGGGAACCAGGGGAGCCTTGCGCTTCCCTCCTGAGTTATCACTGGCCTGGCAGGTGGGATATGACTCGGGGTGGGCGGAATATTCTGTTACGCCCATGGAATTGGCAGAATTTTGGAAACTCTGCGTTACTCTTGTAATGCGAAGTTCCAGGTAGATTCCGCCAATTGCGACCTGGCAGAATTTTTTCTTGCACATTTGTCGGCAATTTTCAGCCGCTAGGAGGATATCTGGTGACCATTTGCAGTCAGAAGGTTGCAGCTTGAGTAGAAAATGTACTCGAGCAGCAGCAAAATCAACTCTAGTAGCTGTGCCCTCTGGTGCACCGCATGGTGCCATACATGCTGATTTTTTAGCGTGGTATGCTCTACAGGTGCTAAATCACAGCACGAGCAGTGTGACGTGTGTGAGAAGTTGGCCTGGTATATGCTGTCCACTAATTATAGTGGGCACCTTGCACCAGTCCAAACAACCCCTTATTGGAGATAGGTTAAAGACAACCTTATTGAAAGCTATCCTAGTGGTAGCTATGGAGAGCAGCCTTCAGGCTAAGTCTTGAAGGAATGTAAAGCAGCTTGTTTTACCAGTCTATAATCTCTTGAGTGATCAAATGAAAGAGCACCACACCAGGTATATATTCAAAATATATGTATTTATTGCTAAACACACCCCTCTAGTCTCTTTATGAGGCTAGAGTTCGAAGTACATAAGTTAGAAGTTATTTAAACACAGTAATAGCACAAATACACGTTTGGGCCCTAGGGGCGTACCAAACCATATACCAATAAAGTGGTATAAGAACCACGACTGAACTAGACACTAGGCCTAGAGCCTCTAGAAGTGCTTGGACCACAAGGAACCACCCAAGGTAGTGACACAGGGGACCCACGGGAGACGCGTGCAGTGTAAATACACAACCGCGATACGCCGTTGACTTCTATGGAGAAAGTCGTGATCGGGAAATTAGAGAAAAGGGACACTTAAAAGAGGACTTGGACCAAACCCTTTGAGATCTAGGACTTTGAAGAGTCTCTACCCACGGGAGCACGGGAGTACTCGTGTTACCTCACCCAGGGAAGCCGGGTGCATAGGTGCCTTTCGGGGTCGGGTTTCGACGTTGATTTGAATGGCGATCTGCTGCAAAGTGCTGCTGGCGACCAAGTGAAAAGTGTCCGGATGGATCCAAGAGTGGATCGGAGTTCTGAAGAACCTGAAAGCAGAGGGGACAGACTCTGGGTCACTAGCCTGTGACCAGGAAGGCGATGGACAGATGCCCACCGATGTCGAGTGCTTCAGGTGCGTTGACGGTCGTCTTGTCTCTTCAGCCACGAGGTCCAGGAGGCGTTGTCGGTGACCAGGAGCAGGATTCGGGCTGGTACATGATGTCTGTCGAGTGCTGAGGTGTCGGCGACCGGATTGGACCCAACAAGCCTTGGCAACGGCAAGTCTCAATGCAGAGGAAGATCGTCGATGGTGCAGACCAGCAAGGTCTGGGGAACTCACCCAGCGAGGGTAAGTGAGGGCAGGCCTGGAGCAACCAGGATGCCAAGGTAGAAAAAGATTGGCCTTCGTTAAGGGCTACTAGCCAATGGGCTAGCGACCGCGAAGGAGCCTCGTGACGCCGCACGTGGATCTGGCTCACAGGACACTCGTGGAGTGGGGGCCAGTGATCTTTGGTGCAGTTGGTGCTGGAGGCTAGGGCTACTCGGAGCCCAAAGCACAACTTCTTGGGAGACCCAGAAAAGGATGCACTTGCAAATGTGCTCGGTGTCCAGGGGTCATGGTCTCAAGTCACCCACGATAGCCACGGGCCTCAGCTTTGCTGGAGACTCAGGGTAGCCTTGAGGAAGTCTGAGAATCCACCTCTGGTGATGCGATGACTTCGGCGTCCGACGGGAGCTTCAGAAATCCGAACTGGACAGATGCTTCTTTGGTGCCTGCCAAGCAGGGGAGTCACTCCTTGACCCCAAGGGAGATTCTTCTGTCCTCTAATCGTGAGTAGAGCATCGAAGGTCCAGGATTCAGTTTCAGAGTTTCGTCCAGGGATAATCTAAAGTCCTAAGGACTGGGTTCCTATACTTATACTAAGGATAGGGGTTGGACTACTCTGTGGCCCCACCTATGGGTGGGTCAGGGCAGAGGGGTGGCTACACCCTTTCCCTTTGTCCAGTTTGCGCCAAAGCAGGGGCTGCAAGCCCCTGATCCGGTTTGAACTGGGGTATGCACAGGGACACCAAGTGTGCCCCCAGTGCAGGACTTCAAAGCACCCAAAGTGCTCCCGCCCAGCCCCAATACACATTATCCTGTCTGGGGAGTTGGTCACACCTCCCTGGGACAGGAAACCTATTGTCCAGGCCTCCCCTGCCGGAGTTTCGTGCAGCAGCAGGAGGCCAGACTCGTGTCTGTGGCAGCAGCATCCATTTTGTGATGCCAGGGCTTTAGAAAGAAGTTACCGGCCAGGCCAGGGTTAACATGCCTCTCCCTCTAGAAGGGTGGAATGCTACCCCCGCCGCCAGAATTGGCGGGGAGTAGTATTCCAAGATGTTTGACACCAAACACGACATGTTTAGGTGCAGCCATTCCAAAGTTAGCATTTAACGCGAGGTTATAATGCGCTTAAAAGTATATGGTCAGGCTGCACTACAAACAGCATCAGAGAAGGGTCTCCGAACGCTGCAGAGGGGCCCTGCTCATGCAGGGGCACCCTCTCACATAGGAACCATGCACTCTGCCTTTAGGATTGATAAGGCCTGCCTTAGGAGTGACTTATAGGTTTATATGTGTGTATGTATTTAGTGATATAGGTAACCTATATCACAGTAAGGGGTGCATGCACCACCTTACCCAGGCTGCAGTAGCAGACCTGTGGTGCCAGTTTGGATGGCCTTCCAGGGGTGGCATAATACATGCTGCAGCCCCTGGTAGGCCTCTGAGGTACCTATGCCCTTGGTACATAGTATACCATATACTAGGGACTTATAAGGGCACTCCAGATTCCAATCAGAGATGTGCCTAGGGCACATGGAAACCTTTTACAGAGAAAGCAGATAGACTGGGGCCCTGAATAGCAGGATCTCAGTCCAACTAAGTCATAAACCAGCAAAACACCATAAAAAAAGTGGGGGCAACCATATAGTCAGATTCCACCTTCCTACATAACCCCCCCCCCAAACAAAAGGAGATAAGGCTAACCTTGACCAGTTGAGCCTTCATTGACTAAGTGGTCATATAAGGAAGCACCTGCACTAGCATGGTTGCCCCCTGTCTTATGGTCCACTAAGCAGTCCCTCACCCTAAGGGTATGAGAGGGTCTCCACCATGGGGAATCACTACCTGTGGTGTGCTTAGGTAAAGTACAAGGCTGGTGAGGTGTCTGAGTAGGGAAGTGAGGCCCTAGGAATGTTGGCCTCAGCTTCCTCAGATCACTGGTCACCATGCATGCCTGTCTTTCCATGACTGAGTTGCACTTTGCTCTAAGGGTCAACCTTTGGCTGCCTACAGCTGGGGGTTGGGTCCCTTTGGATGGATTACTGGAGGGACATGGCAGGTTTGGAACCTTCAGGTCCCAGGTTTGCCCTTGCATACCAGAGTCCTTCTGGGGGAGGTCCCTACATAAAGGCATGGGGGATCCCTCAGTGTGTAGAGGAGTTTTCACCTGGCTAGGGCTACTAGACTGGGTGCCCCTAATCTGCTGATGGGGGGTTCCTCTGGACAGGGGGCCCTGGGGGTCCACTGACCTCCCTGACCTCTGCAGCCCTGGGCTGACTGAGGCAGGGTAGAGAGGGGCAGGTTACCTGCTCCAGACTGGGTACCACCTTGGAAGGGTCCTCTGCCATCAGGGGTGTGGCCAGGCCAGGCCTGACTACCTCTGGGGCAGTTCCTTCACTAGGGGTAGGGTCAGTTCCCTGAGGAGGCTGACCCTTACCTACTGTCTGGAGGGAAGAAGACTTTTCTTCAACCCTTGTGCTCTCTTTTGGGGGAGAGTGGGCCATTCTTTCAGGCTCCATCTCTCCAAATTCTTGGGCTGGGGCTGTGGCCATTACAGCCCCACTAACCTTTACAGGGACGCCCAACATCCTAAGGTGGGTTTGGTGTTCAACTTCAGCCCAGGCTGAAATCTCCAGATCATTGCCCATCAGGCAATCTACAGGTAAGGTGGGGGACACTGCCACTCTCTTTGGGCCTGTGACCCCCTCCCAGCTGAGATTGACTATGGCCATGGGGTGATCTGTTCTGACACCATCAATGTTGGTCACCTGGTATTTAAACTCAGGTAAAAGCTGGTGAGGGGGACTAGTTTCCCTGCCACCATGGTGACACTAGCCCCTGTGTCCCTAAATGCCACAGCTTTCTGACCATTAATCATTGGCTCCAGTCTGTACCTGCCCATTGCTGTGGGACCCATGGTAAAGGTGGCAAATCCTACACCACCATCAGAGTCAGAGGAGTCTGTTGAGGGGTCCCTGTCTGAACCAGGGCCCACCTCTGATCCTGTTGCAAAAGCACCTAACTTTTGGGTGCACTACTCCCAACTGGAGGATTACTACTGGTAGTACCAGGAGGGGGGTAGTAGTTGCTGGGGGAACATTTTCTTTATTGCCAATGCTGGGGCAACTGGGATCAGATTTCCAGTGCCCAGGCTTTTTACAGACATGGCAATATGGTTTCTTTTCAGGAGAGGAAGGAGTTTGGGACCCACCCCCAGAAGAAGAATTTTGGGGCCCTGTAGGGGACTTATCCTTAGATTTATCCCCACCTTTCTCTTGGGACTTAGTAGAATCTTTCTTCTGGTCACCACCCTGATTTCTAGTTTTTACTCTGGTTCTGACCCATTTGTCTGCCTTCTTTCCCAATTCTTGGGGAGAGGTCAGATCAGAGTCCACCAGATACTGGTGCAAAAGCTGGTTTTGACAATTATTAAGGATCTGCTCCCTCATAATCAAATTGTACAATCCTAAAAAGTCATGCACTTTGTTGCCATGTATCCAACCTTCCAGAGCCTTTGTAGCACAATCTACAAAATCAACCCAGTCTTGAGTCTGAGCTTTTGGGTGTCTCTGAACTTCAACCTATACTGTTCAGTGGTTAGGCCAAACCCATCTATCAGAGCACTCTTCAAGACTGTGTAATTGTCAGCATCCTCTTCTCTTACAGTGAGGAGCTTGTCTCTACCTTTGTCTGCAAAGGAGAGCCACAAGATTGCTGCCCAATGCCTCTGGGGGACCTTCTGAACTTTACAGGCCCTCTCCAGTGCAGTTATCCATTTGTGGATGTCATCCCCACTCTGGTAGGGAGGGACAATCTTGTTTAGGTTTCTATGGTCATAAGACCTTTCCCTATCTCTAGGGATATTGCTGCCACCATGGGACTCTAGTCCCAACTTTCTTTCTCTCTAAAGAGATCTAGGGACTCCCTGTCTAAGGCTACTTGCTTCCTTCTGAGTTCAAGCTGAGCTTCCTCATATTGAATCAGCCTCTTTCTTCTCTCATGAGAGGATTCCCTCCTATGAGATGAGACAGAGCTCCCTATTGAGGTGCCAGAGTGGTTAGACTCCTGAGAAGGAGATCTAGACTTCCTGGGCACACTCATAATCCTTCCTGGGGGGACAAAGAGGGCATCATCCTGATCATCCTCTTCATCTTCCTCAGGAGGGATTGGGTTATCCAGGTCAGGGTCATTGTCACCCTCCTGGCCAGTTTCAGAGGGGGCTGGGGGTATTTCTACCCCTGGCCCCATCCTCATCTTCTGCCCCACCCTCAGCTCCTACCCCTTCAGTCCCCAAGGGCTTACTAAGGTCATAAGCCACCAACAACTCTTTAAGGTGTTGGGTGGTGGGACTTTGGCCTGTCCTTATTTTTCTCAAGTTACATAATGCTCTCAATTCCAAGAATGGGAGTGTATCATACTTGGAGGGTGGAAGCTCAGTGGCTTCCTGCAAGGATTCTTTAGATCCTACCCTTAAAGACATTACTAGTGTGGTGTGGTGTATGCACTACCTACTCTAGTGTGGCCTACTAAACTCTCTTGAGCTGTAGAAAGGGTTGTGCTATCCCTTTACACACAACTCTAAGTTCAGTAGAACTTACTGTATTCTAAGCTTAAATTATATGTACCTTAGGTACCTTTAGTGGTTTTCAGTTGATCAATTCAATTGAGATTATCTGGTAAAACAATAGCAAGCTGGAATCCCACACACTGCACACCAATGTGAGAAGTTGGCCTGGTATATGCTGTCCACTAATTATAGTGGGCACCTTGCACCAGTCCAAACAACCCCTTATTGGAGATAGGTTAAAGACAACCTTATTGAAAGCTATCCTAGTGGTAGCTATGGAGAGCAGCCTTCAGGCTAAGTCTTGAAGGAATGTAAAGCAGCTTGTTTTACCAGTCTATAATCTCTTGAGTGATCAAATGAAAGAGCACCACACCAGGTATATATTCAAAATATATGTATTCATTGCTAAACACACCCCTCTAGTCTCTTTATGAGGCTAGAGTTCGAAGTACATAAGTTAGAAGTTATTTAAACACAGTAATAGCACAAATACACGTTTGGGCCCTAGGGGCATACCAAACCATATACCAATAAAGTGGTATAAGAACCACGACTGAACTAGACACTAGGCCTAGAGCCTCTAGAAGTGCTTGGACCACAAGGAACCACCCAAGGTAGTGACACAGGGGACCCACGGGAGACGCGTGCAGTGTAAATACACAACCGCGATACGCCGTTGACTTCTATGGAGAAAGTCGTGATCGGGAAATTAGAGAAAAGGGACACTTAAAAGAGGACTTGGACCAAACCCTTTGAGATCTAGGACTTTGAAGAGTCTCTACCCACGGGAGCACGGGAGTACTCGTGTTACCTCACCCAGGGAAGCCGGGTGCATAGGTGCCTTTCGGGGTCGGGTTTCGTCGTTGATTTGAATGGCGATCTGCTGCAAAGTGCTGCTGGCGACCAAGTGAAAAGTGTCCGGGTGGATCCAAGAGTGGATCGGAGTTCTGAAGAACCTGAAAGCAGAGGGGACAGAGTCTGGGTCACTAGCCAGTGACCAGGAAGGCGATGGACAGATGCCCACCGATGTCGAGTGCTTCAGGTGCATTGACGGTCATCTTGTCTCTTCAGCCACGAGGTCCAGGAGGCATTGTCGGCAACCAGGAGCAGGATTCTGGCTGGTACACAATGTCTGTCGAGTGCTGAGGTGTCGGCGACTGGATTGGACCCAACAAGCCTTGGCAACGGCAAGTATCGATGCAGAGGAAGATCGTCGATGGTGCAGACCAGCAAGGTCTGGGGAACTCACCCAGTGAGGGTAAGTGAGGGCAGGCCTGGAGCAACCAGGATGCCAAGTTAAAAAAAGATTGGCCTTCGTTAAGGGCTACTAGCCAACGAGCTAGCGACCGCGAAGGAGCCTCGTGACGCTGCACGTGGATCTGGCTCACAGGACACTCGTGGAGTGGGGGCCAATGATCTTCGGTGCAGTTGGTGCTGGAGGCTAGGGCTACTCAGAGCCCAAAGCACGACTTCTTGGGAGACCCAGAAGAGGATGCACTTGCAAATGTGCTCGGTGTCCAGGGGTCACGGTCTCAAGTCACCCACGATAGCTACGGGCCTCAGCTTTGCTGGGGACTCAGGGTAGCCTTGGGGAAGTGTGAGAATCTACCTCTGGTGATGCGATGACTTCGGCGTCCGACGGGAGTTTCAGAAATCCGAACCGGACAGATGCTTCTTTGGTGCCTGCCAAGCAGGGGAGTCACTCCTTGACCCCAAGGGAGATTCTTCTGTCCTCTAATCGTGAGTAGAGCATCGAAGGTCCAGGATTCAGTTTCAGAGTTTCGTCCAGGGATAATCTAAAGTCCTAAGGACTGGGTTCCTATACTTATACTAAGGATAGGGGTTGGACTACTCTGTGGCCCCACCTATGGGTGGGTCAGGGCAGAGGGGTGGCTACACCCCTTTCCCTTTGTCCAGTTTGCGCCAAAGCAGGGGATGCAAGCCCCTGATCCGGTTTGAACTGGGGTATGCACAGGGACACCAAGTGTGCCCCCAGTGCAGGACTTCAAAGCACCCGAAAGTGCTCCCGCCCAGCCCCAATACACATTATCCTGTCTGGGGAGGTGGTCACACCTCCCTGGAACAGGAAACCTATTGTCCAGGCCTCCCCTGCCGGAGTTTCGTCCAGCAGCAGGAGGCCAGACTCGTGTCTGTGGCAGCAACATCCATTTTGTGATGCCAGGGTTTTAGAAAGAAGTTACCGGCCAGGCCATGGTTAACATGTCTCTCCCTCTAGAAGGGTGGAATGCTACCCCCGCCGCCAGAATTGGCGGGGGGTAGTATTCCAAGATGTTTGACACCAAACACGACATGTTTAGGTGCAGCCATTCCAAAGTTAGCATTTAACGCGAGGTTATAATGCGCTTAAAAGTATATGGTCAGGCTGCACTACAAACAGCATCAGAGAAGGGTCTCCGAACGCTGCAGAGGGGCCCTGCTCATGCAGGGGCACCCTCTCACATAGGAACCTTGCACTCTGCCTTTAGGATTGATAAGGCCTGCCTTAGGAGTGACTTATAGGTTTATATGTGTGTATGTATTTAGTGATATAGGTAACCTATATCACAGTAAGGGGTGCATGCACCACCTTACCCAGGCTGCAGTAGCAGACCTGTGGTGCCAGTTTGGATGGCCTTCCAGGGGTGGCATAATACATGCTGCAGCCCCTGGTAGGCCTCTGAGGTACCTATGCCCTTGGTACATAGTATACCAAGGAGATTAAAAGTCTACACTGGCTCCCGGTGAGGAACCGGGTACAGTTCAAATCGTTGTGTATGGTCTTTAAAGCACTTCAGGGCTTAGGACCAGAGCATTTGAGGCGACAGTTTCAATGGTACACACCAGCAAGAACTCTTAGATCCTTAGGAGCTAAGTTGGTGGCAGTCCCACTAACAAAAAAAGCTCAATGGGGAGGTAGAAGTTTCTCTTTGTGTGCAGCAAAGGCTTGGAATGAATTGCCATTCTTTTTGAGAAATGCTACTAGTCTTCTAGCATTCAGGAAGGGGTTGAAGACCTGGCTTTTTGATAAATAATCCTCATTTTTCAGCTCAGCCTCAGGGAGTAGTGATTAGCGCCAGGACACCTCCGGGTAATCGTGCGCTCTAAAAATTCCCATAACATACCATATACTAGGGACTTATAAGGGCACTCCAGATTCCAATCAGAGATGTGCCTAGGGCACATGGAAACCTTTTTACAGAGAAAGCAGATAGACTGGGGCCCTGAATAGCAGGATCTCAGTCCAACTAAGTCATAAACCAGCAAAACACCATAAAAAAAAGTGGGGGCAACCATATAGTCAGATTCCACCTTCCTACATAACCCCCCAAACGAAAGGAGATAAGGCTAACCTTGACCAGTTGAGCCTTCATTGACTAAGTGGTCATATAAGGAAGCACCTGCACTAGCATGGTTGCCCCCTGTCTTATGGTCCACTAAGCAATCCCTCACCCTAAGGGTATGAGAGGGTCTCCACCATGGGGAATCACTACCTGTGGTGTGCTTAGGTAAAGTACAAGGCTGGTGAGGTGTCTGAGTAGGGAAGTGAGGCCCTAGGAATGTTGGCCTCAGCTTCCTCAGATCACTGGTCACCATGCATGCCTGTCTTTCCATGACTGAGTTGCACTTTGCTCTAAGGGTCAACCTTTGGCTGCCTACAGCTGGGGGTTGGGTCCCTTTGGATGGATTACTGGAGGGACATGGCAGGTTTGGAACCTTCAGGTCCCAGGTTTGCCCTTGCCTACCAGAGTCCTTCTGGGGAGGTCCCTACATAAAGGCATGGGGGATCCCTCAGTGTGTAGAGGAGTTTTCACCTGGCTAGGGCTACTAGACTGGGTGCCCCTAATCTGCTGATGGGGGTTCCTCTGGACAGGGGGCCCTGGGGGTCCACTGACCTCCCTGACCTCTGCAGCCCTGGGCTGACTGAGGCAGGGTAGAGAGGGGCAGGTTACCTGCTCCAGACTGGGTACCTCCTTGGAAGGGTCATCTGCCATCAGGGGTGTGGCCAGGCCAGGCCTGACTACCTCTGGGGCAGTTCCTTCACTAGGGGTAGGGTCAGTTCCCTGAGGAGGCTGACCCTTACCTACTGTCTGGAGGGAAGAAGACTTTTCTTCAACCCTTGTGCTCTCTTTTGGGGGAGAGTGGGCCATTCTTTCAGGCTCCATCTCTCCAAATTCTTGGGCTGGGGCTGTGGCCATTACAGCCCCACTAACCTTTACAGGGATGCCCAACATCCTAAGGTGGGTTTGGTGTTCAACTTCAGCCCAGGCTGAAATCTCCAGATCATTGCCCATCAGGCAATCTACAGGTAAGGTGGGGGACACTGCCACTCTCTTTGGGCCTGTGACCCCCTCCCAGCTGAGATTGACTATGGCCATGGGGTGATCTGTTCTGACACCATCAATGTTGGTCACCTGGTATTTAAACTCAGGTAAAAGCTGGTGAGGGGGACTAGTTTCCCTGCCACCATGGTGACACTAGCCCCTGTGTCCCTAAATGCCACAGCTTTCTGACCATTAATCATTGGCTCCAGTCTGTACCTGCCCATTGCTGTGGGACCCATGGTAAAGGTGGCAAATCCTACACCACCATCAGAGTCAGAGGAGTCTGTTGAGGGGTCCCTGTCTGAACCAGGGCCCACCTCTGATCCTGTTGCAAAAGCACCTAACTTTTGGGTGCACTACTCCCAACTGGAGGATTACTACTGGTAGTACCAGGAGGGGGGTAGTAGTTGCTGGGGGAACATTTTCTTTATTGCCAATCCTGGGGCAACTGGGATCAGATTTCCAGTGCCCAGGCTTTTTACAGACATGGCAATATGGTTTCTTTTCAGGAGAGGAAGGAGTTTGGGACCCACCCCCAGAAGAGGAATTTTGGGGCCCTGTAGGGGACTTATCCTTAGATTTATCCCCACCTTTCTCTTGGGACTTAGTAGAATCTTTCTTCTGTTCACCACCCTGATTTCTAGTTTTTACTCTGGTTCTGACCCATTTGTCTGCCTTCTTTCCCAATTCTTGGGGAGAGGTCAGATCAGAGTCCACCAGATACTGGTGCAAAAGCTGGTTTTGACAATTATTAAGGATCTGCTCCCTCATAATCAAATTGTACAATCCTAAAAGTCATGCACTTTGTTGCCATGTATCCAACCTTCCAGAGCCTTTGTAGCACAATCTACAAAATCAACCCAGTCTTGAGTCTGAGCTTTTGGGTGTCTCTGAACTTCAACCTATACTGTTCAGTGGTTAGGCCAAACCCATCTATCAGAGCACTCTTCAAGACTGTGTAATTGTCAGCATCCTCTTCTCTTACAGTGAGGAGCTTGTCTCTACCTTTGTCTGCAAAGGAGAGCCACAAGATTGCTGCCCACTGCCTCTGGGGGACCTTCTGAACTTTACAGGCCCTCTCCAGTGCAGTTATCCATTTGTGGATGTCAGCCCCACTCTGGTAGGGAGGGACAATCTTGTTTAGGTTTCTATGGTCATAAGACCTTTCCCTATCTCTAGGGATATTGCTGCCACCATGGGACTCTAGTCCCAACTTTCTTTTCTCTCTAAAGAGATCTAGGGACTCCCTGTCTAAGGCTACTTGCTTCCTTCTGAGTTCAAGCTGAGCTTCCTCATATTGAATCAGCCTCTTTCTTCTCTCATGAGAGGATTCCCTCCTATGAGATGAGACAGAGCTCCCTATTGAGGTGCCAGAGTGGTTAGACTCCTGAGAAGGAGATCTAGACTTCCTGGGCACACTCATAATCCTTCCTGGCGGGACAAAGAGGGCATCATCCTGATCATCCTCTTCATCTTCCTCAGGAGGGATTGGGTTATCCAGGTCAGGGTCATTGTCACCCTCCTGGCCAGTTTCAGAGGGGGGCTGGGGGTATTTCTACCCCTGGCCCCATCCTCATCTTCTGCCCCACCCTCAGCTCCTACCCCTTCAGTCCCCAAGGGCTTACTAAGGTCATAAGCCACCAACAACTCTTTAAGGTGTTGGGTGGTGGGACTTTGGCCTGTCCTTATTTTTCTCAAGTTACATAATGCTCTCAATTCCAAGAATGGGAGTGTATCATACTTGGAGGGTGGAAGCTCAGTGGCTTCCTGCAAGGATTCTTTAGATCCTACCCTTAAAGACATTACTAGTGTGGTGTGGTGTATGCACTACCTACTCTAGTGTGGCCTACTAAACTCTCTTGAGTTGTAGAAAGGGTTGTGCTATCCCTTTACACACAACTCTAAGTTCAGTAGAACTTACTGTATTCTAAGCTTAAATTATATGTACCTTAGGTACCTTTAGTGGTTTTCAGTTGATCAATTCAATTGAGATTATCTGGTAAAACAATAGCAAGCTGGAATCCCACACGCTGCACACCAATGTGAGAAGTTGGCCTGGTATATGCTGTCCACTAATTATAGTGGGCACCTTGCACCAGTCCAAACAACCCCTTATTGGAGATAGGTTAAAGACAACCTTATTGAAAACTATCCTAGTGGTAGCTATGGAGAGCAGCCTTCAGGCTAAGTCTTGAAGGAATGTAAAGCAGCTTGTTTTACCAGTCTATAATCTCTTGAGTGATCAAATGAAAGAGCACCACACCAGGTATATATTCAAAATATATGTGTTTATTGCTAAACACACCCCTCTAGTCTCTTTATGAGGCTAGAGTTCGAAGTACATAAGTTAGAAGTTATTTAAACACAGTAATAGCACAAATACACGTTTGGGCCCTAGGGGCGTACCAAACCATATACCAATAAAGTGGTATAAGAACCACGACTGAACTAGACACTAGGCCTAGAGCCTCTAGAAGTGCTTGGACCACAAGGAACCACCCAAGGTAGTGACACAGGGGACCCACAGGAGACGCGTGCAGTGTAAATACACAACCGCGATACGCCGTTGACTTCTATGGAGAAAGTCGTGATCGGGAAATTAGAGAAAAGGGACACTTAAAAGAGGACTTGGACCAAACCCTTTGAGATCTAGGACTTTGAAGAGTCTCTACCCACGGGAGCACGGGAGTACTCGTGTTACCTCACCCAGGGAAGCCGGGTGCATAGGTGCCTTTCGGGGTCGGGTTTCGTCGTTGATTTGAATGGCGATCTGCTGCAAAGTGCTGCTGGCGACCAAGTGAAAAGTGTCCGGGTGGATCCAAGAGTGGATCGGAGTTCTGAAGAACCTGAAAGCAGAGGGGACAGAGTCTGGGTCACTAGCCAGTGACCAGGAAGGCGATGGACAGATGCCCACCGATGTCGAGTGCTTCAGGTGCATTGACAGTCGTCTTTTCTCTTCAGCCACGAGGTCCAGGAGGTGTTGTCGGCAACCAGGAGCAGGATTCGGGCTGGTACACGATGTCTGTCGAGTGCTGAGGTGTCGGCGACCGGATTGGACCCAACAAGCCTTGGCAACGGCAAGTATCGATGCAGAGGAAGATCGTCGATGGTGCAGACCAGCAAGGTCTGGGGAACTCACCCAGCGAGGGTAAGTGAGGGCAGGCCTGGAGCAACCAGGATGCCAAGTTAAAAAAAGATTGGCCTTCGTTAAGGGCTACTAGCCAACGGGCTAGCGACCGCAAAGGAGCCTTGTGACGCCGCACGTGGATCTGGCTCACAGGACACTCGTGGAGTGGGGGCCAGTGATCTTTGGTGCAGTTGGTGCTGGAGGCTAGGGCTACTCGGAGCCCAAAGCACGACTTCTTGGGAGACCTAGAAGAGGATGCACTTGCAAATGTGCTCGGTGTCCAGGGGTCACGGTCTCAAGTCATCCACGATAGCCACGGGCCTCAGCTTTGCTGGCGACTCAGGGTAGCCTCGAGGAAGTCTGAGAATCCACCTCTGGTGATGCGATGACTTCGGTGTCCGACGGGAGCTTCAGAAATCCGAACCGGACAGATGCTTCTTTGGTGCCTGCCAAGCAGGGGAGTCACTCCTTGACCCCAAGGGAGATTCTTCTGTCCTCTAATCGTGAGTAGAGCATCGAAGGTCCAGGATTCAGTTTCAGAGTTTCGTCCAGGGATAATCTAAAGTCCTAAGGACTGGGTTCCTATACTTATACTAAGGATAGGGGTTGGACTACTCTGTGGCCCCACCTATGGGTGGGTCAGGGCAGAGGGGTGGCTACACCCTTTCCCTTTGTCCAGTTCACGCCAAAGCAGGGGCTGCAAGCCCCTGATCCGGTTTGAACTGGGGTATGCACAGGGACACCAAGTGTGCCCCCAGTGCAGGACTTCAAAGCACCCGAAAGTGCTCCCGCCCAGCCCCAATACACATTATCCTGTCTGGGGAGGTGGTCACACCTCCCTGGGACAGGAAACCTATTGTCCAGGCCTCCCTGCCGGAGTTTCGTCCAGCAGCAGGAGGCCAGACTCGTGTCTGTGGCAGCAGCATCCATTTTGTGATGCCAGGGCTTTAGAAAGAAGTTACCGGCCAGGCCAGGGTTAACATGTCTCTCCCTCTAGAAGGGTGGAATGCTACCCCCGCCACCAGAATTGGCGGGGGTAGTATTCCAAGATGTTTGACACCAAACACGACATGTTTAGGTGCAGCCATTCCAAAGTTAGCATTTAACGCGAGGTTATAATGCGCTTAAAAGTATATGGTCAGGCTGCACTACAAACAGCATCAGAGAAGGGTCTCCGAACGCTGCAGAGGGGCCCTGCTCATGTAGGGGCACCCTCTCACATAGGAACCATGCACTCTGCCTTTAGGATTGATAAGGCCTGCCTTAGGAGTGACTTATAGGTTTATATGTGTGTATGTATTTAGTGATATAGGTAACCTATATCACAGTAAGGGGTGCATGCACCACCTTACCCAGGCTGCAGTATCAGACCTGTGGTGCCAGTTTGGATGGCCTTCCAGGGGTGGCATAATACATGCTGCAGCCCCTGGTAGGCCTCTGAGGTACCTATGCCCTTGGTACATAGTATACCATATACTAGGGACTTATAAGGGCACTCCAGATTCCAATCAGAGATGTGCCTAGGGCACATGGAAACCTTTTTACAGAGAAAGCAGATAGACTGGGGCCCTGAATAGCAGGATCTCAGTCCAACTAAGACATAAACCAGCAAAACACCATAAAAAAAAGTGGGGGCAACCATATAGTCAGATTCCACCTTCCTACAACGTGCCTATTTTCTCCCACTGGTGGAACTTCACAGATTCTCACTGAGTTTTTATGTAACTCCACGGAATTCAGTGGAGTCAAATTCCAAAGGTTCTGCCCACCCCTAGACATTCCCTGCAGAAGGCACCTGAGCTCACCTTTATCCAGTGCTAGTGAAAGGGGATTATAAGTCTGCCAAAGGCCTTTACCTGCCATAGATGACCTGCCATGGAAACATTTCAAAGCCAGTTCCAGTAGGAAGGTCTTGTAGCACTGTGGGACCACCAACCCACAGGTTGCACCAGGCTCAGTAACCTGAAGCTCACTGTACAGGAGTCCATTTCCCCAGTAAATCAGGTGATCACCAGAGGTGTGGCCAACTAACTGGGCCTCAGCCTGCCACCATAGGGCCATCCAGTGTAGGGCACTCCTTCTCTGCTCTGCAGAACTCCTCCTCCAAGGTCCTCCTTTCTTCTGCCAACTTGCCTGTCAGGTAGGTTTTCCAGTGCGGCAACGTCCACCCCTGTAAGTTTCGAGGCCTCGCCCTCAGGCTCAGCCTCCTCCCAGACTGTGGGAATTTCAGGAGTGGATTTCATGTGCCCCTTGCCCATTCCCTTTTTGGCATGGACCTGGGTCATTTTTCCAGGCTCTGAGTGCTCTTTATTACCCTCTCAGATGGCCATGGGCCATGTGTTCAGGCACACCCACTCAGGCAACCCCAACATCTCCAGATGGGACCAGAGCTCCATCGCTTTCCAGATGGTGTGTTCCATGTCATTACCAAGCAGACAATCCACAGGCAACGATGGTGTCATGCACTCACCTGGTCCCAACCGCGGAGGTGACACTGGAGCCGATGCTGAACCTCCTCTCCGTCTCAACCTGCAAAAAACAAAGGGACCTAACTATTTAGATCACGCACTGCCCTGGGGAGAAGGGGGATTGGAACAAAATAAGAAAAGAGAGACTTGCAGTATTGGATCTGCTCAGTGGCTGTGCGACACTGCGCAACAGGATCTGTCACTTCTGAGACTTTCTATGTTTGCGAGGTAGATGTACACTGGACCAGAACCTCTGGTTTGCGATGACGCAATGCACTGGAAATAACAAGAGGAGGCAGTTACCATCTGTACACTAACAGGTCTCTCCATACAATAAACATGCAAAATCACAGATTGGAGTGTGTCACTCCCAGAGATAAACTCGGATTAAAGTTTGGAGTTACTTGCACTCTAAGGATACACTCGGTACACAGGTTAAAGTCACTTGCACTCCCAAAGATACACTCAAAACACAGGTTGGAGTTACTTGCACTCCGGTTGATAAACTTGGAACACAGGGTGGAGTTACTTGCACTCCCAAGGATAAACTCTGAACAAAAGTTGGAGTCACTTGCCCTCCCAAGCATACATTCGGAACACAGGGTGGGGTGCAATGTTCATGCATATATCAAAGACTCTGAAGTGCTTTCTCTTGGCACTACTGTTCATCAAAGAAACATGGACTTCAAGCCTTTAATCTTTACGCACTAACAGTTCTAGAACCAAGGGTGCAGGAAGACTCTGGAGAATAGACACACAAGAAGTGCTAACGTAATTACAGAGAGGGCATGGAGGAAACGTGTATAGTCTTTGGAGACGTGGATACTCAATCCTTCTTAATATTATAGGAGAATTAGTGCACACTAACCTGATATCAAGTACTTAGCCTAGTTCTTCCACTTGACTGAAGTTTGAAGAAGATCTCGAAACTTTGACTCAGGGAGTTGAGGGGGTCCAGAGTAGTTGTGCAGGAAGTAGGGAGGAGGAAGACGTCAAAGGAGCTGGAGCCACTAGAACCATAGGTTCAAATGGACTTGAAGGAGACAGGTGCGCTTATCAATTCGGGTGGGATTCTTCAGGTGACTGGGAAGGGTGAAGCTTGTTCTGCAGGGAGCGAGGCCAAGCCACGATTCGGGGTTGGGCGGAGCTTCTATACCCTCTCGAAGTCTCAAAGGATGTAGCTAGATCATGTGTGGCACGTGGGGCATATGGCCATCTGGAAGGCTCTCGAACCATGGAGAAAACATGTTAGTACACTCACTTTGACCTTACAGAATGGACAGGCGCAACTTGATGATCGAAAGCAAATAATAGGAAATTAATGTATCATTTTCGGCTCGAATGTGCATAATGTAAAACAACACCAAGGTAACAGCAGGAGCAAGACTTACCATTGGATCACAGGATTCTGGGGGAAGCTTGCAGGGATTCAATAGAAAAGGACACCAAGGCCCTACTAACAGCAGGTACAGATAATCTATTGGTTAACGGGTTCTGGGGAATGCTTGCAGGGATTCAAGCACCATGGAAATACAGGTTTTAGGGAACGTTTGCAAATGCTCAAGCGCAATGGAATCACAGGTTTGTGGGAACATCAGTCATGGTATCATAGCGTGCCATAAATCGCTACAGTGGAAATACAGCATAGCCCTACATGCTAGGCCACTGCGCAGGGGGCGCAGAAAGGGGTCATGAAAGAGAGGGTGCAGGAGGGGGTCATGACAGTTAGACTCACAGCTACCCTCAAGGAACCTGAGACCCCCCCATTCAAGGGGAACCAGAGCCACTGGGTAGTGACTCTCATGGTTGTCAGCTACTATAACCTGGTGGAATACATAAGGGACTACCCGCTCCGAAGACACCAGATGACACCTGACGGTAGTCATACTGCCTCCTGTGTCTCTCAGAGCCTCCCCAGGCTACTCATTGATGGTGACCCACTGCCTGTAGTGTTGCTATGTTGCATTTGGACCCTTGGGACCGTTTCCCCATCACCAAGGTACACTATGATAACCTCTGCATTTCCCCCATACTAATTGGGGTAATCTCCTCCACCAGCACTACTCTAGCCATCCCCGGTGTTTGCCCACCAGTGGGGGGCTGTGTCTTCTTGGGCCACTTGGCATCACCCTTGAAGTGACCAATACTGTGGCACTCATAGCACTTAGGGGTGAACTTCCTGAGGACCTGTGATCAGGAAACCCATTCTTCTGTTGCTCAGGTGGGGATTGGGTATCCTGCCCTGTGGAACTATTTTGGGGACCGTTAAATAACTCCTTGTTTTTATCTTTGTCTCCCCCCCTCTTTCTTCTGATGGGGACCTTGCCCACTCTTTCTGTGATTCCCCCTCCCCCACCCCCTAGATATCTTCTTGGCCACTCTGGTGCTGACCCAGAGGTCTGCCTCCTTTGCAAGCACTCTGGGGTCAGTGAGCGTGCTGTCAACCAGATGCTGGTGCAGCTCCACAAAACAGTTACTCAGCATGTCCTCTCTTAATGACATTGGCATTACTGAAAGTTTTACCCTGATGACAGAATATGTTACTAAATATAAAAACGCTTGTTTAGAGCTAATACACACAAATACACAAAATGCAGCCACCACAGTAGGAGACTATTGACCGTGAGATTCTCCTGCTGGCGACAAACCATGTCCATCACTGTTGGCAGAGAAATGGGCCAGGGGGATTGTGAGATTTGGGGGTCTCTAGTTGGTAGAGGTAGGTACCTTTGTCCAAATAGGGACCCTTGCGTCTAGTCAGGGTAAGGGTGATACACTCCTAAAATAACCCCTGCTCACCCCCTTGGTAGCTTGGCACGAGCAGACAGGCTTATCTCAGAGGCAGTGTGTAAAGCATTTGTGAACACATACAGTAATCAAGTGACAACACTACAGATGGACACCACACAGGTTGTATATCAAAAATAAGTATCTTTTATATAGATTTAACACAAGACCATAAACCTGAAAAAATCCACAATACTGTACTTCCAAAATGGTAGAATTAGCTCAGTTCTCTTTAGATGGTAAATGTGACACTTTGAGTTCAATGTACCTTAGGATGCGTAACGCTATACAACGAAAGTGTTGCAGGGAAGGTGATGCGTCGGTTCCTTACACGCAAGAACGGTGATGCGTCGGGTCCCAACTGATGCGTAGGGGATGCGTCGGTTCTTCTTCGCATGGGGAGGTGATGCGTCGGTTTCTTACTGCGCTTTCGTGGCGATGCGACAAGCAGCGCCGTGATGCGATGAAGATCCGGTGCAATGAAACAAAGATGGCGTCTCCTTCTTGATGCGACACGATGTGTGCATGCCCGACGGCCGTGCGGCGACTCAACGATTCTTCTGTGCCGCGACAGGCCCTGCGACACGCTTCCCGGTGATGCGGCGGAGTCTGATGCGACGTCGATCCTCTTCTCCGGCGATGCGAGGCGCTTCTGCGTTGCGAAGCGACAGCGGCGACACCCTTCTTCAGCGATGCGACGACAGCAGCTGCGGCAGCGACACGCTTCTCCGATGATGCGGCGGAGTCTGATGCGACGTCGATCCTCTTCTCCGGCGATGCGAGGCGCTTCTGCATTGCGAAGCGACAGCGGCGACACCCTTCTTCAGCGATGCGACGACAGCAGCTGCGGCAGCGACACGCTTCTCCGATGATGCGGCGGAGTCTGATGCGACGTCGATCCTCTTCTCCGGCGATGCGAGGCGCTTCTGCGTTGCGAAGCGACAGCGGCGACACCCTTCTTCAGCGATGCGACGACAGCGGCTGCGGCGGCGACACGCTTCTTCTTCGTGCGTCGCGCTTCCAGCTCTTGCGACACGCAGTCCCTCAGAAGGCCCAACACAACAGCAGGCACTTCAAAAGAACTCTTGGGGAGCTGGTGGGTGAAGTCTGTTGTCCCTGAGACTTCAGCAGGAGGCAAGCTCTCTCTCAAGCCCTTGGAGATCCTTTACAAGTTGAATTGAAAGTAGCACAAAGTCCTTTCTCCTTTCTTTGGCAGTCAGGCAACCACTGCAGGCCAATCTCCCAAACAGCACTCAACATAGGGATAGTCTCCTCCTGCAGTCTCTCTCTCTGGTTCCTCTCCTCAGCAAAGGTTCTTCTTGTTTCCCAAAGTGATCTAAAGTTCTGGGGTTTGGATTCCCTCTTTTATACTCATTTTCCCTTTGTTCTCTGAAGGCAGAGAGGCCTTTGCCTAGTCCAAACCAGTTCTGGTCAGTCCTGGAGCACTTTGTTGACAAGACTCCTTCATTCCTTTCACAGTGTAGGCCAGGGACATCAGACGTACCACAGGAGGTGGAGCCAGCATTGTGGAGGGAAGGCACAGTCCTATTCAGGTCCCAGGTGCAACTCCTCCCACCCATCTACATGCAGATCTCTCTATTCAGCCCTGTGCTGACTCACCCTGTCTCCTGGAATCCCCCAGCCCCTGTCACTCACAAACCAGACAAGGAATACACAACCTAGCAGAGGCAGGCTTGGATAGTTAGGCAAGAAAATACCTACTTTCTAAAAGTGGTATTTTCAAACACAGAATGTTAAAACCAACTTCACTAAAAGATGTATTTTATCATTCTGAGTTCAGGCATACTAAATTCGTTTTTCTACCATGTTCCCTGGGTCAGTTAGGATTATAAGATGTAATAATCAAACTGCCCATTCTGGCCTATGGGGAGCAGGTAGCCTTGCAATAGTAAAAAACGAAAATGGCTGTAATTCACTATTAGGACATGCCCCACACACCAGGGCATGTCCTACCTTATACTTACAATGCACCCTGCCCTTGGGCCTACAAAAGGGGTGTCTGATATGAAGAAAAGGGAAGGTTTAGGGACTGGCAAGTGGGTGCACTTGCCCAGTCAACATGGCAGTACCAGACTGCACACAGGCTCTGCAATGGCAGACCTGAGACACACTTTACAGGCTGCTTCTGTGGGTGGCACAACCAGTGCTGCAAGCCCACCAGCAGCATTTGGTTTACAAGCCCTGGGCACACTCAGTGCACTGTACTAGGGTCTGACAAGTAAACCAAACCAACCAATCATGGAGTCACTAATCCATACATCAATTTATAACAGAGAGCATATGCACTTTAGCCCTCATCAGCAGTGGTAAAGTGCCCAGAGTCATAAAACCAACAACAACAGGTCAGAAAAAGTACAGGAGGAAGGCAAAAGTTCAGAGATGACCCTGCAAAAAGGGCCAAGTCCAACACAACCCCCTTCCAGCCAAAACGCAGGGTAGACCAATCAATACCTTGATGGGCTTCCTGCTTTGGGCGATAGAACCTGGACCTGACTCGCAACAGCAGTGGCATATTCCAGTTCTATGCCAATCTGAACCTATTTGGATCCCTCTGTCCATACTCTCAGGGCCCACCAAGCTAATCCATGGGGAACCCTTCTCCTCACCTGTGGACACCACCTGTGCAACACCTAACCTTAACTTGCTCACAGGTGTGTCCCAACAGACAGGCAGCCAGCCACAGTGGTCACTGACCGTAGTCAGTGATGAGACCCAGGCCTTATGCCTTGCAGGGCTCTCAAACCTCTGTGGCTTCAGAGAGCGGGGCAGTAGCCCCAGGTGCTTGGCACCCTTTGTCCACTCTCCCTCCTGTAAGGTCAGGTATGACATCCGGACACTGACCTACCGGGCCAGTACCCGGTGGCTGGACAGGAGACTGGGGTGGGCTTCCCCACACCCGGTCCTCCTCCTCCTTGTTGGGGCTCTGTACCCTCCCACCTGGAGTGGTACCCCTTCCAGAATTGCCAGGGCACCTGTGGCAGGTGTCCTGCTCAATTCGCCCACCAGTTCAGGTGTTCTATCCTGCAACTGGGCGTCCAGGTCAGGGGGACACCCTGAACCTGGTCCTCCAATCTAGGGTCTAAACCCTCCAGTTGAACCGGGGTCAGAGGCGAGGACTCCCTCCCTCTGCACCCCCTTCCAGAGTACTGCCCCTCCCATCAGGAGCGATACCCCCAGAAGACAAACTGCTAGGGGCACTGTTAGCAGCTGTCCCTTCCTCCAGGTCAGGGGGACACCCTGAACCTGGCCCTCCAACCCAGGGTCTGTACCCTTAGGCTGGACCTGTGCCTGGCAACCCAGGACTTCCGGGGGTACACCAACCCCCCAAGGGAAACACACTCCTCTAGAGTTGTGTAAGAATCTGCCTGGCGCACCAGGACTTCCTGGGGAGCACGCATGCCCCCGGAGGGTAACACATCTCTCATGTGTTGTGTGACAGTCTGCCTGGTGCTGATCTCCCGACCCCTGTCCACCTGACAGTGCGTGAAGACCCCCCAAAACAGAAGTGGTGTCACCATAGTCACTCCTAGGAGGCTCAGCCCTTCTGGCTGGCCTCTGACCCACTGGCTCTCCCACTGGGGAACACATCCCTCTCTCACCCCTCAATCTGGACTTCTGCACCCTCCCAACTGGAGCGGCACTGCCAGACACCAGAACCACTGGAGCTCCATTTACAGATGCTCCAGGTTCTCTAGACCCTGGGAGATTCCCCTCAAATGGCCTACCAGTACAGTCTAGGCCCCCAACCTGGTGTTCCCTTAAGGAACCCTCCAGGCCCTGAGACTGGGTTTCGGGCACCTTGGGACACGCAGTCCCACACTCACTCCTTCTCCGTAGAGACAGGACGTGAGCCTCTACACCCCTACTACTACCACGGGACCTAGCTGGGCTACACTGAACGTCTCCCACCACTCTGGGTTGGAAGACACCTGAGCCACTCCTCTCAGGGTCACTCCCCAATGCCTCTTCAGACCCTCTGGAATCCACCAAAGGTCTTCCTCCCTGGTGAGCTCCCTGGGGTCAGAGAACTCACTCTCCAACAGGTGCTGGCATAGCTCTGGAAAACAGGGACTTACAATATGCTCTCCCACAATTGGGTCACATAACCCCTCACAGGTGTTAACAAAACTATCCTTCACCTCACCATCCAGTGCCTCACACATGTACCCCACACCACTCTCCTGAGATTGGCAAGACAGTGTCTTACTGTCTCCATCACTCAACCCACACTCTGTGCGGTCTTTACACTCACCCACCAGGACTTCACCCATGGGGAACCCCTCTCCCTGCACCTCTCATCTAGAGTCAGTAGAGTGTCCCTCCCACCACTAGGACTATGAACCCCTGTGCCAGTTCCCCAATCCACCTCAGGGACACTGCGCACCACTGGAGCTACGTCATAGCCTTGAACCTCCTGCTGTATATTAACCCCTCCTTCAAGTCAGGCGCCACATCTCTGGGTGTGTGTACTGCTCCCTCAGCACTAGATAACTCCCTATTGCTGCCACCATCTGAGCTGGATTCCACCTCCAACTCAGCAGAGCTCATTTCTTGAGCTACCCACATTTCTTTTTCTTGGGTTAAGGCCCTCTTAGCCTCATCAAGCTCTCTAAGCTCCCCATCAATCTCTCTCAGCCTCTGCTCACAAGCCAGAAGCCAGCTATCTTTTTCTGTTTCTCCCTCACTCTCAGTGAATTCCTCCTCCACAGACTCAACTGGTAGTGTTGCCTTCCAGCGGGGTAACTCAAACTGAAATAGGGATGTCTCTAGATCCTCCCTGGACCTTCTCCTCACAGAAAGCCCCCTTTCCTTGCAAAACACACGTAGCTCCTTCATTGTGTAGACGAACATGTGCCAGAAGTTAAGTTCCATTTTGCAACAACTAACCAGAGTCCTTGTATCAAAAATACTTCCAGGAGGACACCAGAAAACAGAAAAAAACAGTATGTGGTTGCGTTTGGTCTGCACTCACTAGTAGTGTACACCAATCACTGTATATGAATCACAAATGCAAGTCCAGAATCCCCACCGCTGACCACCAATGTTAGATTTGGGGGTCTCTAGTTAGAGGAGGTAGGTACCTTTGTCCAAATAGGGACCCTTGCGTCTAGTCAGGGTAAGGGGGATACACTCCTAAAATAACCCCTGCTCACCCCCTTGGTAGCTTGGCACGAGCAGACAGGCTTATCTCAGAGGCAGTGTGTAAAGCATTTGTGAACACATACAGTAATCAAGTGACAACACTACAGATGGACACCACACAGGTTGTATATCAAAAATAAGTATCTTTTATATAGATTTAACACAAGACCATAAACAACAAAAATCCACAATACTGTACTTCCAAATGGTAGCATTAGCTCAGTTCTCTTTAGATGGTAAATGTGACACTTTGAGTTCAATGTACCTTAGGATGCGTAACGCTATACAACGAAAGTGTTGCAGGGAAGGTGATGCGTCAGTTCCTTACACGCAAGAACGGTGATGCGTTGGGTCCCTACTGATGCGTAGGGGATGCGTCGTTTCTTCTCCGCGTTGGGGGTGATGCGTCGGTTTCTTACTGCGCTTTCGTGGCGATGCGACAAGCAGCGCCGTGATGCGATGAAGATCTGGTGCAATGAAACAAAGATGGCGTCTTCTTCTTGATGTGACACGATGCGTGCATGCCCGACGGCCGTGCGGCGACTCAACGATTCTTCTGAGCCGCGACAGGCCCTGCGACACTCTTCCCGGTGATGCGGCGGCGTCTGATGCAACGTCGATCCTCTTCTCCGGCGATGCGAGGTGCTTCGGCGATGCGATGCGACAGCTGCCGCGGCGACACCCTTCTTCAGCGATGCGACGACAGCGGCTGCGGCAGCGACACGCTTCTCCGATGATGCGGCGGCGTCTGATGCGACGTCGATCCTCTTCTCTGGCGATGCGAGGCGCTTCTGCGTTGCGAAGCGGCAGCGGCGACACCCTTCTTCAGCGATGCGACGACAGCGGCTGCGGCGGCGACACGCTTCTTCTTCGTGTGTCGTGCTTCCAGCTCCTTGCGACACGCAGTCCCTCAGAAGGCCCAACACAACAGCAGGCACTTCAAAAGAACTCTTGGGGAGCTGGTGGGTGAAGTCTGTTGTCCCTGAGACTTCAGCAGGAGGCAAGCTCTCTCTCAAGCCCTTGGAGATCCTTTACAAGTTGAATTGAAAGTAGCACAAAGTCCTTTCTCCTTTCTTTGGCAGTCAGGCAACCACTGCAGGCCAATCCACCAAACAGCACTCAGCATAGGGATAGTCTCCTCCTGCAGTCTCTCTCTCTGGTTCCTCTCCTCAGCAAAGGTTCTTCTTGTTTCCCAATGTGATCTAAAGTTCTGGGGTTTGGGTCCCCTCTTTTATACTCATTTTCCCTTTGTTCTCTGAAGGCAGAGAGGCCTTTGCCTAGTCCAAACCAGTTCTGGTCAGTCCTGGAGCACTTTGTTGACAAGACTCCTTCTTTCCTTTCACAGTGTAGGCCAGGGACATCAGACGCACCACAGGAGGTGGAGCAAGCATTGTGGAGGTAAGGCACAGCCCTATTCAGGTCCCAGGTGCAACTCCTCCCACCCATCTACATGCAGATCTCTCTATTCAGCCCTGTGCTGATTCACCCTGTCTCCTGGAATCTCCAGCCCCTGTCACTCACAAACCAGACAAGGAATACACAACCTAGCAGAGGCAGGCTTGGATAGTTAGGCAAGAAAATACCTACTTTCTAAAAGTGGTATTTTCAAACACAGAATGTTAAAACCAACTTCACTAAAAGATGTATTTTATCATTCTGAGTTCAGGCATACTAAATTTGTTTTCTACCATGTTCCCTGGGTCAGTTAGGATTATAAGATGTAATAATCAAACTGCCCATTCTGGCCTATGGGGAGCAGGTAGCCTTGCAATAGTGAAAAACGAAAATGGCTGTAATTCACTATTAGGACATGCCACACACACCAGGGCATGTCCTACCTTATACTTACAATGCACCCTGCCCTTGGGCCTACCATAGGGGTGTCTGATATGAAGAAAAGGGAAGGTTTAGGGACTGGCAAGTGGGTGCACTTGCCCAGTCAACATGGCAGTACCAGACTGCACACAGGCTCTGTAATGGCAGACCTGAGACACATTTTACAGGCTGCTTCTGTGGGTGGCACAACCAGTGCTGCAAGCCCACCAGCAGCATTTGGTTTACAAGCCCTGGGCACACTCAGTGCACTGTACTAGGGTCTGACAAGTAAACCAAACCAACCAATCATGGAGTCACTAATCCATACATCAATTTATAACAGAGAGCATATGCACTTTAGCCCTCATCAGCAGTGGTAAAGTGCCCAGAGTCATAAAACCAACAACAACAGGTCAGAAAAAGTACAGGAGGAAGGCAAAAAGATCAGGGATGACCCTGCAAAAAGGGCCAAGTCCAACACAACCCCCTTCCAGCCAAAACGCAGGGTAGACCAATCAATACCTTGATGGGCTTCCTGCTTTGGGCGATAGAACCTGGACCTGACCCGCAACAGCAGTGGCATATTCCAGTTCTATGCCAATCTGAACCTATTTGGATCCCTCTGTCCATACTCTCAGGGCCCACCAAGCTAATCCATGGGGAACCCTTCTCCTCACCTGTGGACACCACCTGTGCAACACCTAACCTTAACTTGCTCACAGGTGTGTCCCAACAGACAGGCAGCCAGCCACAGTGGTCACTGACCGTAGTCAGTGATGAGACCCAGGCCTTATGCCTTGCAGGGCTCTCAAACCTCTGTGGCTTCAGAGAGCGGGGCAGTAGCCCCAGGTGCTTGGCACCCTTTGTCCACTCTCCCTCCTGTAAGGTCAGGTATGACATCCGGACACTGACCTACCGGGCCAGTACCCGGTGGCTGGACAGGAGACTGGGGTGGGCTTCCCCACACCCGGTCCTCCTCCTCCTTGTTGGGGCTCTGTACCCTCCCACCTGGAGTGGTACCCCCTTCCAGAATTGCCAGGGCACCTGTGGCAGGTGTCCTGCTCAATTCGCCCACCAGTTCAGGTGTTCTATCCTGCAACTGGGCGTCCAGGTCAGGGGGGACACCCTGAACCTGGTCCTCCAATCTAGGGTCTAAACCCTCCAGTTGAACCGGGGTCAGAGGCGAGGACTCCCTCCCTCTGCACCCCCTTCCAGAGTACTGCCCCCTCCCATCAGGAGCGATACCCCCAGAAGACAAACTGCTAGGGGCACTGTTAGCAGCTGTCCCTTCCTCCAGGTCAGGGGGGACACCCTGAACCTGGCCCTCCAACCCAGGGTCTGTACCCTTAGGCTGGACCTGTGCCTGGCAACCCAGGACTTCCGGGGGTACACCAACCCCCCAAGGGAAACACACTCCTCTAGAGTTGTGTAAGAATCTGCCTGGCGCACCAGGACTTCCTGGGAGCACGCATGCCCCCGGAGGGTAACACATCTCTCATGTGTTGTGTGACAGTCTGCCTGGTGCTGATCTCCCGACCCCTGTCCACCTGACAGTGCGTGAAGACCCCCAAAACAGAAGTGGTGTCACCATAGTCACTCCTAGGAGGCTCAGCCCTTCTGGCTGGCCTCTGACCCACTGGCTCTCCCACTGGGGAACACATCCCCTTCTCACCCCTCAATCTGGACTTCTGCACCCTCCCAACTGGAGCGGCACTGCCAGACACCAGAACCACTGGAGCTCCATTTACAGATGCTCCAGGTTCTCTAGACCCTGGGAGATTCCCCTCAAATGGCCTACCAGTACAGTCTAGGCCCCCAACCTGGTGTTCCCTTAAGGAACCCTCCAGGCCCTGAGACTGGGTTTCGGGCACCTTGGGACACGCAGTCCCACACTCACTCCTTCTCCGTAGAGACAGGACGTGAGCCTCTACACCCCTACTACTACCACGGGACCTAGCTGGGCTACACTGAACGTCTCCCACCACTCTGGGTTGGAAGACACCTGAGCCACTCCTCTCAGGGTCACTCCCCAATGCCTCTTCAGACCCTCTGGAATCCACCAAAAGGTCTTCCTCCCTGGTGAGCTCCCTGGGGTCAGAGAACTCACTCTCCAACAGGTGCTGGCATAGCTCTGGAAAACAGGGACTTACAATATGCTCTCCCACAATTGGGTCACATAACCCCTCACAGGTGTTAACAAAACTATCCTTCACCTCACCATCCAGTGCCTCACACATGTACCCCACACCACTCTCCTGAGATTGGCAAGACAGTGTCTTACTGTCTCCATCACTCAACCCACACTCTGTGCGGTCTTTACACTCACCCACCAGGACTTCACCCATGGGGGAACCCCTCTCCCTGCACCTCTCATCTAGAGTCAGTAGAGTGTCCCTCCCACCACTAGGACTATGAACCCCTGTGCCAGTTCCCCAATCCACCTCAGGGACACTGCGCACCACTGGAGCTACGTCATAGCCTTGAACCTCCTGCTGTATATTAACCCCCTCCTTCAAGTCAGGCGCCACATCTCTGGGTGTGTGTACTGCTCCCTCAGCACTAGATAACTCCCTATTGCTGCCACCATCTGAGCTGGATTCCACCTCCAACTCAGCAGAGCTCATTTCTTGAGCTACCCAAATTTCTTTTTCTTGGGTTAAGGCCCTCTTAGCCTCATCAAGCTCTCTAAGCTCCCCATCAATCTCTCTCAGCCTCTGCTCACAAGCCAGAAGCCAGCTATCTTTTTCTGTTTCTCCCTCACTCTCAGTGAATTCCTCCTCCACAGACTCAACTGGTAGTGTTGCCTTCCAGCGGGGTAACTCAAACTGAAATAGGGATGTCTCTAGATCCTCCCTGGACCTTCTCCTCACAGAAAGCCCCCTTTCCTTGCAAAACACACGTAGCTCCTTCATTGTGTAGACGAACATGTGCCAGAAGTTAAGTTCCATTTTGCAACAACTAACCAGAGTCCTTGTATCAAAAATACTTCCAGGAGGACACCAGAAAACAGAAAAAAACAGTATGTGGTTGCGTTTGGTCTGCACTCACTAGTAGTGTACACCAATCACTGTATATGAATCACAAATGCAAGTCCAGAATCCCCACCGCTGACCACCAATGTTAGATTTGGGGGTCTCTAGTTAGCAGAGGTAGGTACCTTTGTCCAAATAGGGACCCTTGCGTCTAGTCAGGGTAAGGGGGATACACTCCTAAAATAACCCCTGCTCACCCCCTTGGTAGCTTGGCACGAGCAGACAGGCTTATCTCAGAGGCAGTGTGTAAAGCATTTGTGAACACATACAGTAATAAAGTGACAACACTACAGATGGACACCACACAGGTTGTATATCAAAAATAAGTATCTTTTATATAGATTTAACACAAGACCATAAACAACAAAAATCCACAATACTGTACTTCCATATGGTAGCATTAGCTCAGTTCTATGGTAAATGCGACACTTTGAGTTCAATGTACCTTAGGATGCGTAACGCTATACAACGAAAGTGTTGCAGGGAAGGTGATGCGTCAGTTCCTTACACGCAAGAACGGTGATGCGTTGGGTCCCTACTGATGCGTAGGGGATGCGTCGTTTCTTCTCCGCGTTGGGGGTGATGCGTCAGTTTCTTACTGCGCTTTCGTGGCGATGCGACAAGCAGCGCCGTGATGCGATGAAGATCTGGTGCAATGAAACAAAGATGGCGTCTTCTTCTTGATGTGACACGATGCGTGCATGCCCGACGGCCGTGCGGCGACTCAACGATTCTTCTGAGCCGCGACAGGCCCTGCGACACTCTTCCCGGTGATGCGGCGGCGTCTGATGCAACGTCGATCCTCTTCTCCGGAGATGCGAGGTGCTTCGGCGATGCGATGCGACAGCTGCCACGGCGACACCCTTCTTCAGCGATGCGACGACAGCGGCTGCGGCGGCGACACGCTTCTCCGATGATGCGGCGGCGTCTGATGCGACGTCGATCCTCTTCTCTGGCGATGCGAGGTGCTTCTGCGTTGCGAAGCGGCAGCGGCGACACCCTTCTTCAGCGATGCGACGACAGCGGCTGCGGCGGCGACACGCTTCTTCTTCGTGTGTCGTGCTTCCAGCTCCTTGCGACACGCAGTCCCTCAGAAGGCCCAACACAACAGCAGGCACTTCAAAAGAACTCTTGGGGAGCTGGTGGGTGAAGTCTGTTGTCCCTGAGACTTCAGCAGGAGGCAAGCTCTCTCTCAAGCCCTTGGAGATCCTTTACAAGTTGAATTGAAAGTAGCACAAAGTCCTTTCTCCTTTCTTTGGCAGTCAGGCAACCACTGCAGGCCAATCCACCAAACAGCACTCAGCATAGGGATAGTCTCCTCCTACAGTCTCTCTCTCTGGTTCCTCTCCTCAGCAAAGGTTCTTCTTGTTTCCCAATGTGATCTAAAGTTCTGGGGTTTGGGTCCCCTCTTTTATACTCATTTTCCCTTTGTTCTCTGAAGGCAGAGAGGCCTTTGCCTAGTCCAAACCAGTTCCGGTCAGTCCTGGAGCACTTTGTTGACAAGACTCCTTCTTTCCTTTCACAGTGTAGGCCAGGGACATCAGACGCACCACAGGAGGTGGAGCAAGCATTGTGGAGGTAAGGCACAGCCCTATTCAGGTCCCAGGTGCAACTCCTCCCACCCATCTACATGCAGATCTCTCTATTCAGCCCTGTGCTGATTCACCCTGTCTCCTGGAATCTCCAGCCCCTGTCACTCACAAACCAGACAAGGAATACACAACCTAGCAGAGGCAGGCTTGGATAGTTAGGCAAGAAAATACCTACTTTCTAAAAGTGGTATTTTCAAACACAGAATGTTAAAACCAACTTCACTAAAAGATGTATTTTATCATTCTGAATTCAGGGATACTAAATTTGTTTTTCTACCATGTTCCCTGGGTCAGTTAGGATTATAAGATGTAATAATCAAACTGCCCATTCTGGCCTATGGGGAGCAGGTAGCCTTGCAATAGTGAAAAACGAAAATGGCTGTAATTCACTATTAGGACATGCCACACACACCAGGGCATGTCCTACCTTATACTTACAATGCACCCTGCCCTTGGGCCTACCATAGGGGTGTCTGATATGAAGAAAAGGGAAGGTTTAGGGACTGGCAAGTGGGTGCACTTGCCCAGTCAACATGGCAGTACCAGACTGCACACAGGCTCTGTAATGGCAGACCTGAGACACATTTTTACAGGCTGCTTCTGTGGGTGGCACAACCAGTGCTGCAAGCCCACCAGCAGCATTTGGTTTACAAGCCCTGGGCACACTCAGTGCACTGTACTAGGGTCTGACAAGTAAACCAAACCAACCAATCATGGAGTCACTAATCCATACATCAATTTATAACAGAGAGCATATGCACTTTAGCCCTCATCAGCAGTGGTAAAGTGCCCAGAGTCATAAAACCAACAACAACAGGTCAGAAAAAGTACAGGAGGAAGGCAAAAAGTTCAGGGATGACCCTGCAAAAAGGGCCAAGTCCAACACAACCCCCTTCCAGCCAAAACGCAGGGTAGACCAATCAATACCTTGATGGGCTTCCCTGCTTTGGGCGATAGAACCTGGACCTGACCCGCAACAGCAGTGGCATATTCCAGTTCTATGCCAATCTGAACCTATTTGGATCCCTCTGTCCATACTCTCAGGGCCCACCAAGCTAATCCATGGGGAACCCTTCTCCTCACCTGTGGACACCACCTGTGCAACACCTAACCTTAACTTGCTCACAGGTGTGTCCCAACAGACAGGCAGCCAGCCACAGTGGTCACTGACCGTAGTCAGTGATGAGACCCAGGCCTTATGCCTTGCAGGGCTCTCAAACCTCTGTGGCTTCAGAGAGCGGGGCAGTAGCCCCAGGTGCTTGGCACCCTTTGTCCACTCTCCCTCCTGTAAGGTCAGGTATGACATCCGGACACTGACCTACCGGGCCAGTACCCGGTGGCTGGACAGGAGACTGGGGTGGGCTTCCCCACACCCGGTCCTCCTCCTCCTTGTTGGGGCTCTGTACCCTCCCACCTGGAGTGGTACCCCTTCCAGAATTGCCAGGGCACCTGTGGCAGGTGTCCTGCTCAATTCGCCCACCAGTTCAGGTGTTCTATCCTGCAACTGGGCGTCCAGGTCAGGGGGACACCCTGAACCTGGTCCTCCAATCTAGGGTCTAAACCCTCCAGTTGAACCGGGGTCAGAGGCGAGGACTCCCTCCCTCTGCACCCCCTTCCAGAGTACTGCCCCTCCCATCAGGAGCGATACCCCCAGAAGACAAACTGCTAGGGGCACTGTTAGCAGCTGTCCCTTCCTCCAGGTCAGGGGGACACCCTGAACCTGGCCCTCCAACCCAGGGTCTGTACCCTTAGGCTGGACCTGTGCCTGGCAACCCAGGACTTCCGGGGGGTACACCAACCCCCCCCAAGGGAAACACACTCCTCTAGAGTTGTGTAAGAATCTGCCTGGCGCACCAGGACTTCCTGGGGAGCACGCATGCCCCCCCGGAGGGTAACACATCTCTCATGTGTTGTGTGACAGTCTGCCTGGTGCTGATCTCCCGACCCCTGTCCACCTGACAGTGCGTGAAGACCCCCCAAAACAGAAGTGGTGTCACCATAGTCACTCCTAGGAGGCTCAGCCCTTCTGGCTGGCCTCTGACCCACTGGCTCTCCCACTGGGGAACACATCCCCTTCTCACCCCTCAATCTGGACTTCTGCACCCTCCCAACTGGAGCGGCACTGCCAGACACCAGAACCACTGGAGCTCCATTTACAGATGCTCCAGGTTCTCTAGACCCTGGGAGATTCCCCTCAAATGGCCTACCAGTACAGTCTAGGCCCCCAACCTGGTGTTCCCTTAAGGAACCCTCCAGGCCCTGAGACTGGGTTTCGGGCACCTTGGGACACGCAGTCCCACACTCACTCCTTCTCCGTAGAGACAGGACGTGAGCCTCTACACCCCTACTACTACCACGGGACCTAGCTGGGCTACACTGAACGTCTCCCACCACTCTGGGTTGGAAGACACCTGAGCCACTCCTCTCAGGGTCACTCCCCAATGCCTCTTCAGACCCTCTGGAATCCACCAAAAGGTCTTCCTCCCTGGTGAGCTCCCTGGGGTCAGAGAACTCACTCTCCAACAGGTGCTGGCATAGCTCTGGAAAACAGGGACTTACAATATGCTCTCCCACAATTGGGTCACATAACCCCTCACAGGTGTTAACAAAACTATCCTTCACCTCACCATCCAGTGCCTCACACATGTACCCCACACCACTCTCCTGAGATTGGCAAGACAGTGTCTTACTGTCTCCATCACTCAACCCACACTCTGTGCGGTCTTTACACTCACCCACCAGGACTTCACCCATGGGGGAACCCCTCTCCCTGCACCTCTCATCTAGAGTCAGTAGAGTGTCCCTCCCACCACTAGGACTATGAACCCCTGTGCCAGTTCCCCAATCCACCTCAGGGACACTGCCTACCACTGGAGCTACGTCATAGCCTTGAACCTCCTGCTGTATATTAACCCCTCCTTCAAGTCAGGCGCCACATCTCTGGGTGTGTGTACTGCTCCCTCAGCACTAGATAACTCCCTATTGCTGCCACCATCTGAGCTGGATTCCACCTCCAACTCAGCAGAGCTCATTTCTTGAGCTACCCAAATTTCTTTTTCTTGGGTTAAGGCCCTCTTAGCCTCATCAAGCTCTCTAAGCTCCCCATCAATCTCTCTCAGCCTCTGCTCACAAGCCAGAAGCCAGCTATCTTTTTCTGTTTCTCCCTCACTCTCAGTGAATTCCTCCTCCACAGACTCAACTGGTAGTGTTGCCTTCCAGCGGGGTAACTCAAACTGAAATAGGGATGTCTCTAGATCCTCCCTGGACCTTCTCCTCACAGAAAGCCCCCTTTCCTTGCAAAACACACGTAGCTCCTTCATTGTGTAGACGAACATGTGCCAGAAGTTAAGTTCCATTTTGCAACAACTAACCAGAGTCCTTGTATCAAAAATACTTCCAGGAGGACACCAGAAAACAGAAAAAAACAGTATGTGGTTGCGTTTGGTCTGCACTCACTAGTAGTGTACACCAATCACTGTATATGAATCACAAATGCAAGTCCAGAATCCCCACCGCTGACCACTAATGTTAGATTTGGGGGTCTCTAGTTAGCAGAGGTAGGTACCTTTGTCCAAATAGGGACCCTTGCGTCTAGTCAGGGTAAGGGGGATACACTCCTAAAATAACCCCTGCTCACCCCCTTGGTAGCTTGGCACGAGCAGACAGGCTTATCTCAGAGGCAGTGTGTAAAGCATTTGTGAACACATACAGTAATCAAGTGACAACACTACAGATGGACACCACACAGGTTGTATATCAAAAATAAGTATCTTTTATATAGATTTAACACAAGACCATAAACAACAAAAATCCACAATACTGTACTTCCATATGGTAGCATTAGCTCAGTTCTATGGTAAATGCGACACTTTGAGTTCAATGTACCTTAGGATGCGTAACGCTATACAACGAAAGTGTTGCAGGGAAGGTGATGCGTCAGTTCCTTACACGCAAGAACGGTGATGCGTTGGGTCCCTACTGATGCGTAGGGGATGCGTCGTTTCTTCTCCGCGTTGGGGGTGATGCGTCAGTTTCTTACTGCGCTTTCGTGGCGATGCGACAAGCAGCGCCGTGATGCGATGAAGATCTGGTGCAATGAAACAAAGATGGCGTCTTCTTCTTGATGTGACACGATGCGTGCATGCCCGACGGCCGTGCGGTGACTCAACGATTCTTCTGAGCCGCGACAGGCCCTGCGACACTCTTCCCGGTGATGCGGCGGCGTCTGATGCAATGTCGATCCTCTTCTCCGGCGATGCGAGGTGCTTCGGCGATGCGATGCGACAGCTGCCACGGCGACACCCTTCTTCAGCGATGCGACGACAGCGGCTGCGGCGGCGACACGCTTCTTCTTCGTGTGTCGTGCTTCCAGCTCCTTGCGACACGCAGTCCCTCAGAAGGCCCAACACAACAGCAGGCACTTCAAAAGAACTCTTGGGGAGCTGGTGGGTGAAGTCTGTTGTCCCTGAGACTTCAGCAGGAGGCAAGCTCTCTCTCAAGCCCTTGGAGATCCTTTACAAGTTGAATTGAAAGTAGCACAAAGTCCTTTCTCCTTTCTTTGGCAGTCAGGCAACCACTGCAGGCCAATCCACCAAACAGCACTCAGCATAGGGATAGTCTCCTCCTACAGTCTCTCTCTCTGGTTCCTCTCCTCAGCAAAGGTTCTTCTTGTTTCCCAATGTGATCTAAAGTTCTGGGGTTTGGGTCCCCTCTTTTATACTCATTTTCCCTTTGTTCTCTGAAGGCAGAGAGGCCTTTGCCTAGTCCAAACCAGTTCCGGTCAGTCCTGGAGCACTTTGTTGACAAGACTCCTTCTTTCCTTTCACAGTGTAGGCCAGGGACATCAGACGCACCACAGGAGGTGGAGCAAGCATTGTGGAGGTAAGGCACAGCCCTATTCAGGTCCCAGGTGCAACTCCTCCCACCCATCTACATGCAGGTCTCTCTATTCAGCCCTGTGCTGATTCACCCTGTCTCCTGGAATCTCCAGCCCCTGTCACTCACAAACCAGACAAGGAATACACAACCTAGCAGAGGCAGGCTTGGATAGTTAGGCAAGAAAATACCTACTTTCTAAAAGTGGTATTTTCAAACACAGAATGTTAAAACCAACTTCACTAAAAGATGTATTTTATCATTCTGAATTCAGGCATACTAAATTTGTTTTTCTACCATGTTCCCTGGGTCAGTTAGGATTATAAGATGTAATAATCAAACTGCCCATTCTGGCCTATGGGGAGCAGGTAGCCTTGCAATAGTGAAAAACGAAAATGGCTGTAATTCACTATTAGGACATGCCACACACACCAGGGCATGTCCTACCTTATACTTACAATGCACCCTGCCCTTGGGCCTACCATAGGGGTGTCTGATATGAAGAAAAGGGAAGGTTTAGGGACTGGCAAGTGGGTGCACTTGCCCAGTCAACATGGCAGTACCAGACTGCACACAGGCTCTGTAATGGCAGACCTGAGACACATTTTTACAGGCTGCTTCTGTGGGTGGCACAACCAGTGCTGCAAGCCCACCAGCAGCATTTGGTTTACAAGCCCTGGGCACACTCAGTGCACTGTACTAGGGTCTGACAAGTAAACCAAACCAACCAATCATGGAGTCACTAATCCATACATCAATTTATAACAGAGAGCATATGTACTTTAGCACTGATCAGCAGTGGCAAAGTGCCCAGAGTCATAAAACCAACAACAACAGGTCAGAAAAAGTACAGGAGGAAGGCAAAAAGTTCAGGGATGACCCTGCAAAAAGGGCCAAGTCCAACAGGGATCTTTTTCATGGGATGATCTTACGCAACTCTTTACATCACTGGCGCCAAATACCAATTTGATGTTACTGTGCCAGTGCTGAAATGGCAAACGCCACATATATTCAGAAGAGCTTTGTGCTGCTCTTAGAGGTTCATTATGATGACGGGTGGACAAAGTCCGCCCGCCACCGTAACGGTGAATGGGACTGTCCGCCATAGGAGCGGCGGTCCCGCCGTGAGTATTAGGATGCCACCGCCACGGTGGCATCCCCTATTCCCATCATTGTGGCGGGTGGTGTTCACATCACCGCCCGCCACAATGCTGGTAATGCACGTTGGGCATTCACATGCACAAGGTGACAGGCACCGCGCGGTGCCTGCCACCTTGTCAATGCCAATGCAGGGGGTACCATAGGTACCCCCCATGTGCACCCCCCACTCTCCCAATATCCTGGGGGCCCGCTACGGGCCCCCAACAGCGAAGACCGTATGCCTTTCCTTGGCGGCAACGCCGCCATGGAAAGGCTGCTCTCCGCGATCATCATAATATGGACGGCGGTGTCTTGCAGACACCGCCGCCATATAATGTATGTTTTCCGCCCGGTCGACGAGTCGACTGGCGGAAAAGCGGCGGACGGTCTTTCCGGACGGGCGGACCCCCCAGCCATCGTAAAATGGCGGGGGGGAAATGGCATGCGGGCGGTGTGAAATGGCGGGCGATCCGCCCGTCATCGTAATGACCCCCAAAGTGTGGGTGATGTTTGTGGGGAAAATGGCTGATTTTGACAAGACCAGCTGGGATAGTGAGTTGCCAGTGGAGCCCCTTCCTCATGAGTAGAGGGACACAGATTCCTCCGCCACACCACATTGCCCTCATCAGACAGTGGAGACATTTCAACTTAGTAGTCACTAGGACTCCTAAAAAGAAAAGTCTATTGGGTGGAAAAATATGAGCTTGGCTCATTTTCTGCTTTCCCAATGAGAAAAAGCCTCCTTCATGTAATTTCTGTTTATGTCAATCGTGCTCAGACAGAGGGCAATGAATATTATGTGATCCAACTCAGTCCACTGGGCTTTATAGCAGCAGCAAATAAGTAACTGGTAATTGCTGCCCAATATATCCTAAATGACACCCTTGGATGTTAAAGCAGCATGTAGAGTCTATATTTATATTTCTGTGTGTACTGGGTGGCAAGGTGTCTTTGGCCTTTACATGTTTCTCACAGATTTTTGACAACTTTTTTAGTTTGACTCGTTGGTCAGATTCAGACGGCCCTCTAAGTGTTGGACGAATGTGTTTTGAATTTGCACGATATTGACGGGACTTGACGGGGCACTCCCCTTTTGGCATGAATGAATGGCCTTAAAACCGTTCCTGTACTGAAGGGCGGTACACAATTTGTATATTTTGAATATGTCAAATGATCATTGTAAGTCTGCTGCTCTGTTTGTCATTTCTGGCATGAGACAATCTCTTTAGCAGGTCTATTTAGTTTGGCTGGCAGCTCCCCAACTCAGAGGGATGCCCCACTGTCTGGCAGAAATCTCTGGGATGAAAGTGCTTCTGCTTTGGCAGAGGCACTTACATCACTGTTGAAAGCTAAAGCAGGCTGCCATGTTTTTTGGTAGCTCTGCATTCTCTTTCTTTTTCTGCAATAAAACCTTATTGCAGGAGAGTCTTGCAGAAAAGCAAAATAACAATAGATCTGGAGTTTACTCCTAGTGCACTGTGGACATTGTTTGCTTTCTCTCCCTGGGACCACCTTACCATGGTGGAACTAGGCATAAATCAATGATGTTGACACTGTCCTACCGAAGGACAATGGTGCAAGGGCGGCCAACTATCCCGAGGACCCTGGGAGATATCATTATCAACACCTATTAAGGCAAAATGGTTCTGTCTGGTTCATTTTGCTTAAAGTAGCATAGTTAAGGAGAAACAAATTATAATACATGGGAATAAATTCTCATATACAACACAAACACCAAAAATCATGCACCTCTTACATATATTGTCAGTAACAATAAAAAATCATTGCACAATGATCATTCCAAAAGGATGCTACCAGGCTACATAAGTGACAGCACAGTGCTCAAGACGTGAACGTGCAAAACGATGAGTACAACAATTCGTGTGAAACAGAAAAACAGTATCTGTTAATATTACTTAAAAAAACAATTTGCTGCTAGGTCCACTTTTTGGAGGTAGTGAATGGACAGTCCCAGACTGCAACATTCAAGGTTTCGGCCCCACAAGAGTGATTCCACAGGGTCATCATCCGGCAGTATCAGACTGGGACATAAAATAGTCGAGGACACAAAAATAAAAGCTGCCCTCATTAGCGATCAGTTAGCTAAAGAAGGACCCTACATTTGCAAATAGGGGAAGCTTTGGACTTGTAGAGACAGGCTGAATAAGTGTTTTGCAAGGTATGGGAGACTGCCTGCATTTCTGCTTGCTACCAGCAATGTTTGTGGAAAGAACAGAAAAATCAAACATAAAAACCGTCCAACAAGACACTAAAACAGACTGATAGACCTCCCGGAAACTGGGCAATGCACTGACCTGTCAGACCAGCCATTCAGGCATTGCCCGATTGTCTTATAGGCCAGTCGTCCTCTGTCATCAGGAGAAGTAAAACGTGGCAAGTAGGGATCTAAGAGAGATATATGAAAGATAATTAAGAGAAAAGCAGAGAAAGAAAGAAAGGAAAAGTAAAGAGAGAAGGAAAGAGAACAATCAATCAGTGTTTGTTAGGCCCAACTACTCACCCGTGAGGGTCTCAAGGCACTTGAGGAGAGGATGCAAGTCCTGATGGGTGCTGAGGTTCAGTCGAAGAGCCAGGTCTTGAGATCCTTCCTGAATTGACACAGCAACAGGGATAGCCTGAGGTGGAGAGGCAGGGTGTTCCAGGTTTTAGCGGCGAGGTGGTAGAAGGATTTTCCTCCGGTCCTGGTCTTGCAGATCCAAGGGACGGTGGCAAGGGCCAGTTCGGTGGAGCGGAGGTGTCTGGTGGGTAAGTGGAATGAGAGGCGGTGGTTCAGGTATGCTGGTCCGGTGTCATGGAGGGCCTTGTTGTAAAAATGATATACATTAGTATTTAATTTAACAAAATGTAATTTACTTCAACTTTTTTAACTTAAATATATGACCTTTAATTATTAATATTCAACTAATACAAACAATACCTGAGTATTAATACACCTCCCCAACAAGTACCCCTATATCCCTTACATCCCATCTCTAAAAAATATATTTATTTTTATTTTATCATTTTAATGTTATCACTTTTACAAAATTTCAAATATTACATTTAAATACTAAAGAATTAAAAATGATACCTGATTAGTAATACACTTCCCCACCCAATACCACTATATCCCTTGCATTCCATCCCTAAATACTAATTTTGCAATTTAACTAAATGTTTAAGAATTAAAATTATCATTAATTTAAAAAAATACAATTCATAAATATTAATAATAAGGTATTAGTATTAGAACCTGCGGATTAATACACTTCTGAACCCACTACCTCTATATCCCTTAGATCCCGTCCCTAAAACGTATCATAAATAAATAAAATATATAAATTAGTACCCGAGTATTAATACACTTTCCCACCCAATACCCCTATAACCCTCACATATTGTCCCTAAAACTTATAATTAAAAAATATATATATATATTAATGACTGAGTATTAATACACTTCACCACCCAATACCGCTATATCCCTAACATCCAGTCCCTAAAACTTATCATAATTAAAAAGTATATAAAGAAGTACCTGAGTATTAATACACTTCCCCACCCAATACCCCCATATCCTTTACTTCCATCCCTAAAACTTATTTTCATAAAAATGTATATAAATATAATTATAAAACAAATATTTGCCAAATACCTATAACATATACTTACTTATATACTTACCCATATACTTACATATTAATGCGTGGTAAAGATATTTATTGTAATGACACTAGTGGTAAAACACATAAGCAATAAGGACACTAGTATCAAAAATATGTGTAATAATGACACTAGTTGTAGAACACATAAGTACTAATAACACTAGTGGTAAAAAAATGCATAGTAATGACTTATGCATGCTAAATATCTAGATCTATAAATAGCTGTAAACTCATGCACGGTAATGACACTAGTGGTAAAGACATTGGGCCTCCTAACAAGCGTCCAACCGACATCGTAGCAGGAATGGGACCACCTGACAAGGAGTGGGAGGTCCCACCCACCAAATTACAATGCTGCCACCAGCATGGCGATCAGAAACATAGCCTTTACTATTGTGGTTTGTGCTGCCAGCCTGAAAAGGGTTGCAGCACGAGCTGCAATAGTAAAGGCTAGGTTTCAAACATCTATGAACCTTACCGTGTGCCAGGCACCATGTGGTGCCTGGCTCACGGTGCATGGATGTTTGGGGGGGTACCACATGTGCCCCCCTGGGCCCATAGCGGAGGCCCATGAGTGGTGGATGCCCTGCTAGGGGCCCCCAAAGTCCCATTCCATCTGACTTTACATGGCGGTCGGATCGCCATGTAAGGGCAGAGGTAAAAGGGAAATCGTAATGCCCTCATTGTATGGTATTACGCTCCAACCGATGGTCCGACGGGCTCCTTGAGTCTATCAGAGCCGTCGGTCAGTCCCTAAGCCCGCTGCATCCGACAGACCCCATCATATTGTGGCGGTCAGACCACAGCACCAGATGTCGGACGGACCACCACCGACAGCCTGTCGATGGCGGTCCGTCCGACATCATAATCGGGCCCCTAGTAGTTGTGAAACCTGCGTGGTAAAGACTAAAGCATGGTTAAGACTACTTTGTAAAGGTACATCTTGGTTTAGACTGCATTGTAAATGCTGTTTCATGAAATAAACAGATCATCACTTACCAATGGGCTCATCGACGCGTGTAACCTGCTACCGTCAGTGTCCCAGAACCAAAGCTGCACAGGCTGGAAACAGCACATCCAAAATGTTGTTAGATCAGACATTACAAAAATGTGTCTATGGGCCTTATTATGAGTTTGGCGGTGCAGGAGCGGGACCGCTCTGTTCCCGCATGGCCAAACCCATGTTTGAACCGCTCTCCAGATTAGGAGTTTTCTCCTGTCTGGCGGGCTGTTCTTTGGCGTTCCATGGCAGTGCCTATGAAATGGCACCGCAATGGGAACTTCAAAGGCAGTACCTGCACGGCATGGACTGCTGCAGTCCATGCCGTCCAAGTACTGGGGTGCATGCACACAGGGGGTCATATGTTGTGCCCCCCTGTCTTCCTCCACATGCCGTGAGGGCCCCTGCCGTTTCCTCACCACCACACTTTTCATGGCGGTCGCACAGTCATGAAAATTGTGGCAATGAGGAAACTCGTAATATGCTTGGCGCAGCCACAGCGGCCACGCCAAGCATATTGCGGCCACCGCCAGGGATCTCTGATCCCTGGCAGTTGTGGTGGTCCCAGGGTGGCCCAAATGCCCTTGTCCTATTAGGGCAGTCGGGAGACTGCCACTGTCACACCCTGAGAGTCTGGCTGTCCATGGACCACCAGACTTGTAATAAGGCCCCATGCCTTCAAGAGTTGTGCATATATCTGGGACCATTTGGAAAAGCCCTTTGCTCCCACTCAGAGCTTTTTGTATCCTGTGCATTAGCACTGAATGCTCAGCACAAAGTTCACACTCATGCGTCTCCAAGTTCCTATGGGAACAGCGTGACTCTCTAGCCTCTCTTTGGAGGATTTGTATACACTGATTGGTGTCAGTACAACTTTGCTTCTGGGACAGTGAGGATGGCGTATCACATGCATCTACGAAGGCATTGGTAAGCGATGATCTGTTTGTCTCTCCTCACTCTCACCTTAAGCTTGAACTTCAGCCAGGACTTTTTTTAAACATCATCTTTAGGACAGTGATGGTTACACTGCCTCATAACTCAAGCACTAGAAACCGAGCTGGCGCTCCTTCCTTGTTCAAAGCGGCAAATCACCTCTGACACACAACTGGTAAGCTACACCACACCTTTCCACATAAATATGCTTATCACAATTAAAAAAATACTTTTACTCTTTTACCTCTAGCCTTTACTAGTTGAGTAACCAGCAGGAGTATATACTTCCCCATACACAAGCTAGAGGTAAGCTGCTCTCGTGTTTTTATCCCACCTTCAAATTTTGAGATGATTTTCAAAGCCATAGACTATTAATTGGGTCATCCCTTAGATTTCTTTGAATATTCTCTTGCTAGGCCTACTAGACAATTGTCTGAGTAATTACTCCCTTCTTCTCAAGCTTTTTCCTTTCTTGCCAAGGATGAGTCCTCAGGCTAGCTACTTTTCAGTCATGCCCCTCAGCCAACATCTCTTCTTAATTAGAGTTTCTATCTTGCTATCAAGGATGATTTTCCATATGTTTTACTTGATCCGAATCAAGTGTGAATTGCTCTGGTGGGTTTTTGAAACCTTTCTTACTACTGTGTGGGACTGTCCATTCACTGCCTCAAAAGAGGAGACCAAGCAAGGAATTGGTGCAGGGTGCACTTCCAAACCCCTCCTCTAGTTTTTAGTAATAAGGATAGGCATTGCTTTTCCGTATCATTTTCTTTTTTGTACTCACGTTTTTTTCACATGATGACCATATGAGCACTCGATCATCACTTATTCACTCTGGTAGCACCGTTTTGGAATGATCATTATGCATTGATTTTTGTTATTGATAATATATCTATGATTTATGGTGTTTGTATTATTATATGAGGATTATTTATTCCCATGGGATACAATGTGATGCCCCTAACTATGCTACTTTAAACTAAAGGAAACCAACAAAACCATTGTGCCTTTATATGTTCTGGCCTAAATAGGGTAGGGGTGCCGCTACTGCGACCCAGAGCAGAGGTCCCGTCTAGTTTCTCCTTGAAGAGTCAGCTATGGCTTAGCTGTCAGCAAACCAGCAGTTCCCTCATCTCTAAGTGGGGCAGGGAAACTTTTTTCTTAGTCTACTTTTATTGCCTCGTGTGTAGTTAGTGACGGCCATTTAACATTTGTGGCATCCTTCATTTGATTTATGCATTTGGTCGCTTACTACTCCATTTGCTTTGCTACAGCAAAGCCTATTTACAACGTATTTGCTTGACAGAAGGCCCCACAGTGAAAGAATGATAGTTAGAGTGAAGTGAGATGAGATGAGGAAAGAACTAACTCAAAGTAACAAGAAAGTGGAAGGCAAGAGGCTGCCATATAGTCTGTAAATTAGGCAGGAACAGGTATTCTGCAAGTAGTGCCACTATGTTGGTCAAGCCTAATGGGGCTAATAAAGCAAAACAATGTAAGTGTTGTTTTTGTGTCAAAGATGAATTGGACTGTCCATCTATGCAGAAGACAGCATTATTTTGCTGGGTTTTCTGTGTGCTGGCCCCTTTCATTTGGAATATTCTCATATATTTTCTGAGAGCCACTTCCACATATCAGTAATTGAAGAATAGTGTAAAACCTGAAACATTTACTCTGTGCTAAATCTGCTCTCTAGTTCTATACCTTCCTTCACAACGTGACAAACTAGCTCCTAGAAAGCCGTCAAAGTGTAAGTTTACACCCGGAAGAAAATAAAAAATACGAAAATGGTTATATTTGTATCTGCAACCCATTATTCCCTTTTGCATATTTTCGTAGTACCAAGAGCTTAATGTTTCTAAACAAGTTACTGTTCATGATGCAACACCCGAGAAAGTGACATCCAGTTGGTTAGTTGTGTCGTGGTACATTCGGTTATTGACTTTGTACATACTGTTGAAGCATATGTACCACTTACGTCACTGGAAGGGTTGCATCCAATGAAGTAATTATAAAGTAAAGATAAAGGGCCTCATTACAAGTTAGGCAGCTTGATGACCAACAAGAGCTCATTTCCATTGCCAATTAAATATGGGGTCCCCTTATTGCTGCAATAAGAAAAAATATAGTATTGGAATGACAGCAATCCCATCAATGCGCCTTACCAATGTTTGTCTAGCTTATGATCCACACTTAAATCACTGACATTTGTCCTTAATAAAGAGGACTTATTTGACTGAGACAATCCCATGCGATATACAAAGGATCTCAGTTTCTATGTCGTTTTCCTTTGCTCAACAGGTGGAGCCAGGTTATCTCCTCATAGCTCAATGTTTTCTTAACATGTGGTCATTAAATTCTGCCAAGAGAAATAACATTTACCAGTGTTAGGAGACAGAATCGTTGCTGCGGAAATTGGCATGTTTTCCATTCTCTCTTTTCCTCTCATTTTATTTTATTCTTCATAAATATAGAACAGAGATCCATTCATTCACCAGGCCGCAGTCTACAGGTTTATGTAAATTGTTAACAGGGCCGACTTTAGCACTGGTGGCGCCTGGTGCAACAGTCTTTTTTGGCAGCCCCCATGACCTCCTTCTCCTCGAATTCCCTCACTACCACTTCCAACAGTGCCCCTCACCTTTCCATCACCCGTTCTTACATACATTTCATTTTTTTAAAGGCCTACTCATAGTTCACTCACATAGTTTTGTGATCTACATGGTACACCTTCTTTGCAGCAGGCACATTATCCCTCTGTGCTACTTTATGATGAGTAAAAACTGCCACTAGACAACATTCTGATCTCTCATCAGCAGTAACATTAATCACCTGAGTTATCTTGACATTTATATTGTTGTATGAATTCATAATTTATTTTTTAAACACAGCACCCTGCACCAAAGTCAGCCCAGGTGCGGCTGGACTGGTCGCACCGTTCATGTAGTTGTGATGGTGTGTCTGACTGTTTCACATCTTTGCTTGATTGTTCCTTTCGTGATTTCCCATGACATTTATGCACCTTTGTCTGACTGGTGTAGCTAAGGATATGTACACAAATCTATGACAAAAAGGGGTTTAATGAAAATGGTAAACAAGGGTCGCAGCAGTCCCTTAATGCGCAATATTATTGAGCGGGTCGTAGTGTATATTATAAACCCAACTATAAACCCAACTACGCAACATGGCTGTAGAAGGAAATAATTCCGTAAAGTTTCCTTCTACAGCTGTGTTGCGAAGTTGGGTTTATAACATACGCTACAACCCGCTCAATAATATTGTGCATTAAAGGACTGCTGCAACACTTTTTCACCATTTTCATTAAATACCTTTTAAAGTCGAGCCTGGGCAGCGCATGTGCTGCTCTGCGAGGCATGCTGTATTTGAGTATGGTCTTGAAGCTCCGCCCACTCTCCATCCATATTTTTCATTGGCTTGTGCCATTGTCCTTTGTAAATGATGGCTTCTGATTTGTTAATAGACTTGTTAGTCCCTGCATAGTACTGCCTTGTCTTCCTTTGTAACGTCCCATGAGGACTGGCCCTTTTACTTCTGTTGTTACACGCTATGTCTTATGGTCTGTAAGCACTATTTTCTTTAATGAGTTTCTTGACCAGGCGCCCCCGCGCTATGGGAGGGGCGCCCTTAGTAGCGCCACGTGGCTGAGCCTCCGGGGCCGAGAAAAGAGGATGGGAAAGGAAGGGCTGAGGTGACATCATCAGGCTGCGCAGGGAAGTCCTGGCAAGGTATTTAAGGCTGCGCCCTAGTGGTTTCGATCTCTTTGTCCCCTTGGACCTCAGCCTAGCTGCAGGAGCGTTGTCGACCGCCCACCCACCCGGCAGAAGAGCAAGGCCTCGTGGAGTTGGAGCAGCGGAGCGCTGACAGTTAGCAACAAAGGGGGATGCACAACAATGGAGGTGCAGCCACTGGATGGACCCCAGGAGGGGGTAGGTTCCACGTGTGCAGAGGGTAGGCGGGGAGGAGGGACTGACCTTTTGGTGGTCCTGGACTCTACTGTCCTAACCCACAATGTATGGTCTGAGTAGAATATTGGGGGGGCTGCCTGTGTTCAGGTACCCCCGGTGGGCCGGTGCGGTATGCGGTGCCCTGGATTTCAAGTTGCGCCACTGGTTGCTGTAGCGCGTTGGGGCCTGCTGGCACAATGTACGCATCAGAGTGGGTGCTTGGTGGGCTGAGTCGGCCAAGTTCAAGTGTGCGGCCAAGTTCAAGTGTGCGGCCAAGTTCAAGTATACGGCCAATTTAAAGTTGAAGTGTAATGTCATGACTAATTTTCCTTACTGCCTTTCACATGTTGATGTCGATAAAGTGTGATGCTGTGAATAATTTTGATATATCCAAGGAGGATACTTTTACTCTCGTAATGGTCTGTGGTGAAGTACCTGGATTGATGTGAATAAAAAGGCTACGCCCTTGACAACAGACCCTGATTCTGAGAGTTCTTGGGCACAGCGGGGGCGGTAAGGTGACGGAAGTTGGGGAGGAGTGAATGTCATGTTGTGCGCGTACTGCCTACTGCAGGAAGGACATGCTTTCCTGCAGCATTCAGCGCACTATTCGTGCTTTAACTTTCCAAACAGCCAGGGACAATGGCAGCCGCTTCTTTGAAGTGAAATAGGTCTCGCATTTACAAGAGTTTGAGCTACTGGCATTGTAAATGACAATGCCTTTTATTTATGTGTTAATTATCAAAACAGATACATAAAAGGCATTGTCATTTACATTGCCAGTAGCTTAAACTCTCGCAAATGCGAGACCTATTGCATTGCAAATTCTTGTTGATAAATTGTCATAGATTTGTGTACACTTCCTTAGCTACATCACAGGCAGACAGAGGTGCATAAATGTCATGGGAAATCACGAAAGGAATCTTTGAGCACAGATGTGACACAGTCAAACACACCATCACAACTACATGAAGACGAACTTGGCTAAATAGCGGCATAAGGGCAAAAGCTGACCTGCAGTAAATAAAGACAACAAAGTTCATGCAAAATATAAGCGAACCTTCCGAAAAAAATATTCAGTGGCAAAGCAGGGGACACAAATGGACAAGCCAGCGTCAGCAACTGTCACACCTGGCGACCCCTGGTTGACATCTATGTGCAACTCCACCGTGAGAGGAGTGGCATAGTCCAAAAACTGTTGGCTAGAGACAAGGCTGCTTATATAGAAGGCTATCAGGATGTGCTACTGTAGCTAAGTGAACAGAATGTACGGATATAATGTAAGGAAATGAGGCTACACCCTGTAATCTGGGTGGGCTCTTTATTTCTGTTATTCATTGGGACGCGTATTGGAGCGGTGCAAAGATTAATCCCCATGCAGGAACAGCAGCAAACCAATAGCAGCTGAACCTTAATCAGCGAATGATCCCATCAATCCCCCTAAATCACAGGCAGCTGTTGCTGACAGTCCCATAGCTGAAATGGATGGAGAACAATCCTGGCTGGGGCTGTGTGGGAGAACCCTCAATATCTAACCACAAGACGACGCAAATTAATACAAATAAAAGCAAAGTCTATGTGTCTATCATCGCATCCACCTTGTAAACTTAGGGGCATATTTACAAGCCCTTTGCGCCACTTTTGCGCCACCGTTGCATCACGCAAGTGACGCAGCGGCGACGCAAACCATGCGCCGTGTTGCGCTATATTTACAACGTGACGCATCTAGGGAGATGCGTCACGTAGTAAACCCCTGCGCCACATGAAACCTGCGTCAGGTTTCATGTGGGCGTACCGGCGCAGGGGTGGCGTTCCGGCGCAGGTACGCCTCGGAAAAGTGACGTAGTGAAATCTACAAGATTTTACGCAGTCACTTTTCCGACGCTGGTGCACCAAATCCTTACGCCTGCTTCAAGAAGGCGTAAGGATTGACGCACCATGTTAGGGATAGGGAAGGTTGGAACAGTGCTGGAGTTGCGTCGCGCTTGCGACACGACTTCAGCACTGCGCCAACCTTCCGCCGGCAGATGCATCACGTATCTGCTTATCCTTGCGCCACGATGCGCCGCATTGTAAATGCGGCGCATCGGACGTGGCGCAAGGGTAAACTTGCGTGACGCATTTTCCCTGGAGCATCCCTGCTGATATGCAGGGATGCGCCAGGGAACGTAAATATGCCCCTTAGTCTGCAGCTAATTATTAACACTAATCAATCCTAAATTTTATGATACGTTTGATAATCGGTAATTATTTCAGAAAATATTCTGGTTCTATGGTTTGACATACTTTTCACCAGAAAGAAGTGTTCTTTCAAAAAAAAAATGTGCCATACAATATCCTGGAGTGTAGGGGGAAAATGCTGAAAGTCAGAGGTAGAGACAACATGGTAGCTGTGTAAAAGTTCGTTTAACCTCCTCTTGCCCAAAAAGAATTTTAGTTTAATTCCGATAATTTAATCACATACATATAATGAGATAGCATAACTCATCAAGCATAATACAAAACATTGCAAGACCTGATCCTCTTTCAGTGTCTGACATCAGGGAAAACCAGAATCTACATAACAGTCTGCATCCAAGGTACAGCATGCACAGACAGGGCTCAGCAGGTCACAAAATACTATACCTCCACCACAGCATCATCACTGGAAAAAGCACAATCATTTTTCTGGATGGCCTAGTCACTAGAAGCAACAGGATGCGGGCCATAATGTCCTAAATTAGGGGTGTTCGAAACTGAAATTGTTTTTCATGAAATAACGTGAAATGATGCTTTTAACATGAAATAATGATGTGCAATTATCTTACATGACGTTTTTCATACGACGAGGGAAAAAGTTGTAAAAAAAAAGTCATGCAAGAGACTAAAAGGTGGTTCAAGAGACTGGCAGGAGGTCTCTCGGCAAAACATTTTCTGCTCAGACAAGTCTCCAGTGGACAAAGATTTTACACAAAATTACGTACTTTGAATTTCTGAGAACCATTGGGCATTTTGCAAATTATACCAGTGCAATTTAAATTTTACCGAGACCTAAGTCAAATTTAATTACAGACATAAGTCAATCAATCCTGTAGTACCATTGCCCTATGCCACTGAATCCTACCACCGACTCAACAGCATCTGCCAGTGCCAGCACCATGGTGAGCAGTTTCCTTGCTCTTATGACCCAAAGTGATGTCCTTAATGACCAGAATAGCAAGACGTTGTGAAACAGAAGTACAGCGCCATTTCATGCGCCTTTTCATCATGCCCAGTGGAATAGAAAGTTCATCTGCCAGCAGTAGGCATTCTCTGACTCCAAGCAAGAGCGAAAACGGAAATACTGCAGACATTCCCTAATTTATATTAGACACCAGGAACAAAAACAACTTTGGGAAGCTACTAATGTTGCCTCCCACTCTCACTAACAGTACAGCCCATTGGTAATGCACCAGAATCCCAAATCGTAAAATATAATGCTCTTCCATCACCGAGGATGCACACACCTCTGCCAATGTACATCAGTCCATAAATTCATGCAGCAGTACTTCGAGCTAGTCATTGTATCACTGAGCACATTTCAGTAACATTAATTTCGTAGAAATCGTAAAGAAGTGCCATGATCATGCCTTCAGAGGTCTAACAAGAGTCTTGAGTTGGTGTGTGAACATCACATGGGAAAGGTCTCTGGCTGGAGCATCATTTTGGAAGATCCTTAAGATGTAGTGTGTGTGTGATTATGTTACTGACATGAATTTGCTGATATGAAGTGCAGATAATGAATGGTATTTTTTAAACTTGGAAGAAGTAAAAGTTTCTATGAAAATTGTCAAAAGAGTGAAAATAAAATTGAAACTACTAAGGGCCTGATTGCAACTTTGGTAGTGCGACGCCGGGTCCACCCCGCCTCTACACTGGCTAAGCTGTAGTCGGGCCGCCCACCAGATATGGAGTTTCCGACTCCCTGGCGGGATTTTTTTGGGGCATTCTCACTGCAGTGACTCTAAAAACAGGCACTGCAATGGGAACGCCAAAAACAATTCCTGCACAGCATGGACTGAAAAGTCCATGCCTTGCAGGAACTGGTGTGGATGCACACAGGGGGGCACATGTTGTGTCCCCCTGTGTGCAACCACAGGGCACAGAGACACCAGAGGGCACTATAAGACCCCATTTGTTTCCTCTCCACCAGGGTTTTCATGGAGGAGGAACCGCCATGAAAACCCTGGTGGAGAGGAAACTCATATTATGCTTGGTGGGACCACGGCAGTCCCGCCAAGCGTATTGATGCCCTACACCACCACAACACTGCTAGGGAATGGCGGTTCCCTGGTGGCTGCAGCGTGGCTGTAGCAGTCACACTGCCCGACTACTCAAAGGGTGGTAGGGAGACCGCCACCGTAGTGCCCCGTTGAGTCTGGCGGTCCGTGAACCGCCAGACTCGTAATCGAGGCCTAAGAGATTCTGTGAAAATCCTTTTAAATGGGGTATGAAATTCTCAGCAGAGGAAAAAATGTGCTAAGTTTGAGTGATATGACATATTGCCATATGGTTGGGAATCAGGCAGATTGGGAGCAACACCAAGCAGAAATAGCCCACTAAGTTGGCCTCAGTAAACAGCCAGAAATAAGAGCTGAGGAAAAAAAATACACCATGATGGGCAGTAACAGCAAACATTAACACTAACCTAAAAGGAAACATCAACACGCACCGAAGAGGAAGGATGTATCTCTTGCTTCTATCTCTGCATAGAGGGCATTTAACTGCTGACACTAAGACCAACTAGGGTGGACAACCCATGCAGATGCATGTAGATGCAGCCACATCCTGTAAATAGGGAATTTAACTGCTGACACCCAGACCAACTAGGGTGGACAACCCATGCAGATGCATGTACATACAGCCCTATCCTGCAAATAGGGCATTTAACTGCTGACACACAGACCAACTAGGGATGGACAACCCATTCAGATCCATGTACATACAGCCCCATCCTGGTACAAATTGCAGTCCGCAGCCCTGAGAGCAAGAAAATGAGGAGAGGAGGTAAGGGGGCATGTGATAAGATGAGAGGCTGGACAACAAAGTTAAGTTCAAGTCTATTCCACCAAAAGAGACAGAGTCTTATGTTTCTTTCTGCTTCAACAGCTGTCCCAACTCATCCCCAACATTCCACCCCAGTTACCTATGTGCCCCTGGAGCATCACTGGTGAAAAATCCAAATATTGACATTCCAAGGACAAGCCACAACATATCTTCCCCTCTACAACAATTAAGCAAAACCACAGAGGGAAACTGGTTCCCAGAACTGGGAATAGTTCCAAAAGAACATGAAAAATAAAAATAAAGGAATAATTTATACATATACTTTTCATCAAATAACCATAAATGCTTTAACATATCCTAAGTTCAATTAAAATACACATAACAAAGTTGCAGCTGCTATAAATGCAAGAAAAAAAAAAAACGTTCAGCTCCAATATCCCTCTTAACTACTTGTCACTCAAATCATAGTCCAACAAGTAGGAAGGTTCTTTCTTTGAACGGAGACTGTGACAACTTACTTCAGCTGTCCCCTCAGCCCCCTTCTCATCTGACTTCGGATTGTCGCTATGTTTAACTCTTTCATCACACCTTGCCAGCCTGGACATACTCCAAATGCTACCATCACGCAAGACAACTACATTTCTCTTCACCCGAACAATACAGTTTGGACCTCAATATTTAGGTCTCCCTGTGGGTGTCCATCCTGCCTCTTCACAAAAACATAATCACCACATGCCAATTTCGCTCACACACTTTGAGGTCGATTCCGATTCGGGCCGGAAAAAGCACCGACCGACTCGGAGCCGGAAAAATTACCGACCGACACGTACCAGTGGCGCCCGACACGCCAAGTACGATGCAAGCCGCGATAAATCCGACCGACACGTCAGGAAACCAAGCCGACCGACCGAGCCGCTCGGAAAATAGCAATCCGGCCGGAAAAACACGCGAATCCAACCGACCGACACGCACCCGGAACAAATCCGACCGAATCGTACCCGCCAACTCCAACCCGCAAAGTACGATGCAAGGCGCGAAAACACGACCGAGTCGGACGGAGGACAAGCCGTACGACCGACACGCATACAAAACCGAGCCGAAGCAACACAATACACCGCGACCGACGCGTACGCAGCATACAAAACTGCACAAACACAGCGTGAACGAAGCGGAAAACACCGTACGAGACCAATGCAGGGTCCGACTCGGTCACAAGAACGTTTCCAACATACACAAACAGCACAAAGGAAAAATCAACCAAAAAAGGCCAAACAAGCAATTACCAAGCCAATAAATACTGGGGGGGTGGGGACAGAGAACAAAGACACACCCACAACTCCACCTATATAAAGGACACAAATCACTACCATGAGCCTTTGCAAATGCCATTCCACTGCCAGCACCCAAGAGAAAGCAACCACACACCCTCAGCACATCCCTCACACAAGCCACACACCATCAGCACACCAACAAATACCTACCTCACATACACCCAGCACAACACACACCCACACACCCTCACCTGCACACCAACACACACATCACCCACCATCACCACCCATCACCATGCCCCCAAGAAGAATCACAAGTTCCTAGATTGTGAATTGGAAGTCCTGGTAGACGAGATCCTCAGGGTAGAGCCACAGCTGTTTGGCACATTGGTCCAACAGACCCCCATGTCGCAGAAAACCAAGATGTGGGAGAGGATCATCAACAGGGTGAACGCCCAATCACCATGTCGGCGCACAAAGACCGACATCCAGAACAGGTGGTATGACGTGCGCAGGAGGGTACGGAAACTGCTGAAGCAAGACTACATCAACAGCCAACACACCGGCAGTGGCCCTCCTGCCAAGCCAATATACCTCAGGCCCTGGGAGGAGAAGGTGCGGGCCATCCTACCGCCAGTGAGCATATATGGACTAGAGGACATCCCAGAGCCTGGTGAGTACACAACAAATGTACACAATATACTGCCACAAAACACACACATCACTGTCAAGGGGAGAGTCAAACCATGCACTCATAGCAATTACACAGCAACTAGAACAGAATCATCCCAAAATGTGTATGTCAGTCAGATAAACACAACACATGCCATCAAAAAAGTCACATCCAACTGTGCCAACACATGTACAAACACAACCACAACTACAGCTAGGCAGTGGCACAAATAGAACTAACACACACATCCACACATGTAGCCACCACAACAACACCAACACACAGTGAAGACCACTCAAAGGAAGGAATTCTATGTATGCTGGCCAAGTCAGTGTAGCCAATAGCATCATGGGAGTCGCAGTCACACATATTGCCCCCCCACAACTGTCCCATCAACACCACCCTGAACCATGCTCACATCACAGGGAGTGGAGAAGGATGCACAAGATGGCTGACACTGGCTACTGCTGTGAGGAGCACAAGGCCCTGCTGGCAACTGTGCACCAACAAACAGCAGGACACCACTGACTGACATCCTGAGAGACAACTTCCACTCCCTGCAATGCAAGCACAGTCCATGGTGGGATATCTGGCTGGCTGGGTGGGAAGGGGGACTTGCAGCACTGACCATAGTCACCAGCACCTCCCCTCACCCCCCCAACACAAACTCCACAGTACCCACCTGGTAGAATGCAATGCCCTCCATCCTAACACAAGATCCCACAAAGCACCACCACCCTGGGTTATGTTGTGTGAAGCACAGGGACACTCTTGGGACTCTTAGCCAAACAACTGCCAGGACAACACTCCCAGCCATCCTGTCAGCACAGCCAGCCCACCCCACAGGGAAGCAGAGTCAAAAGTAAGGAAGCATGGGCATGCTGGGAAGGGGGTGGAGGCAATAGCATGATGGGAGTCGTAGTCACAGACATTGCTCAGCCTCACAACTGGCCCATCAACACCACCCTGAACCATGCTCACATCACAGGGAGTGGAAAGGACTCACAAGATGGCTGACACTGGCTACTGCTGTGGGGAGCACAAGGCCCTGCTGCCAACTGTGCACCAACAAACAGCAGGACACCACTGACTGACATCCTGAGAGACAACTTACACTCCCTGCAATGCAAGCACGTTCCATGGTGGGATATCTGGCTGGCTGGGTGGGAAGGGGGACTTGCAGCACTGACCATAGTCACCAGCACCTCCCCTCACCCCCCAACACAAACTCCACAGTACCCACCTGGTAGAATGCAATGCCCTCCATCCTAACACAAGATCCCACAAAGCACCACCACCCTGGGTTATGTTGTGTGAAGCACAGGGACACTCTTGGGACTCTTCGCCAAACAACTGCCAGGACAACACTCCCAGCCATCCTGTCAGCACAGCCAGCCCACCCCACAGGGAAGCAGAGTCAAAAGGAAGGAAGCATGGGCATGCTGGGAAGGGGGTGGAGGCAATAGCATGATGGGAGTCGTAGTCACAGACATTGCTCAGCCTCACAACTGGCCCATCAACACCACCCTGAACCATGCTCACATCACAGGGAGTGGAAAAGGACTCACAAGATGGCTGACACTGGCTACTGCTGTGGGGAGCACAAGGCCCTGCTGCCAACTGTGCACCAACAAACAGCAGGACACCACTGACTGACATCCTGAGAGACAACTTACACTCCCTGCAATGCAAGCACGTTCCATGGTGGGATAACTGACTGGGTGGGTGGGTGGGTGGGAAGGAGGTCTGGCTGTCAACCAAACACAATCAATGCAGACCATGTTCACACCCCAGAGAATACATAGAAATGCCCAAATAATGCAGGACAATGTGCCACACCAATATCAACCCCTGACTGTGACGACTTAGGACAATACAATGTACAGGCCCGCACCCCGAGGCACAGTCACAACTGTCAGGTGTGTCAACCACTGATGCCTGCAGAAACATGACATACATTGTTTGTGTCTCCCAAAAACAGGTGATGATAGGGACACAGCAGCAGACGCTGAGGAGTCCCAGTCCCAGGCTCAAGAGGATGCCGAGCTCACTGGCGTCGTGACAGCCTCTGTCCTCCTCGGACGATGAAGAACAACCTGGCACATCCGGTGCAAGTCAACATGCTGCACCAGCAGGACCACCAGCTGCAGCACCAGCAGGTCCACCAGCTGCACCCCCTGCACCCACCCCTCCAACGACTGTCACCACGAATACCATCCCTGCCGACATGGACAGAATAAGGAACAACACCAGCGCAGTGACCCTGGACCAACCTGGGGCCATGGACACCACCACCACCACCAACCCCCAAGGTGGACCAGGGTTATCTGTGCGTGCAACTGCACACACTGCACATGTCAGCAGGGGTGGTGGGAGGGGTGGGAGACAGAGGTCGCTGCTTGCCGACGTTGCTGGTGTGCATGAAGAACCACAACTGGTACGCATAGCTGATGCGTACCAGTCCAGCACCGGAGAGCTCAGCCAGGTAGTGGGGCTCCTCAGAGACATCAAACAGCAGCAGGCTGCCCATCATGCCCGCTTGGACTCCCACATGTCCCACGTGGAGTCACACATGTCACGTGTGGACTCCCACATGTCACGTGTGGTCTCCCACATGACCCGCGTGGAGTCCAAGTGGGATGTACTACATGAGATGATGGCGGTGCACAGGGACATTTTACAATGCCTCCGCCAGATGAACAGCAACCAGTCCACACCTCCCTGTGTGCCAACAACATCTGGTACCGAACAAACTGCAACTGCCACAGGGAGGGAGGAGGACTCTGGCGGAGAGTCCCCTGCACCGCAGCAGCCTGCACTTGAGGGCCCCCCCCCCAAGAAGAGGGGTCGTCCGAGGAGGGGAAAGTGGTAGGCTTCCTGCCCCCCTGGCTAAGGGTGGTAGTAGTGGTGGGCATCCTGCCCCCCCCTGGGTGGGGGTGGTAGTAGTGGTAGGCATCCTGCCCCCCGTGGGTGAGGGTGGTAGTAGTGGTAGGCATCCTGCCCCCTGTGGGTGAGGGTGGTAGTAGTGGTAGGCTTCCTGCCCCCCTGGCTAAGGGTGGTAGTAGTGGTGGGCATCCTGCCCCCCCTGGGTGGGGGTGGTAGTAGTGGTAGGCATCCTGCCCCCCGTGGGTGAGGGTGGTAGTAGTGGTAGGCATCCTGCCCCCGTGGGTGAGGGTGGTAGTAGTGGTAGGCATCCTGCCCCCCGTGGGTGAGGGTGGTAGTAGTGGTAGGCATCCTGCCCCCTGGCTAAGGGTGGTAGTAGTTGTGGGCATCCTGCCCCCTGGCTAAGGGTGGTAGTAGTGGTAGGCTTCCTGCCCCCTGGCTAAGGGTGGTAGTAGTGGTGGGCATCCTGCCCCCCTGGGTGGGGGTGGTAGTAGTGGTAGGCATCCTGCCCCCGTGGGTGAGGGTGGTAGTAGTGGTGGGCATCCTGCCCCCTGGCTAAGGGTGGTAGTAGTGGTAGGCATCCTGCCCCCTGGCTAAGGGTGGTAGTAGTGGTAGGCATCCTGCCCCCCGTGGGTGAGGGTGGTAGTAGTGGTAGGCATCCTGCCCCCGTGGGTGAGGGTGGTAGTAGTGGTAGGCATCCTGCCCCCCGTGGGTGAGGGTGGTAGTAGTGGTAGGCATCCTGCCCCCTGGCTAAGGGTGGTAGTAGTGGTAGGCTTCCTGCCCCCTGGCTAAGGGTGGTAGTAGTGGTGGGCATCCTGCCCCCCTGGGTGGGGGTGGTAGTAGTGGTAGGCATCCTGCCCCCCGTGGGTGAGGGTGGTGGTAGTGGTAGGCATCCTGCCCCCCTGGCTAAGGGTGGTAGTAGTGGTGGGCATCCTGCCCCCCCTGGGTGGGGGTGGTAGTAGTGGTAGGCATCCTGCCCCCCTGGCTAAGGGTGGTAGTAGTGGTGGGCATCCTGCCCCCCTGGCTAAGGGTGGTAGTAGTGGTAGGCTTCCTGCCCCCCTGGCTAAGGGTGGTAGTAGTGGTGGGCATCCTGCCCCCCCTGGGTGGGGGTGGTGGCGCGCATTCAGGCCCCTGTGTGCATATGTGGCATTGGTGATGGGCATCCCGCCCCTATGGTGCTGCTGTTGCTGGTGTAAGTATATTCAGATTCCCAGTGTATGTGTGTGATGTGTCGTGTACGTGTTGTATGTGTTTTGTGGTTGGTGTCTGACTTACCTTCTGCGCCGTACGCGTCCGTGCCTGTTCCGGTAGTAGATGTAGAATATTGGTATGATCGGGACGAAGGGATTCATGGTTGGTTCGTGTCGTTCGTCCTTCTCGTTGCTTCGCGTCGTCCTCGCCGCTTGGCTTCGTCCTCGTCGCTTCGCTTCGTCCTCGTCGCTTCCCGTCGTCCTCGTCGGTGCTGTGTTCGTCTCGTAGCCGTGGATCGTGTTGTGGCGCGATTCGGAGCTTATGTGCGCCTCTCCCGGATGCTTTGACGTGCCGTGCGTAGCGACGGGTTCGGCGCGTACGGAAAGCGCATCGTACTTGTCCGGCCGGACGGGGCTGCATTTTCCCTTCCGTGCGACTCGATTCGGCGTTTCCGGATTCGCCTCGGTCGGAGAACAGGACCTGGTTTGGGTGAGTACGGCTCGGCCGGAATTTTTGCTGTTGTGCGCATCGTACTTGCTCGTTCGGTGTGCTGTACGGATCGGTCGGGAAACTGGCTTTCGCATGGCTTTTTTCCCGACCGAATAGTATTGGGTGCGCCTCCGACCGAGATCGGAATCGGCCCCCTTGTGTTTATCATCATAGCGCTGCTTGTACTTCACCTGATATCTCTCCATCTCCTTTGAACAACCACCTTCATCTTCACCTCACACTTCAACAAAACAGGATTACGTTTGGACCCCACAAGCCTTCCCATCAAGCATTGGAAAGGTGATAATTTGGTCACCATTTTGGGTGTATTGCAGTTTCTCCCTGAGCACAGCTTTTAGCGGAATCCTTCTCTCCCCTGCTAACTGGGCAGATGCTTTAGCTAACCTGTTCATGAATTCAACCAGGCAATTGGCCTGTGGTGGTTAGAGTCCTGTGCGTAAATGAGTGATACCTATTTCCACCAAAAATTCCTTCATCTCAGCAGAAACAAACTGGACACCATTGTCCATGATAATAGATTTGGGAATCCCATCTGATGCAAAAACATGTTTTAGGAACTCCGAAACTATTCTGGTTGTCATCGTGCTCACACAATATGCTGCAACCCATTTAGATGTGTAATCAAGTAACACAGGTATTCTCCTGGTGATAACAGGTCAAAAGGCCCAACAATATCTAGCCATAATTTAACCAAGGGTTCTTCTGGAACCGCTACTGGTGACCACAGAACTGCCCTGGTTACTTTGGACTTGCCACTTGCTGCGCCCTCGATAAAATCTCTCACTACTCCCTCCTCCTGACTATCCAAGCCCAGTATAGTTCTCTGACTCTTGCTTTGGTCAGGTTCCTACCTAAGTGTCCTTCATTATGGTGGTGCTTTAGATACACCAACAATGTGGCTTCTTCCATGGCAATGGTATTTTACATACAAGGTGATATAGCAACCTGGGGCAATGGCAGTGCCTGTAACCTAATGAAAATCGGAAATACCTGAGCCTGAATAATAAGGACACAACATCAGTCCAGTCAGAATGATTAACAGACCTTGGAGCAGCCCTCTGATGCAATGAACTATTATTACCTGTCACAAGGAGGAGCACTGTCGTTTTGGACCATTAGGAGTTTTCTCCGAAAAAGCTGGCACTTGTTTAGGTGTTCACAGTTCTTGTAATATTATTAGTATGACAAATGTTTGATGGATTCTTAACTGGCGAAAGAACACCAAGAGACTTTGGGGCATATTATCAAGGGATTTATCGCCGCTTTAGCGGCACTTTTTGCCGCTAAAGCGGCGATATTTATATCGCCCTATTAGCAAGCTGTCTCTAACTGGCGTTAGCGACAGCTTTTAGGCGTTAGCGGGCGGGATTCACATCGCCTTGCATGTCAGCGATAATTATCGCTAATGACATGCAAGGAAGGCGTTCCCTACTAAAAGCGATTGGAAACAGTCGCTAACTCCACTACCCCCTATTAGCAAGGCAGGCGAAGCGATAAAATAATTCGCGCTAAGCGCGTTTATCGCTATATTTTATCTCCTGCTAGTGAGGACGACTTACCTGTTTAAAGTATAGGAGGTGGATTCTAATGCTGAATCCACCTTAGCGATAATGCGAGAATATCGCTGCTTTTCCAGCGATATTCTCACATTTTGCCGCTATCGCTGGAAATTTTATCGCTATGGAGATAAACCTTGTTAATAGGGTGTTATCTCAGCGATATTTTCCAGGCGGCGTTAACCAAAGTCGCGCTAAGCGCGGTTAGCGATAAATATCGCTATTCCTTGCTAATATGCCCCATTGTGCCCTAACAAAGAATTTAAAACAAGTGTTCACTCTCTTGACTTTTTATTTTGCATGTGCCATTCTCAGTCGTGCATGTGGTATTCCGGATCTGTAGCTTCTATAGCACAAATATTTGACTGTTCTGTATCAAGTTTTATTTTTGTATTGGTCCCATATTTTCTTCATAGGGATATATTTGAATACCTTCATTGAAAAAATATTGCTCCTACGAAGCTCGACTGACCCTTTTTGTAATATTTAATTAGTTCTTCTTCTAAACTACCTGCAAATCCTATGAATTTTCAGTCAATGTTTTTAAAAATTGTACAAAAAATTCACCACGTGGGTGCTTTTTTCCTGAATTTTTCTCTGGGTTGAGACATTCCCAATACTCTCTGGAGAAGGTAAGGATTGCTTGCTTACACGGTGCATTATGGACTAGTATGAAAATGTTGGCTCACCATCCTTCCCAAGTCTTCCTTTGTTGGAAACAAGCCCCCCTCCCTAAAATTAGGCCTCTCTTTCTTACGATGGGGCAATTCTCTCTCAATGATAACAAATTTCTCACTATTGGTTGTATTTCACCCACTGTCAATGAGCCTCTGCTGGATTGCACATCACTGGCAGCAAGTATCATTATCATAGAGTATACTTCCCTGGGAGTGAATCCGAGTTAAAACAGGTCTGAATTAATGGGAGTAAACCTCAATTGTTGATAGCAGTGCCTCTCACTGTACTGATTCTTACTAATTTGAATCACACTCACAATTACAGATATTCAATTGGTGCCAGGAAATGCCCTCCTCTGGAAGCACATCTCTCCTGGGGCAAGGTTCACTGACTGAGGACGAAACTTACCCAACATGAGCCAACCTCTCTCATTGGCAGTGATCTTGAAAAGTATACAATTATACTCAATTAGAATGATTTTTCTTGGGAGTATCACTCCCTAGCTAAATCCCATTTTAAGTCAGAAAGATTCCCTCACTATTGGTAGTGGTCTTTCATCATGTTGATGTTTTACTCACTGATATTCTCTTCTACTAGTCCAACTCTCTTGGAGTAAATGGTAAACTCCGAGAACAAGCCTCACTCTCTAGAAGGAAGTACTGTCTACTGAGAGGAAGTATCAATCACTGGACTGAGGTATACTCGATGATAAAGAGTTAAACCCATTGAATTTCATTTTACTAAAGAGTAATAGAGGTTTTTCACTGGAAGTCTTTTTCAATAATAGCAAATTCCAGTGAGTCTAGACCTCACTTTCACTGGAAAGGAGTCTCTCACTGCAGGGGAGCCTGTTAGGACGCATCAGGGAAATAAATCATATTCATTGTGGATAACTTCTCACTTAGTGGGAGTGTAAGAAATTGGCTGACTGGTTGAGGGGAGTGAAAATAAATTCAAGCAGACACCACAACCCTTGTCAGGGTAGCATCACAAGAAAACCCCAAATTTACATGTGCTCAACCCTCCAGTAGCTTGGCACAGAGCAGCCAGACTTAATTGTATAAGGTATTTATGCAGCACTTCGACATTAATAAAGTGAAAATACAACACAAGAAGACTCCCACACCAAATTAGAAAAATGTAGTACATTTTAGTAAATAAAATGACCCAAATGGCATAAATCAAATCAGTACAACCAGAGACATCCAAGTTTAGAAATTTCAGTGAAAATAGCGCCAAAAAGCACAAAGCGCCAACTGTAGATATCTGGTCACTCTAGACTGGGACAAAGTCACAAGTTCAGGCTGACCACGAAAGAGCTTGTTCCAGCTAAAGTAACTCACTAAGAGCTGCTGGACAGGAGTACCTTAAATCCTGCATCGATGTGTCAGGCAGCGAGTCAATGCAAGGTCCAGGTCGGACATGCATCATCCAGCATCAGTTCAGGAGAGCTGTGAGGCTGCAATTTGAAGTCCTGGTTCATCGTTGGGGAGACCGTCAACAAGGCAATTTTGTGATGCAAAATCCTGCATTGAAGATGTATCGCACACCTGCTGGTTCCGAAGGGATGGTGGGGCTACGATGAAAAGTCTGGAGTAGTTGTCGAGGCTGCAGTCGACAAAAGGCTTGCAATGCGCAGGCCTGTGTAGGGGATGTGTTGCGCATCTCCAGTTCCAATGAGTCCGCGGTTCCGATGAGGTTGGGGGCTGTGAGGTGGATGCAGAGTTCTTGCACTGGAACAATCTGCGCAGCAGAGGCAATGCATTGGTTCTGCTCAGGGTTGCGCCACGCAGCAGAGGAGATGCGTCGGTTCTGCTGGATGCACAGATGGGATGGCAGATCACCTTACGGACCACTTCTAAGGGCCTAGAACTGAGTTGGTACCACTTGGCAGGGTAGAAATCACAGTTGCATAGTCCATTTGCTGGTTACAATAGACTAGCCCTTAGAGTCACGCTGGTGGGCCTGGCTACAGGTTGCAGGTCTAGTCGTTCACACCCAGGCAAGAGGGCAGCAGGAAGGAGGCCAGCACAGCAGGCAACAGTCCTTCAGGGCAGCAGTCCAGTACAGTGGCAGTCCTTTCAGCAGCACTGCAGTCCTTCTTCCTAACAGAGTCTTCCACAGGTCCAGAAGTGTACTCAAGAGTTAATGTCTGAGGTCCAATATTTATACCTGGTGCCTCATTTGAAGTGGGGGGGGCTTCTAGAGGTTTCCCTATGAGGTGCACAGGTTTCCTGCCTCCCCTCACTAGGCTCCAGACTAACTACAGGGAGTATGCAATCCATTGTGTGAAGGCAGGATACAGCCTATTCAGGTGTAAGTGGGACTTTGCCTAACTCCACCCTCCCATCCTGCCAGTGATGGCTCATCCAAGCATACCTAAGCTCTCTATTGTGTGTGGCTGTCTAGGAGCAATACATAGGAACCAACAGCCTACTACACCTAGAGCCAGGCCCAGACATAGGCTGCAGGCACTCAATGGCTAAGGCAGGAAAATGGCAACTTTCTAAAAGTTGCATTTTTAAAATTGTAATTCAAATACCGGCTTTAACGCAAAACAGCATTTTTCATTACAATTCCAAAGACACAAAAGATGAACTGTTCACCTGCTCCCAATTGGAAGTTGCAGCTTATTGAATGTAATATGGTAATGCCAATGTTATCCTATGGGAGAGGTAGGCCTTGCAATAGTGAAAGAACAACCATAACAAACAAACAACATGGCCTACTTTTCAAATATAATGCAACTTGTCCTGTGGGCTGTTTAGGGCCTAACCTGGGGGTGAAATATATGTACTAAAATGGAAGGTTTGGGCCTGACAAAAAGGTTCATTTTGCCAGGTCTAAATAGAAGTTTAAAACTGCACACAGGCTGCAATGGCATGCCTGAGACATGTTTAAAGGGCTACTTAAGTAGGTGGCACAATCAGTGTTGCAGGCCCACTAGTAGAATTTAATTTACAGGCCCTGGGCACATATAAAACCATTTTACTAGGTACTTACAAGTCAATTAGATATGACAAATGGGGAGAAAAAAAAGTGTTACCATGTTTTAAGAAGTGAACACATGCACGTTAGCACTGGCTAGCAGTGGTAGAGTGCCCAGAGTCTTAAGGCCAGAAAAAACTAGATCAGAAAAATAAGGAGGAGTAAGGCAAAAAGGTTTGGGAAAGACCACCGTAAGGCTGACAGGTCTAATAGGGAACAAATCTAATTTTAGAGCAAATCACTAACTGAGAAAGTTACTCATTGCAAACAAGTGCCCAACACTCAGAGGGAGTTCCACTCCTTCACTGAGATGGAATTTTATCTAACAGAATCGAGTGAAACCTAAATCTATACTTGTCTCCCTGTTCTGGTTCTGTAATCTCTCCTGCCTCCCATCTCACCTGCTTCTTTCTTACTCTCACTATGCTGGTAATGCCTCGGACAACCTCAGGTTCTCTATCTTCCCCTAAGCATGGTCAGTCTGGCACAAACGTCCACGGCTACCCTTACTTTGGAATTCTCAGGAACCCCCAGATTCCCACTTATACAGTGGAATTTACAGGTGTGGAGATCTCTGCACTCCTAAAATGCCAGCACCTGCAATTGACCCCTTTTTACATTGCTGGCAGGTATAAAGAACTCAAAATGAATCACAGACTATACATTATAACCAAATTGTACTTTGTGAATACGACCCGTTGTTTTAGATGATCAGTAATTCAGAGTTTTAAACTGTGGGTTGGCAACTGTAAAATATAAAACATTTAATTAGTGTGTGTGCTTACAAAAAACACATCTGTCGTTTTTCAGTAATCAAAGCAATCTGTTATACAGTTTGTCCCTGCCTGTCAAAATGTGAAAAGAAAATGAGGAAGTCACACAGGGCAAGAGTGGCACCATAATCAAGCTTCAGACAAAATAATAAATCTGAATCATGTTTGGCTACTAAGCTGGCTAATTCTACATAAGTGTCATATTTTACGGTGATTTACAACTCAACCTGACAGCTGCTTTCAAAAGAGCTAAAAGTAATGGTACGTTGTGGTCCTGTGATTCTCGTAAGGATGCACCCACCAGAGAAAACAAGCCAAAAACTGAAAAGCAGGACATACCGTCCTTAAATACGGACACCAAAGAGCTCCATGTCAAAAACCATCACTGACCGATGTAAGCAGACTAAGCCCTTTGCCAGAAATACCTCTCACCAGCAGGACAACTTCAGGCTAGAAGTGCAGATTCCAAGCACTTGCACAATTGCATGAGTAGCGAACATTGCACAGGATGGTCCCAAATGAAGCTACAGCTGGAAACGGAGCAACCTTCACACAGTGAAGTCTCCACAAACATGTGACTGATTCTGATGTGATCAAAAGTTCAGTCATGTTGCACTGTTGCAGCAAAGTTAGAGATAGACAATTACTCGCAATACCAATAGGTCTAGCTTTTAAATAAAAGTGCCTCCCCAGTCAATGATGGGTTTACGCTTTCAATAAGTCAACATACATGCACCTCGTCACTCATTTTAGCTCTCATTTATCCAGTCATCCACCCTTTGACTCATTCTATGATTTATATCACACAAATGCAACAACGTTTGCAAGTTAAATTAAAAGAATATAGTTAGAAAATGAAAACATGCTGCCACCTAAACATGACAGGCATATGCTTGCAATAAGAAATAAAATCAATCATAGCAGTAGGTGCACTTCTTGCAGTGTTATTTTACATTGTATTGAAACTTCAGCATGCAGGGCCACCATGTCTAGAACCCATGTGTTGACCTTTTTTGAATTGTAAAGCAATAAAACTATGGACTATCTAATTCCAGGATGATGGCCCGCTCTAGATTCTGTGGCCTTGTCGAATGTGGCACACGGCAGATGTAATAGACAGCAAGCAAGCAAGCAGATAGCACTGTTTGGGAGCTGTAATAAGCTCTAAAAGTAATGGAAATAAAAAGATAAGATAGAAAGAAATTAGAGAAACATTTAAAATGAAGGACTGGTCCATCAGTTTTGGCACTGAAGTGCCTTAATTTTTAGGTGGATGTGCATGTGATCAGAAAAATGCCATCACCCCTATATCAATAGAGCGAATGTCTGAGCTTGTTACCTGATTGTGAATGTTATTACGGATGCAAGCAGAGTGCTTCAGCCATTGTCTTTATTGCCCTGTGAGTGACAGTATTTCTTTTTATCTATCTATCTATCTATCTATCTATCTATCTATCTATCTATCTATCTATCTGTCTATCTGTCTATCTGTCTATCTGTCTATCTGTCTATCTGTCTATCTGTCTATCTGTCTATCTGTCTATCTGTCTATCTGTCTATCTGTCTATCTGTCTATCTGTCTATCTGTCTATCTGTCTATCTATCTGTCTGTCTGTCTGTCTGTCTGTCTGTCTGTTTATATATTCACTACAAAAACCAGAGGTTAAATATACAGTTGGAAATAACATTTAAAAAACTTTGAATTTCACTAAAAAAACAAAGGTTGCATGGATTTTATAGTTAGGCTGAGATTTCATTCATACACAACCAGAGATTTCAGCAGTCATAGCTACGTGAGCTAACTATAACTTACGCTTCCGCAATGCACTGCTTATGACCTCACATATTACATCACTTGTGACATGGTCAGTAACATCACTGATGACATCTCAAATAACATCACTGATGACATCATCCTGTGATTGTGAGTGTTAAACATATATACTAAGGTACTACAAAAGTTAAATTAGTTTACTTTGTGTACTTCTAATGAATGATACTATTTCTGAGTGGTTGTGTGACTGTCTATATCCATGTGTGAGCGGGTGTGTGAGTGACTGTTTGGATGTGTAAGTGGGTTTGTGAGTGGCTGTATGGGTAATTAAGTGGGTGTGTGAGTAGCAGTATGGGTGAATAAGTGGATGTGTAAGTGGTTGTATGGGTATGTGAGTGGCTATGTGGGTGCATGAGTGGGTGTGTGAGTGGCTGTATGGGTGAGTGTCTGGCTGTTTGAGAGGGTTTTTGGTTAACTGAGTGAGTGTGGCTGTAATGGAGAGTGACTGTTGAGTGGCTGTATGGGTGAATGAGTAGATATGTAAATGGGTATGTAAGTGCTTGTGTGGGTGTGTGAGTGGCTCTATTGAGAGGCCCTATGGGTGAGTGACTGTATGTGTGAGTAGCTGCATTGATGAGTGAGTGGCTGTGTGAGTGGCTGTATGTGTGAGTGAGTGGGTGTATGAATGGCTCTGTGGATAAGTAAGTGGGTGTGGCAGTGGTTGTATGGGTGTGTGAGTGGGTGTATGAGAGGTTGTGTGGATCGATGTGCAAGTGGTTCTGTGGATGATGTCATCAGTGATGTCATTTGAGATGTCATCAGTGATGTCACTGGCCATGTCATGAATGATGTAATATGTGAGGTCATGAGCAGTGTATTGTGGGGGAGTAAGTTATAGTTAACTCAGGTAACTATAACTGCTGAATTTCACTGGTTTTGTTTGAGTCAAAGCTAAGCCTAACTACAACGTCCTTGTAACCTTCGATTTTTCAGTGCATTTTGAAGGTTTTTTAATTGTATTTCCTAACTGTAACCTGTAACCCTTGTTAGTGGGTGTATGATTGGCTGTATGGGTCTGGGAGTGGGTGTGTGAGTGGCTGTATGGGTTTGTGAGTGTTTTTGGCTATATGGATCTGTAAATGGGTATATGAGTGGCTCTATGGTTGTGTGAGTGGGTATTTAAGTGCCTGTATGGGTGAGTGACTGGCTGTTTGATGGGGTGTTTGGCTAACTGAGTGAATGTGGGAGTGTCTGTATTGGAGAGTGACTTTTGAGTGGCTGTATGGACGTGAGTAAGTGTGTGAGTGCTTGTATGGATGTGTGAATGGGTATGTAAGTGGTTATGTGTGTGTGAGTGGCTCTATTGAGAGGCTATATGGGTGAGTGACTGGCTGTGTGAGTGGCTGCATGTGTGAGTGAGTAGGTGTGTGAGTGGCTCTGTGGAAGAGTAAGTGGGTGTGTGAGTAGTTATATGGGTGTGTGAGTGGGTGTATGAGAGGTTGTATGGGTTGTCATAAGGTTTCTGCACATACACAGAGCTATGCACAGGAAAATGGGACCCCGGAATACAGTGGTTTGCCACCATATACCGTAGCACCCAAAAACCCCAACCCAACTAGCTTAGCATCCCATTAGCACCCAAGTACTAATGTTTGGACAACCCAGAACACGGTATCTTTATCTCAGGACTCACAGAAGCAAGAACACTCTTTCGTCACTCACTCGTACTTGCCCACAAGGTGCGTAGTAAGAGACACTGGATAGGTTAAAATGTTTATTCCAACTTACGTGCTCTAATGTACAGTACACGTGTCAGTACTAATAGCATAATGCATATGACTAATATAAGCAGCATGGTTACAATTCCATAGAATACAAACGGGGAAAGCATCTCAGAGCTCAGTGGATAAACGTATAAATAACATTACCACCCTCCCTTGCAATAAGATAGTTTATTATAATAATAGAAGACCTCTGGGCTTTGACTAGCGAACCCCCATACCTCAGTCTCTAGATGCAGAATTACATCAGCAGGACATCATAGCTCTTCTCACTGAAAGGGATTTCTCCAAGTGTGTCAAGCGCTAGTAAACCGCAGTATTAAAAGCACACCAAATCCTTCATGGCAATTGCACCTAATGTTATGTCTGGGTGCGCGAGGCTGGCCATATCAGGAAGAACCAAAATACATTGTTATGCGACCTTGTACATGTTTGTGCAGACTGAGCCCAAAAAGGTGAACAACAGAAAATGCAGACAGTGCAAAAGAACTTGGCACGAGCAAAGGGCGAGGGAAGCCCGGCCCAGTGTAACGTGCGCAAAGAAAAGCAGCATGGCAGCCAGGCCTAGGCCAACATAACAAGGCAGGTAACAATCCACAAGACACCCTCCCCTGGACAGTCCGGCGGCCAGGACAGAGGCCCATCAGAGGAAAAACACAGCCGTTGGAGCACAGGGAGCGCCCAAACGGCGAAGGACAGGTCAATCCATGAAAGTGTAGGTGCAGAAAAAGCCATACCCTCTAAGAGTTCATCATTGGAATCGTCAAAAACATAGATGCCATCCAATCCATGAGATCAAAGAGCAGGAATGCTCCTCAGCAAAGGGAGCATCCAGAAGCAATGCGGGACAGCTTGCGTGATAATTGAAACAGCTGCGTTGTAGGAGATCCTGGGCAGCCGCCCAGATATCCCATTGCGCCAAAATCCCCAGTGCAGCCGCACGCGCCATACAGCCAGCAACGGAACAGTCCTGCTCATGGGCCTCTAAGGGACCCATCAACTGAACAAAATCCGGAACAGACAATGACGAATTGGAGAGGCAATAGTCCAGAGTCCAGGTGAAAGGACAGCGGACACAAGTCATCACAGGTTGCACGCAAGTGAAATACGCAAAGCGAAATGAAAGAGTATATGACACACTCAGTGTCGCCAATGGCAAGACACCAAAACCGGCCAAAAGGCGTTCACGGAGCAGCTGGAGGCGTTCTGGATCGAGCAGGTCCCATCGGGGAGCAGCCATTGCGCAGAAAGCAAATTAAGAGCAAGACACCAGCCGCTAAAGCGAGGATCAATGGGAAACCGCCAAAGACACTGGAAAAAATAGAATGTATGAAAGCCGGTATGACACCAAATATAGTTTGGAAGGAGGACACCAAGCCCGACCCCACGACCTTAAAAAAGTGCACTAGGCCTTCAGTGTTAGATGCGTTAAAAATACGATGTATTAACTCCCCAAAATGTTGGGGGAGATTAGTGTTCAAAAGGGCCTGTATTTCACTGTGGGTACTCGCCACCTGGAGAATGAATGTCTCCCGGGCGGACGTGAGCATAACTTCCTCGTTTAATAATAGTGCCTTTATTCTGCTCAGTCTATTGAAATCTGCTTCCATGGTAGGGATGGAAGGCCAAATAGAGATATCAACCCTGCCGTGAGGGGGAGGAAACAGCACATTTTTGCAGCAGACAACCCTGTGCGAAACTGTTACAATGTAAGGAATGCCAGCCTGCAGGCCACAACAGTTTTCGTTATTTAAAAGTAAATAACTGCCATTGGAAAGGAGAGTGAAAGTAGGTGAAATAACAGGAGCAGGAGTACCTTTCAGCACACAAGCAAGATTAGGAGAGGAAACGCTACATGAGCCATGCAATTTAATGTGTTTACAAATAAGCGAATGACCTATAGTCGAGTCGCAGTACTCCCCGTGAGAAAGACTTCCTTGCCGTCCCGAAGGCATTTATACATGAAAGGCAAGGACCAGAGTTCATGCAGGAAAGCACTGCCCAATGGCCGGTAACGGCCCACAGGATAATGTTTCATGCACGAGTCAAATTCAAACAAGGAAAAAGGTAAAACGATAACCCCATGAACTAGCCATACAGCAGAATCGAGTTCTGCAACAGAGAAAGGCAAAGGATCCACCTTTTCGATATGTAATAGAGTGTAAGTTGCATCCTTCATGGACATAAATTGCTGTTTGTCAGTTAAGTTAAAAGGTAGAAATAAGGCAGAGGTGTTCAAAAATGCCAAGGCACTTTACCTAACTTGAGCGTTTGTAAAGTCCATGCAAACTGCATAACTGAGCGCAATTGATTCTGACCATGATATAACACAGAAACATCATCTTGTACAATATCAACAACAGAGGACACAATATTCTCTAAAGTGTAAATGCGAGAAGACAGGGTATTAATACTATTGTCAACAACAGCGAGCACCTTTTCCATATTTGCTTGATCTATTTCCCGAAGACGGGAAGCAGCTTCCATTTGTGATAGCTTCCAGAGTTCATTATATGTTTCATAAATGAATCTTTTAGGTCGGGGACCACGAGGTCCCAAAACAAAGTCGGACAGATCAATATTGCCTGTAAGGAGGGACAAATGTTGTTTAACAGAATCAAGGGACGAATGTTTCAGCCATTGTTTGCATAATTTACCAACAGAGTATGTAGTGACAGTACGGGCATCAGTAAACCTCGGATCAGGCCTATTCTGTGTGTAGCTAGCACCAGTATCATGAAAACGCATTTGACATGCATTAGATGATATAGGCCATACTAACCAGGGTGACTGAACCAGCTCAGAAACATTAAACGAATTGTTTTGTAACATTGCCTGCAGGGACACGAGGGACATATTGAATCGTGAGCTTTCATTTGGAAAACTCGACAGGGATGGTATTGATGGCGTATTCAATTGTTTAGTGGTTGCTAAGCCCCAACATGTAGTCTGATAGATGGAAGCATTTAAGAACATAATTTGGGTAGGGATGAGGCAAGCACGATGCAACGCCTCGGTTCCCTGTACCTGCCATGGCTTGGAGCCCCAAATGGATTTCAAATCTATTGTATCCTCCCAGTACTCATAACCACCCACTGCTAGGGCACTTAAGAAGGAACCCGAATAAAGCAATTTGGTGTGTGTTAACATAATTTTCTGAGTTGACGTGGTATTTAATCTAAAATAATAGGATGCGGGGTTTGACCGATTAAAATCAGTAAAATAGGTAAACTTATTTCGAAGAGTTTGTGAGCTACCTGGCAAGGGGTTTGGACAATGTTCCCATTGGGTATAGTTAACAGAACTACGCAGGGCACTGGGCTTATGGAGAAAATGATTACCCCAATGTTGGTAACAATACAAATCGGCATAATTAGCAGAATTCATATATAGATCTTCAGCATTAAAAGATGCATAATATTTTAAATCGGCAAACAATGCTTCAACGGCATGCACATCCCAATCATCAGAATGAATATTATTTTGTACCACATCACCCATTGAAACACGAAGGACATTAGGTACATTAATAATTTCCGTCGGACCATGGATTTGATAGTTCACTGCATCCCATACGATGCCATCAGCAACTGGGAAAGCTGAAATATTCACAAATGTGTGGTCACGCTTCATTATGTGAGACGAGGAATGAGGAGCCAAAGTTCCAGAAACATAGTCTACAGCAGAGCGTTCAGGTAAATAGTGACCATTAATTAGTAGAAAAAACACTGTGACAAAGCCAATGGACATGAACAAAAATATCAAGAAAAGTACCAACCAGATGTATGTCCAGGGTGGAATCAAAAAATTGTCTCTAAACCAGGATATAAAAATACTGAACTTGGATGGAACTTTTGAAGATGTGGAATCCGAATCAAAGGAATAACGAGTCGGGCTTAGTGGCGTTGTTGGTTGATGTGCCACCGATTCTGATGCAGGATAAGTATACTCGTCCTCGTCGATGTTGGTGGAGAGTTGGGGATCAATCATAGTTTCAGGCAAAGTAGAGGATTCAGGCAAATCAACCATCTCAATTACAGCATCAGCGATAGTTCGTGCAGATGGACTATGAACATATGTCCGATAAATGGCAGGACAAGAGACCGCTGGTGTGACACTATTCAGGATCGGCCAGGCGCTGTAGCTTGACATTTTCCACTGAGATGTATCTGTTCTCCTTGCGACCAGGAAGCGGTGGTAAAATGACTGTACGTGTTCCCTTCAAGCCCAGAACTGGAACCGGTGCACGAAAAGAGGGGCCGAATTCTTTTTGTTATCAACCTTCTCTCGAACCAGTTCTCCAATCTTTGGAAGCCAGCCGGCTACCGGAATCTGCAACGCAGGATCTGTGGCTGAAGGCAAATGTGTAGTTGCAAGTTTGTCTCGGGCTTCTTGTAAGTCCTGTAACATAGCAGAATGGTTATCTACATCAAACTTGGCGGATTGCGCCGCGATGTCTGGACCCTCAAGGTCAGGCACAAACATTCTTATGCCAAAGAGCATTTCGTATGGGGTCCGCCCACCCAGAGGTCTTCTAGGGAGATTATTAAGTGCACGCTGAACGGTATACAAATGGGCCAGCCAGTTCCTGCCAGTACCTAAAACCCTAGCTGTTAAGGATTGCTTTAAGTCACGGTTCATTCGTTCAACGATAGAGTTGCCCTCAGGCCTATACGGAGACGAAAATTTCACCCGCACCCCAAGCGAAGCCATTGCATCCTTGTAAGCCCTAGAGGCAAACGCTGGACCTTGGTCCGAATGGAAGGTGCCGCATGCGAAAGTTCCCACAAAGACACGCAAATCCCTGATTACATTTCGGGCGTCAGCACTCCGTTGTGGCCAGACCCAGAGAAACCGTGTGCACGAGTCCACTGCCACTAAGATGTATTTATAAGCAGTGTCTGATGAGAATGGACCGCAGTGATCCAAGTAAACACACCCAAAGGGTCTGTTAGCAATGCAGAGCGGGGTTTGTGGTGGACGTGTTACCGTGGAAGGCTTAATCTGTTGACAAACGTCGCAAGAAAGCACAAAAGCACGGGTGTCTTTATACAATCCACGCCACCAATAACGCTGCTGCAAGATGGAAACTGTAGCTGACACACCTGCATGAGCCGAAGCCATGCCTTCGTGTGCAGCTGATATCAAGGCACTCCTGCGGTCCGCGTTAGGGATCAGCCGATCTCCAACGTCAGGTATAGTTACATAAGGAACCTGATCGGGACTTAATTTGTAAGAGTACTTGGAAGGGAAACCTGTAGGGTAATTATCACCTTCCTTGGTTGCAGCAATAGCTGCTAGAATAACAGGGTCTATTTTAGACATGGACCTGGTAACCGCTGCTACTGAACACGTGACTACTGCTGAACGGGCAGCTTCATCTGCCAGATCGTTACCAATAGCGTGTGCGCCCACCCGCTGATGGCCTAAGGTGTGAACCACCTGTGTGAGGGGCAGACGTTGTTGCAATTCTGCCACTCGAACCCAAAGCATTTTATGCTTAATTGTGCTCCCTTTTGCGTCCTTGTAGTCGTTTTTCGACCAGAAAAACAGATTGTCATTGTAAGATTGTACACAGTAAAAAGAATCACATACAATTAGAGTGGTCTCATCCTGAGAAGCGAACTCAAGCGCAAGTAGCAATGCATGCAGCTCGGCCAATTGTGCGGTACTATCTCCAAGTGTGCGAGTATGCACTACAGAGGATTTGAACTTTCCATCTACAAAGGAACCCGCAACGATAGCACATGCAGCTGAATAAGCGTGCTTGGACCCAGTGGCCGGTTGTGCCGAACCATCGGTATAGATCACACATTTGTAATCCTCAAGCGGTAGTAAAAACAAAGGAGGAGGATGAACGAATTCATACTGCAAAAACTCCTGAGTCTGAAGAGAAGAATCGAAAACAAAAGTGACGTCCGAAGACGTCAAAGATGTAGCCCATTGTATCCAACGGGGATGCATTGCTTTTGAGTTCGGTACACTTGCCTTTGTTACTGCCTCCAGGGCAGGACAGGGTGTTACCACCAGAATCCGCTTACCCTGTGCCAGTGCGCGTTCTTTTAGAATCGCCATTTGCACTGCAGTCAGTACTTTTTCAACAGATGTAAAGCGCAATTCAGCGGAAGTGTACAGATGTGACTTGTATGCAATAGGTACTGTATCACCTTCATTAAAGGTTAAATAGGTGAATCCCACCGCCCCCGGAATTATTCTAATCACCAGGTTTGTGTGGTTATCACGAGTCAAAAGATATTTAGACTCTAAAAGGTCTGTCTGCAAAGACTGCAGAAATGAGGTATGCTCAGGCAGCCAGCAAGACCTTGAATAAGTAGGTTGTATCAAAGCATACAAAGGCTTGATACGCTGGGCATATTCGGGAATGTAAGTACGCCTGAAATTCAAGAAACCCAGCAAAGACTGAAGTTTCTTCAGAGTATTTGGGGGCACAAATGTGCACATTTTTCCAAGAAATGGGGGCTAAGCCCTTACCTTCGTTATTGAGCTCATAGCCCAAGAACAGAACAGTAAATTCAGCAATGTGTGACTTAGCAAAGTTAAATTTGTAACCCTGCTCCGCAAATTCAAGAATAATGCGGTCCACACGGGACAGATGCTGATATAACTCGTCGTCTGTCAGATAGATGTCATCAACGTACTGAACATGCGTCTTGATCAATGTCATTTAACAAAGAAACAACACGGGCGGCGAATATACCCGGACTATTTTTATAGCCCATGGGTAATCGCCGGAACTGGAATAATTTACCACCGGATGTGAATGCGGTCCATTGACCACTCTCCGGGGCTAGGTTGTGCGTGTAGAAACCGTTTGAAAGGTCAAGTGTCGTTTTGTATTTTTTACGAACAAGACTGTCTACAAGCGCAGAACTGTGTGTATTTTGCACCGCAAAGTTCCGACAATGAGTATTTAAATGCCGGTAATCCAAAACTAAGCGGTACGATCCATCGGGCTTAGAAACCACGAAAAGGGATTGTTCATAGGTGATACGCATGGTTCAATTACTCCCTGATATTCCAACTGTGTCAGAATTTCGGAGACGGGGCCTTTTGCCTGCCGTTTGATGGGATATTGGGGTTGTGGCTGCGGTAGTGACCGCAAAGGTATTGCATGGGGAGGTGACTCTTCATCCCATCCCACATGGTTGCGGTATAACGCTGGTGCCAGGTACACAGCCCACTCAGCTGCAAGTGCTTCAGCTTTGTCTTTTGGGACATGCCTTGAAAAGCTTGGAAGGATTACCTCCTCTCCTTTATGTGCAGCTAAAACGAATGGGGGTGGCCAATCCACCTCTGCTAACAAAATGTCATATGAAGAGGTTAGATTTTCCCAAAAAATCCCTTTTATTTCACGCGGTATGTCACCTTCGATTTGTATGACTATATTATATAGTCTGTCAGGGGGTGCCACTCTCGTGTCAGCTGTCTCTACAGTAACGAATGTTTCAGTTGCTGTCGCCTCCATATGAGGACGTAGCGCCTCCCGCACTATGGTAACTTCCGCGGCGCTGTCTAGGAGGGTCACTGCCCACGTCCAATTCTGGAGTCTCGTTCTCACGGTCTGAGGCATATTTCGCTGTGACAGCGGCAACCTTTTTCTTCTGAAATTGCGGTCGAGGAAGATGAAAATCTTCTGCTTTCCCTCTGACTTGTTGTCGAGGTTGGTCTCGCTCCTGGGGAGCCTCTCGGCCCCTTCCTCTATCTTGCCGTCCTCCTCCACCAGCCTGTGACGATGTCTGGGCCTGTGAAGAACGAGGAGAACGCGTATCAGAGCTCTGAAACCTTTCTGGTGATTTAATCCTTGACCTATCACGTAAATCATAAGTACGTTCAGAAGAAACCGAAACTGGGGAAGCGCCTCTCGACCCCGGCTTCTTTTGTTGCTTACCCTGTTTTTTCTGTCTCCAACTTTTTTAGTGAAGACCGGTTTATCATCTTTCTCAGATGCACTTTTTGTTTGTATAACTTGTGTTTGCGATTGAGTTTGCATTTTTACAAAAGGCTTGTTGCCTAGGCTATTTCTTCCAATTGTTTTATAAGCCCGGGCTATTATTTTCGGTAATTCGCGAGGCCTGTCCAACTCTGGGACCAAAGCCAAAGCATTCGCTACTTGAAAGTTCATAGCATCGCCCTTGACATTTCCAAGGATCAGCTCAGCTACTACATCAAACACTCCCACTAGTCTCATCCCTAATTCCACAGCCGCTTCAGGGCCATGTTCATCCTGTACTTTTTTAATTACAGAGGGTAGAACCGTCATGGAAGGAGTTCCAAAACATTTTGAATAAACTGCTGCGAATACCTTACCCCAGTTTTCACATGATGTCAAATCGGGGATTATGTCTTTTGGCAAACTTATCGTGAGGATGCGGTGTTTATCTACTGGGGATGTATGTGGAAACACTGCTTCTATCTGATCGAACTTTTCAGCAAGCCAGTAAGGATAGTCGTCCTTATTTTGTGGACGTTTGCCCATCACAGAATTTACCATGACAGGACTTATAGTCACTCCAGCTGCAATAGCTGGTTGGCCTGCGACTACAGGAGCAGCTCCATGGAGGCTACCTGTAACGTATGTCACCAAGGCTCGATGCACTCGCACCAATTCGGTATGCATAGTGCGCAGTTCCGCAAGCGGTAATGCCAGATAATTTGGATGCGGGGTATACCCGGCCAATACAGGCCAAGTGGCCCCCTGAATTGATAAGGGGCCTAAACGAACTGCGGTAGTTGGTTGTGGTAGGGCGCCATTGAACCAAACACGGTGCTGCCAAGCCGTGAGAGGCACTTCAAGAGCAGTATAGGGTCGATAGGCAGCAGGAACAGCGGTGGGCTTATATTCATGAAACAGCTTATCACCTGCATCCACCGCTTCAAAAGTGATCCAAGTGTAAAACACTTCAAAGTGATAAGCCGCATCGGCTTGAACCACAAAGACCAACTCGACCCCAGTATCGGGCACTCCATACACAGCTAAGTGGTCTCGGAGTGCTCCTCGACTATGTGCAGCTATCGCCACACCAGCCATGACTAAACAATTATATTCGACAACCTAACAGGGAGCACAAAAATGGGTCTGCTAACTAACCTTTTTTAATAACTTCAAGCTTGAAAGAACCTATAAAACATTCAATATAGGAGGTATCACCATCACATACGCCTCCGGAAGCGTACGCGAGGGGTTTGTGGACAAGCACAAGTACTACTCAAGCGTCTCGCAGATAAGCGGCCCCACGGTGGTCGCGCCATGTCATAAGGTTTCTGCACATACACAGAGCTATGCACAGGAAAATGGGACCCCGGAATACAGTGGTTTGCCACCATATACCGTAGCACCCAAAAACCCCAACCCAACTAGCTTAGCATCCCATTAGCACCCAAGTACTAATGTTTGGACAACCCAGAACACGGTATCTTTATCTCAGGACTCACAGAAGCAAGAACACTCTTTCGTCACTCACTCGTACTTGCCCACAAGGTGCGTAGTAAGAGACACTGGATAGGTTAAAATGTTTATTCCAACTTACGTGCTCTAATGTACAGTACACGTGTCAGTACTAATAGCATAATGCATATGACTAATATAAGCAGCATGGTTACAATTCCATAGAATACAAACGGGGAAAGCATCTCAGAGCTCAGTGGATAAACGTATAAATAACATTACCACCCTCCCCTTGCAATAAGATAGTTTATTATAATAATAGAAGACCTCTGGGCTTTGACTAGCGAACCCCCATACCTCAGTCTCTAGATGCAGAATTACATCAGCAGGACATCATAGCTCTTCTCACTGAAAGGGATTTCTCCAAGTGTGTCAAGCGCTAGTAAACCGCAGTATTAAAAGCACACCAAATCCTTCATGGCAATTGCACCTAATGTTATGTCTGGGTGCGCGAGGCTGGCCATATCAGGAAGAACCAAAATACATTGTTATGCGACCTTGTACATGTTTGTGCAGACTGAGCCCAAAAAGGTGAACAACAGAAAATGCAGACAGTGCAAAAGAACTTGGCACGAGCAAAGGGCGAGGGAAGCCCGGCCCAGTGTAACGTGCGCAAAGAAAAGCAGCATGGCAGCCAGGCCTAGGCCAACATAACAAGGCAGGTAACAATCCACAAGACAGGGTGTGTGAGTCAGTGTGTGAGTGGTTCTAAGGATGATGTCATCAGTGATGTCATTTGAAATGTCATCAGTGATGTCACTGACTATGTCATGAATGATGTAATATATGAGGTCATAAGCAGTGCATTGCGAGGGAGTAAGTTATAGTTAACTCAAGTAACTATAAATGCTGAATTTCACTGGTTTTCTACGACTGAAATCTGATCCTAACTATAATGTCCTTGTAGTGTTTGTTTTTTTCAGTGAATGTCTAAAGATTTTTTAATTCTATTTCCTTACTACAATGTCCACGTAACCTTTGGGTTTTTCAGTAAATTTCATAGGTTTTTTAAATTTTATTTCCTAACTGTAACCGTTAATCCTTGTGAGTGGGTGTGTGATTGGCTGCATGGGTCTGTGAGTGGGTGTGTGAGTGGCTGTATGGGTCTGTAAGTATGTGTGTGTGTGAGTGGCTGCATGGATCTGTGAGTGGGTGTATGAGTGGCTGTATGGGTGTGTGAGTAGGTGTGTGAGTAGTTTTCTATGTGTTTGAGATGCTGAGTGAGTGGCTGTAGGGGACTGTGAGTGAGTGTGTGAGTGGTTATATGGGTGTGTGTGTTGATGTGTGAGTTGCTCTATGGGTGTGTAAGTGGCAATGTGGGTGTGTGAGTGGGCATATTAGTGGCTGTATGGTTGTGTGAGTGGGTGTGTGAGTGGCTGTATGGGTCTGAGTATATTTGTGATGGGTTGAATGGGTGTGTCAGCGGGTATGTGAGTGTAGTTGCGGGTGTGGGTGAATCAGTAGCTCTGTGAGTGACTGGGTCAGAATGGAACCTCACCTGCCCCTTTATTGAACAAGAGTCCACAGTTTTGCAGAAAAAGTCTATCCAACATGAGTATTTTCTACTGCCTAATTATTAAGTGCTACCTTGTTGGGTAATAGCTACTGCATATTGTACACTACAGTTGCATAATGGACCACAAGGTAATGTCTCCTGTGACCTTGAGTGCATGTAATTTCAGCAATGTAATATTCCTTGTGGATCTTAATCCACAAATCTGTGATAACATGAATCCTCACCTAGAGAAGAGGATGAGACTACAAAGAGGGGAATCTCCACCTAACATGGGTACTTCCTCCTAACTATGTCAAGTAGGTGCTTCTTTGTTTCCTCTGAATCAAGAACGCGTCACCAAAATCAGTGGGAAACACGCTCAGGGGCCTTTTGGTAAGCTGTCCATCAACATGGGAAAAGGCTCAAAGAACTTTGCATACTACTAAGGAAAAAGGGGCATGGCCAAATGGGTAGACCTTGCAGATGATTTTGGGCATTTGCATACTCAGGGTAATTAAAAGGGAGAACCATGGACTCTGCTCTCAAGACAAGAAAGAAACCACTCGCCACAGTCACTACAGATTAGATTGTGCTCCAATAGATCAACGATGCAGTCACCTCCATTAAGCATTTCAGATTGTTTTTCAACATGGAATATGAGAGGGAACACACTTTCTTTGCCTTCGCCAACCCAAAAAGTTAGATTCATTTGTCCTTTACAGAAGTGGAGCTGCAACTGGGGCACCTGCTGTGTTTATATTTCTAAGTGCTTCCCGTTGAGGTTTAATTTCTGTGAAATGAGGATCAAGGCCATAACTGACCCTTTTTTTCCCCAAGAAGAGTCCACAGTTTTGCTGAAAAATGTTATCTACCCAACTGGAGCACTTTCTACTGGTTAATTTGAAAGTGCTAAGTCATTGGGTAAATGTCTAGTGCATATTCTACTCTATATCCGCATAAAGGACCACAAGGTAATATCTTCAGTGACCTTGTGTGCATGTAATTTCAGCAATGTGATTGTTCCCCGAGAGTCACAAATCTGTGATAAAAAAAATCCTTGTCAAGAGGAGACGACAAGTCTACAAAAAGGTAAGTCTCCACCAAAAAGGGATATTTCCACTTTTAGTTTCTAACTAAAGAGGAGGGGGCCACAAGGATCCCCTTCCCAGGTTGATTTTGGTCCTAGGGACCCCATCCCCCGGGACCCAACCTCCTTAACCTGGGTGACCAGCACCCAACCAGGGCACCCAGTGTGCAACATTGGGGACCACGGGAGGACCTCAAGGCGCCCTCAGTCCCTGCCTGCTCCTCACCTCCAGCGAGAGCAGGCATTTCTCCCACATGCAGGGAGCAGCCACAAATGCTGCTCCCTGCATGTGAGAGCAATTATTTTATCTGTTTTCCTGCCCGCTTGACAGTGGGCAGGACATAGATGAAATGTCTGCTCCCAGCAAGTGGGAAAAGTTTTCATGCTTCCGCCCACTGGGAGCAGACTTACAGTTTGCTCTGACAGCTCCCGCCAAGCAAAAGCAAACTACTATTTCCCCAGGGTGGGCACCTCAGGAGATAGAGATCTAGCCCTTGTGGGTGGTGGCCCTAGGGACAGTAATGGCTCCAGGAGGGAGGCCCCGTGGCCCTCGTCCTTTACTTTGCACAAGTCCAGCCCGGGGAGGTGGCGGACCTCGGGGTCAAAAATGGTCCAGGTGGGGGGGCCATGTGGCTCCTTCCACTTTAAATTAACACATGCCCTGGGGAGTTGGTGAGCCCCAGGGCCAAATATGGCCCAGGAGGTGCACTGTTCAGCCCCCTCTTCCTAATTACTTATTTGTGTCCCAGGGAAGTGGTGGTCCCTGGGGCAATGTTTAATGTCTGAGGGAGGTCCATGCTGCTCAACTCCTTTTATGTATACATTCCCCAGGGAGGTGGTTTTCCCTGGGGCCTTTTAAGGCCAAAGGATGGGGGCACGTGACCCCCCTTCCAAGTATTTTTTTAAATAAACCCCTGGGAGGTGGTGATCTGCAGGGCTTAAACTGCCCTTGTGGAGGGGGGGCCACATGCCCCCTCCCCTTTTCTATAATTCTCGCTTGCTCCTGGGACCTGGCCCACCCAAGGGCTGAAAGAGAAACAAGTGCAGTAGACAGCACAAGTTTATTTTTCAATTTTTTATGCAAATTTCTGCCATGAAAAAATGCTTTTTTGGCCATGGCGGGGTGCCTGGGCTACCCCAGCATCAGGCCTATGGGTTCAGTGTATTCCTACCTCGCCCCTTCTCTTTTTTGTATGCTTTTGTGTGGGACAAAACTACTGAACAGAGATACATTAAATATCAAAAGGGCTCTTTCTAGACCAAGATCTAGCTTTCTGGCAAATTTGGTGTAATTCCGTTCAGCAGTTTGGGCTGTAGTTGTGTCTAAAATCCCTAAGGGAAACTGCATGGGGAAAACACGTTTTGACACACCCCCTTTTTCTCAGTCCCTGATTGACGAATCACCCTGAAACTTTGGAGACAGTGGCTGAAGTGAGTGGCAAATTAGTTCTGAACATTTTGTGAAGGCTCGTCAAATGGTGCGAAAGTTAATAGCAAAACAAAAAACGCTTTAATAATGGAAAGTAGGTACTTGCTATAACTACCTAGGGGGCTTCATTAGTGGTAGCTGAGCATTACTCTACCCGCTTATAGAACTGTATGGAATTTGGTGGAGTTTTTGTGAAACTCCACGAGCACCACCAAGGTCTACAGAAAATGGGCAGAAAATGAGCAGAACCCACTCAGGCACTCATGTACCCACTCACAGAGCAACTCAGACACTCTCACAGCCACCCACAGACCCATTCAGTCATGCACCCACTCACAGATGAACTCAGACATGTCCACCCACTCAAAGGCACAGTCAGACACTCATGCACCCGCTTACAGAATCACTCACACTATCTACCACCCACCCACAGATCTACTCAGAGACTCACACACCGACTCAAAGACCAATTTATACACTAATATACCCACTTACAGCCCTAGTCATACCCTCTCATACCCACTTATAAACCTACTCAGACACTCATACACCCACTGAGACACTCATGCACTCCTTCACACATTTAGGGCCCTATTACAAGTCTGGCGGTCCGAGGACCACCAGACTTGTGGTGCCGCGGTGATGGGGGATCCAGCCACCACTGCACCAGTGGTCCAACCGCCTGACTATGACTTGGGCAGTCAGACTGCCCTAGGACTGCCGGCTCCGCCGGGGAACCGGTTCCCTGGCATAGGAGCGGTAGTCAAAGGCTGCAATATTATTGTCCAAGAGCTGTTCCTACAGCTGACAATTTGTGTCAAAGCTAAGATAAGGGGTCAGGGTGGAGATACTCTAACCCCATGTTTGAGAAATGGGGGTATTAGTGACACAAGTTATGTATCCAAAATAGATTTTTTTAATCATGTGTGATATTCGTGACGGCACAGCGACTGCCAGCACAGCCCCCCCATGTACCATTACGGTGACATTGGGAATATCGTGCCAACACCACAAATACTGGTGAAAATATTAAAATATATATATATTTGTACACACTCGCAGGTCACTGTTACAGACTCATGTATGCACTCACAAACTCACTCAGACACTTATACACCCATTCACATTCCCACTCACACACTTATGCATTCAGTCACATACTCACTCAGATATTCATGCACCCAATCACATACTTATTCAGGAACTCATGCACTCACTTACAGTCTAGCTCGGAGATTGACGCATCCATGTACAGACCTACTCAGAGAGTCACGCACCTACTAAGAGACCCACTCATAGACTTATGTGCAGTCTCATACCCACTTAGAGATTCTTACACCGTCCCAGAGATCCACCTGGGCACTCATGCACCCACTCACAGAACCACTCAGATACTCATACATCCACTTACAGACTCACTTGGAGAGTCACACACCCATGTACAGACCCAGCAAAAGAATTATGCACCCACTTACAGACCTACTCATACACCCATGTATGTACTCACAGACCCACAGAGATGCTCACACACCCACTGCAGACACAGTAAGACATTCATACACCCACTCACTGATAAACTCAGATACTCATACACCCACTTACACACCCATACAGTGACTCACACATTCAGTCACAGATCCTGTCAGACTCAAACATCCGCTCACAGACCCACCCAGACACTTACCCTCCCAGTCACAGATCCACTCAGAGACTTATGCTCTTACCTACAGACCCATTAAGACACTCGTACACCCACTCACAGATCCACTGAGACACTCATACACCCACTCACAGACTCACTTAGAGACTTATGCACCTAGTCACTCGTACATTCAGAGACTACCACACCCACTCACAGTTGCACTCGGAGACCAATGCACCCACTCACAGAACCACTCAGACACTCATGCTCCCAGTCATTGACCCACTGAGAGACTCATGCACACAGTCACAGATCCACTCAGACACTCATTTACCCACTCACTCACCCACTGAGACATGCACTTAGACACCCATGTATCCACTCACAGATCCAGTCATACTGGTATATACTTACTTACAAATGCACAAAGGCACACATGCACCTACTCACAGATTGACTGAGAGACTCATGCAATGAATCACAGACTCATTGAGACACTGATGCACCCAATCATAGATGCAGTGAGACAGTCACGCAGTTCATTGCAGAACTATTGATAGACTGATGCACCATCTCAAAGGTCCACTGAAATACTTATACAGTGAATGAGAGACTTACTGATACAATGATGTATGCAGTCACACGTTCCACTGAAAGAGTTATACACTGTGTTATAGAGATATTAAGGGAGTTATTCATGCTATTATAAAGTCTTTTAGATAGTAATGTATTTAGTGTGTTGGTTATAATCCATTTTGCAGTTATACGTTTTGTATGTGGTGGTGGCTATTGAATGTCTGCTTCTGTTTCTTCATTTCGCAATATATTGACGGTGATCACGGCTACTGATATCAACGCAGCGCCCGGCATCATCGCAAAAAAGTAACATTGGTTTTAAAGATGGTTTCTAAACAAACCCTATAGAAAATGATGATTTTAAACAGTGCAGTAATAAACCACTAGTGTCTAAAATACTATAAAATGTGTGCATATATGTGTTTTACATTGCTTAAAAAGGCGCGATCATCATGGATACCGAAGTCATCGGAACCACCGAAGTCATCATGTAGACAGAAAGTAGGGTTCAAACACAGTTATTCAAAAAACTTACTACAAAAATATGTGTACAAACATGTTTTTAAGTAGTGATGTAGGTAGTAATGTGTGTATTTAATTTAAAAAACCTTTTAATTTAAAAAACCTTAGAATTCACTGAAAACAACAAAGGTTACAGAGACGTTATAGTTAGGCTGTCATTACACTTGTATAAAACCAGAGAAATTCAGCAGGTATAGATTTAACTCATGCCCCGCAATGCACTGCTTATGACCTCACATAGTACATCACTCATGACATGGACTGCTGAAATGACATCACTGATGACATCATCCAGTGATTGTGAGAGTTTTCAAAAAGTTACTGAGTGTTAAACATATATACTAAGGTAACTTGCTGTGGAAGTGCCTCTATGGGTAAGTGAATGGGTGTGTATGTGGTGTATAGAAGAGTGACTGGGTATATAAAAGACTGTGTCTGTGTGTGAGTTTTTGTATAGGTGAGCGAGTGGGTGGGTCAGTGTGTATGAATAAGTGAGTGGCTGTGTGAGTATCTGCATAGTTGACTGAGTTGGTGTATCAGTGGTTGTAAATGGTGAATGAGAGGGTACATGAGTGGCTGAATGGGTGTTTGAGCAGATACATAAGTGTCTGTATGGGCAAGTGACAGGGTACATGAGTGGCTGTCTCGGTGCATCAATGGGTGTGTAAGTGGGTGTATGGGTGCGTGAGTGGGTGTTTGAGTGGCTGTATGTGTGAGTGAATGGGTGTTTGAGTGGTTGTATGGGTGAGTAAGTGAGTGTGAGAGAGGCTGTATGTGGTTCTCTCAGTTACTGTATAGGTGAGTGAGTATATGTATTGGTATATGTATAAGTAACTGAATGGCTGTGTGAGTAATTGTATGGGTGAGTTAGTGGTGTGTGAGTAACTGTATGGGTGAATGAGTAGGTGTATGGTGAACTCATTTACTGTGTCAGTAGCTATGTGAGTGGGTGTGTGAGTGTGTCTATGTCTCGGTGACTGGCTGTATTGGTAAGTGAGTAGGTGCATGAATGGCTTTATATGTGAGTTAGTGGTACTGTTAGTGGCTGTATGGGTGAGTTGATGTATTACTAGCTGTATGGATGAATGATGAGATGTGTGAGTGTTTGTATGGGTTCTGTGAATGAGTTTGTTAGTGATTGTGTGGGAGTGGGTGTATGACATGTTTTATTGGGATGTAAGTGGGTGTGTCAGTGTTTCCCTGGATGATGGCATAAGTGATGTCATTTCAGATGTCATCAGTGATGTCATTTAAGATGTCATCAGTGATGTCATTTAAGATGTCATCAGTAATGTCATCAGTGATGTCACTGACCATGTCATGAGTGATGTAATATGTGAGGTCATAAGCAGTTTCAGGGTGATCCATCAAGCAGAGGCCGAGACAAAGGCGGTCAAAAAACATGTGTTTCCATTGTTAATTCCCTTAAGAATTTCAGACACGACTACAACCCGAACTGCTTAACGTAATTACACCAAATTTGGCAGAAAGGTGGCTGTTGGTCTAGAAAGTGACCTTTTTGAATATTGATGTAAATCCATTCAGGAGTTTTGGAAATATTAAGGGAAATCCAAATTTGTATATATAGGGACACAGATGTTCCGAAGAATCAAATCTGATTGCCTGCCAACACTATAACCAGGAAGGGTTGGCAGCCATCTTGGGACTCAGCTTGAGCCGATTCCCACAAACAACGATAAATAAAACGAAAAGGGGCAGGGTCCAGCACTGTTCCTTTACTTTGCCCCCAGGTGACCAAGATCCTAGGGGCATTGGGGGATGAAAAAATGCGGGGGCTACACAGGGCCCCTCTTCCAGGGCTTATGGCAGCCCCAGGGATCACTACCTCCCAGGGGCTAAGATAGAATAAAATGCGGGGGCCACACAGCCCCCTTGTGGCCCAGGGACTACCTCCTCCCCAGGGCAAAAGTTAATAAATGAATGTGGGGGGGCCCACATGCCCCCAGCGCAGCCACGGGGACAGCCACTTCCCCGGGGCAAATGTAGTTTTTTTTAGAAGCGGGGGATCCACATTGCCCCCCACTGCCCCGAGGACCACCACTACCCCAGGACAACCATTATACTGTTTGGGGGGCTGCGAGGCTCCCTCATGCCCCGGGGACCGCCACCTCCCCGGGGATAAAATAAACATTGGAGAGGGGCCACACAGATCCCCTAGATGGCCCTGCAGACCGCCACCCCTCAGGGCCGACTTCTGGTACCTACCAAGGTGCCCACCCTCGGGAGGTAGCTGTTTGCTTGTGGTTGCTCCCATCAAGCAAAAGCAAACATAACTCAGTTTTCTGCAAGCAGGAGCTGCCAAACTGCTCTGGTTTGAAGAAAGCGGAGTTTTCATCTGTTACCTTGCACGGAAATATGTGTGCAGGAAATCAGATGAAAACAGTATTCTTGTAAGCAGGGAACTGCAATTTAAAGAAGCTCCCTGCTTGTGGAACCAATGCCAGCTCCCGCAGGAGATAGGGAGCCATCTAGAATCACGGTCACCTGCAGTCCCAGGGGAAGAATAGAAAGCAGAAAAATAAAGGTCAGAAACATGCATAAAGGGGCAGAATAAAGGTAAGAAATGAGTAGAAAGAGGCAGAAAAAAGGTCAGCAATGAGCAGAAAGAGGCTAAACAAAGGTAACGAATGAGTCGTAAGAGGCAGAATAAAGGTCATAAACCAGCTGAAAGAGACAAAATAGAGGTCAGAAACAAACAGCAAGAGGCAGAATAAGGGTCAGAAACAAGCAGAAAGAGGCAGAATAAAGGTCAGCAATGAGCAGAAAGAGGCAAAATAGAGGTCAGAAACAAACAGAAAGAGGCAAAATAGAGATCAGAAAAGAGCAGCAAGAGGAAGAATAAGGGCCAGAAATTAGCAGAAAGAGTCAAAATAGAGGTCTGAAACGAGCAGCAAAAGGCAGAAATAAAGGTCAGCAATGAGCAGAAAGAGGGAAAATAAAGGTCAGAAACAAGCAGAAAAAGGGAAAATAAAGATCAGCAATGAGCAGAAAGAGGCAAACTACAGGCCAGCAACGAGCAGAAAGAGTAAATAGAGATCAGCAGCTAGCAGAAAGAGTCAATAATAAAGGTCAGAAACTAGCAGAAAGATGCAAAATAGAGATCAGCAACGAGCAGAAAGATAAAAATAACAGTCAGAAACAAGCAGAAAGAGCAAAATAAATGCCAACAACGAGCAGAAAGAGGCAAAATCAGGATCAGAAATTAGCAGAAAGAGGTAAAATGAAGGTCAGAAACAAGCAGAAAGAGACAAAATAGAGGTCAGCAAGGAGAAGCAGAAAGAGGCAACATAAAGGCCAACAATGAGCAGAAAAAGAAGCAAAACAGAGATCAGAAAAGAGCAGAACGAGGCAAAATAGAGGTCAGAAATGATCTGAAAAAAGCAAAATAGAGGTCAGAAACAAGGAGAAAGAGACAAAATATAGGTCAGCAACAAGCAAAAAGAGGAAACATACAGGTCAGAAACAAGCAGAAAGAGGAAAAATATAGGTCAGAAACAAGCAGAAAGAGGCAAAATAAAGGTCAGCAATGAGCAAAAAGAGGCAAAATAAAGGTCAGAAGTGAGCAGACAAAATAGCAGAAAATGAGCAGAGAATGAGCAGAACCCACTCAAGCACTCATGCACCCACTCACAGAACCACTATGACACTCTCACACCCACTCACAGACCCGACCAGACACCCATGCAACCACTTACAGATTCACTCATACTTTCTCTCACCCACTCAAAGATCTACTCAGAGATTCACACCGACTCACAGACCCACTCAGAGACTCATGCACCCACCACAGACCCACTCAGACACTCATACAGTCACTCACAGATTAACTGATACACTCATGGAGGCACTGGCAAACCCACTCACAGACCCACTCAGACACTCACACACCCACTTACAGATCCACTAAGAGACTCATGCACCGACTCACACACCCAATAAGACACTCATGCACCCACTCACAGACCCATTTAGACACTCATGCAGTCACTCACAGACTGACACACATTAGGAGGCACTCGCAAACCCACTCAGACACTCTCACACCCACTCACAGACCCACTCAGATGACACTAACTCAGACACTCTTGCACCCCCTTAGACACTCATGCACCCACTCACAGACCCACTCAGACACTCATGAACCCACTCACACACCCAGAGAGACACTTATGCAGCCACTCCCAGGCCCACTCACACACATTGACACACACACACACTCAATGAGATACTCATGAACTCTAAAAGGTTACAGGTTACAGTTAGGAAATAAAATAAAAAAACTAGAAATTCACTTAAAAAACCAAAGGTTGCAGGGATGTTATAGTTAGGAAATAGAATTTAAGAAACCTTAGAAATTCAGTTAAAAAACAAAGGGTACAGGGAAGTTATAGTTGTGAAATGGAATTTAAAAAAACTTGTGAATTCACCGAACAAGACAAAGATTATAGGGACTATACAGTTAGGAAATAAAATTTAAAAAACCTAGGAAATTCACTGAAAAAACCAAAGGTTACATGGATGTTATAGCTAGGCTCAGATTCCACTCATAGAAAACCATAGAAATTCAGCAGTTATAGTTACATGAGCTAACTATAATTTACACCCCTGCAATGTACTTTTTATGACCTTACACATTACATCACTCATGACATTCTCAGTGACATCACTGATGACATTTCAAATTACATCACTGATGACATTACTAATGACATCCAGAGAACTACTCAGACATCCACTCACATCCCCATAGAACCTTTCATACACCCACTCCCACTGCCACACAACCCCTCACATACCTATTCACAGACCCATGCCAGTACTCACACAACCAATCACTCATCCATAGAGCCACTCACACATCCACTCACTCATACAGCCACTCACACACCTACTAACTCACCCATACAGCCACTCATGCACCCACTCACACACCAATGCAGCCACTCACACATCCAGTCATACAGACACTTACATACCCACTCATACACCCTTGCAGCCACTCACATACCTACTCAATCACCCATACATAAACTCACACAGCCATTCACTCACCCATAGAGAAACACACACACTCACCCATATAGCCGCTGACACTGACACTCACTCACCAATATAGCTACTTACATAGCCACTCACTTACTGATACAGCCACTGACACAGCCACTCACACACCCATACAACCACTCACACACCCACAGAACCACTCACATACCCATTCACACATCTATACATCTTCTCACACACCCACTTACTCACCCTTACAGCCACTCACCCAGATATTCATTCTCTAAAACTACCACTCACTTACCTATACACACACTCAAACAGCTATTCACTCACCCATATAGCCACCCACAAACCCACTCCCTCTCCCATACAGCCATGCACACAGCCACTCAGTCACAAATACAGTCACTTACACACCCACTCACACATGTATGCAGCCACGCACACAGCCACTAACTCACCCAAATAGACACTTACACATCCACTCCCTCTCCAATACTTTCACTCACACAGCCACTCACTCACCCACACAGCTGCTCACATACTTACTTATACTCCCATATAGTTAATCACATACCCACTCATACATTCATCCCAGCACTCAGATACCCACTCATGCATGGATACACACAGTAACTCAGCCACTCAAATGATATATGTTAGAAATAGTATCACTCATTAGTAGTATAGAAAGTATACTATTTTAACTTCTGTAGTACTTTGATACATATATGTTTGACACTGTTGACAAACACGTGCACTCACTTGATGATGTCATTAGTGATTACATCAGTGAGGTCATTTGAGATGTCATCAGTGATGTCACTGACCATGTCATGAGTGAACTAATATGTGAGGTCATAAGCAGTACATTGCAGGGGTGTAAGTAATAGTTAGCTCAGGTAACTATAACTGCTGAATTTCGATGGTTTTGTAGGAGCTAAATCTGAGCCTAGCTATAATGTCCCTCTAACCTTTGGTTTTTCCATTGAATTTCTAAGGTTTTTTAATTCTATTTCCTAACTATAATGTCTTTGTAAACTTTGTTTTCTTCAGTGAATATATATATATATATATATATACATACATACATGCACGGTCGCCAGTAGGTAGTTATAGTTAGGACCTTGTTTCTATTCAAAAAGTGTTTTTTCTTTTGCCAATATCTTTGGCGCCATTTGACCAATCTTCGCAAAAATTTCAAAACTAATGGGGTGCTCTGGTCAGCTCCTGTCTTAAAAGTTTCGTGGGGATTCGTCAAGCGGGGGTCCCATAACACGTTTTCTCCATGTTAATTTCCATAGGAAACTTTAGACAAGCCTACAGCCCAAACTGCTGAACGAAATTACACCAAATTTGGCAAAAAGGTAGGTCTTGGTTCAGAAAGCGACCTTTTTTTAATGGTGTAAATCCGTTTAGTAGTTAATGAGAAAATTATGCATAATTTGTATCTGGTGACTGCGGTGGATCCGCGAACCCTCCTGATCTAGAGCTTGATTCTGATTGGCTGCCAACACTTCAAACCAGGAAGTGTTGGCAGCCATCTTGTGACTCGATTGAACCGAGTCACAAAAAAAAGGTAAAGAAAAAGATTAAAAACAAGAAAAGGGGGCAGGGTAGGTACACCCTGACCCCCTAGGCCTGCTCAGGGGGTCCCACAGTGACCCCGAGGGCCAAAAGAAGCATTTTTTTATTTTAATTTTCACCAGGATTCGCGTACAGTGTGCAAATCCCGCAAATTTGTTTTGAAAAAAAAAACAAAGCGCAGTCTCCCGCGCTTCGTTTAATTAAGCCCCTGGGTGGGCTAACTCCCGGGGTCAATGTTATAATATGGTGTGGAGGCCCTCGGTGGCCCCCGCAGCCCTGGGATCTGCCACCTCCCCGGGGCTTTGTTTATAATTAATATGCGGGGTCACGCAGTCCCTCTAGCCCCGTTGACCGCCGCCTCCCCAGGGCTTTGTTTTAAATAAAAATGCATGGGGGGATCCTGCCCCCACATGCTGCCCCATGGACTGCCACCTCCCTGGGGCTTTAATATTTAAATGCAGGGGGGCCTCGCACCTCCCCCTGCAGCCCCGGTGACTGCAACCTCCACTGGGCTTTTTTTTTTATTAAAAAGGTGTGGGGGGCTCCTGCCCCCACACTGCCCAAGGGACCACCACCTCCCCAGGGCATTTATTAATTAACATACTGTCTGAAGCGGATCCCCGGCCCCGGGGACCACCACCTCCCTGGGGCTTTAAACCAGTTGGAGGGGGGCTGCTCAGCCCCCCTCATGGAGCCCTTCATGGCTCTGGGGACTTCTAGCAATGTCCCGGGTTGCCCACTCCCGGGACATTGCAGTTTGCTAAGGCAGGGCGGTAGCATTGCTCCTGCCCTGCCATAGTAAACTCCTGCTTCGCTTCATGGAAGCGAGAGCAGGAAAACTGCTCTCGCTTCCATGAAGCGAAGCAGAATTGCTTTTGGGTAGAGGGAACTGCATGTCAGCAGCTCCTTTTGCTCAAAAGTAATGCCGGCCTCTGCAGGAGGCGGGGAGCCAGCAGGGACCGTGGGGGCATTGAGGCTCCCCCCGCGGTCCCCACAAAGAGGCCAAGCCCAGGAGGATGGGGTCCCCCGGGCCAAAAATGGCCCAGGAGGAGGGCCAATCGGCCCCTTCCCCTTTTTAATCAATTAAAAAAAAAAAAAGGCCGGGCCACGGGGGATGGGGTCCCCAGGGCCAAAATTGGCCTCAGAAGGGGGGCCACGTGCCCCCTCAAAAATAAAAAAAAAGGGAGGGCAGGCCCCGGGGGATGGGGTCCCTGGGGCCAATAGTGGCCCAGGGAAGGGGGGCTGCCTTGCCCTCTCCCCATTAAAAATAAATAATAAACAGAGGCCTAGCCCTGGGGGATGGGGTCCCCGGGGCTGTAATCGGCCTTGGGAGGGGGGCCGCTGCCCCCTCCCTTTTCAATATACATATATTTTTTAAATGGCTCAGGTCCCGAGGGATGGGTACCCCGGGGCCCAAAAGGGTTCAGGGAACAGGGGCCACACAGCACCCTCCCTAAATAAAAAAAAAAGAATTCAGCAACTTGCCAGAGACCCCCCCTCCCAGCACCACTCTGCAAACGCACCTCCTGGCATGTTCTGGGTTGGGGGATGAAGTCCTCTTCATTGGTGAGGGTCCTTAGGGGCCAACTAGCCCACCAGGTACCTCCAGTAAGTCCCACACAGTGGGATTGCTGAGAGGTGGTCCGAGGCCATGCCCCTTTTTACAACACTCTACAAACGCGCCTTTTGGCGCACTGCTGGTGGAGCGATGAGGTCCCCTTGTGTCCTGAGGACCTCAGGACTAAAGTGGATTTCATCCCCAAGCAGCAGTGTGCCAGGAGGCGTGTTTGCAGAGTGGTGTAAAAAGGGGGCGTGGCCTCTGACCACTTTCAGCAATCCAGCTGTGTGGGGCTTACTAGAGGTAACAGGAGGGCTAGTTGGCCCCCAGAGACCCTCATGAGACAAGGGGACTTCATCCCCCAACCAAGAGTGCGCTAGGAGGTGCATTTGCAGAGTTGTGGAGAAAGGGGGCATGGCCTGTGTACACCTCTCAGCAATCCTACTGTGTGGAGCTTACTGGAGGTAACAGGTAGGCTAGTTGGCCCCTAAGAACCCCCAGCAGCGAAGGGGACTTCAATTCCCATCCAAGAGTGCACCAGGAAGCATGTTTGCAGAGTGTTGGCCTGCTATGTGAACTTAGCATTTCTGCTGTGTGGGTCTTACTGGAGGTAATAGGAGGGGTAGTTGGCCCCCAAGGATGTCCTTGGGGGCCAACTAACCTTCCTGTTACCTCCAGTAAGTCCCACTCAGTGGGATTGCTAAGAGGTCTTCGGAGCCCACACCCCCCACCTTTCTCCACCACTCTGCAAACGAGCCTCCTGGCACACTACTGGTTGGGGGATGAAGTCCACTTTACTCCTGAGGGACTTTGGGGGCCAAGAAGCCCTCCTGGTACCTCCTGTAAGTCCTACGCAGCAGAATTCCTGAGCACTGGTCGGAGGCCCAGCCCCCTTTCTCCACCACTCTACAAATGTGACTACTAGTTAAAGAAGCATTTATAATGTAATAGGTCTCGCATTTGCATGAGTTAGAGCTATTGGCATTGTAAATGTAAAAGCTTTTTACTAATGTTTTTTGGAGTGGAGTGGATGTACGTTGTGTGTAGTGAAATTATGTGGTATGTTGTGCAGTGAAATTATGTGGATAGAAAGTATGTGGTATTTAGTGCAAGAGAATTATGTAGAGTGGGTATTATGTGTTATGGAGAGTAATTATGTGGTATGGTAGTCTGTGTTGTGGAGTGGTAACCTCAGGTTTAGTCTTCCTCAAGTCCATAGAAGCTAGACTATAAACTCAATGAGACAGAAAAGAAGGAATCACTGAGGAGCACTTCTGGACCTAGTCAGAGGTATGAGCAGGGCCACTGGAATTATGCGACTGTTTGGCTGCACCGACTTTCGCACAATTATACATTTACCGCATTTGCCACATCATCCATCATCTGCTGCATAATCTGCAGATTTGAACAAAAAAACTTGTTTCTAGCTCAAACGGCTCAAACGTTACCATAAATGCAGCAACAAGTGTTATAACATGATAGAAAGCCCTTTGCAAACCCAGAATGGTCCCCTCTTACTTACTGCTAAATGTGGGTGTTAAATGGGTACTCGTGGTGCGGAAACCACTCTTTCTTGTTTCTGCACCTCTCTTGCCTCTTTCTGCACCTCTGTTCCTTATTTCTGCACTTCACTTGCCTCTTTCTGCACCGCTCTTGCCTCTTTCTGCACCTCTGTTGCTTCTTTCTGCACTGCTCTTGCTTCTTTCTGCACCTCTCTTGCTTCTTTTTGCACCTCTCTCGCAACTTTCTGCACCCCTTATGCCTCTTTGTGTACCTCTGTTGCCTCTTTCTCCACCCCTCTTCCCCCTTTCCGCATCTCTTTTGCTTCTTTTTGCACTTCTCTTGTCTCTTTCTGCACCCCTCTTGCCTCTTTCTGCATCTCTGTTGCTTCTTTCTGCATGTATCTTGCCTCTTTCTGCACCCCTCTTGCCTCTATCTGCACCCCTGTTCACTCTTTCTGCTCCTCGTTTGCCTGTTTCTGCAACTCTCTTGCCTCTTTCTGCACTTTCTTGCCTCTTTCTGCACCTCTGTTGCTTCCTTCTGCACTTCTCTTGCCTCTTACTGCACCCCTCTTGCCTCTTTCTGCACATCTGTTGCTTCTTTCTGCACTACTCTTGCTTCTTTCTGCACCTCTCTTGCTTCTTTCTGCACTTCTCTTGCCTCTTTCTGCATCCTTCTTCCCTCTTTGTGCACCTCTCTTGCTTCTTTCTGCACCTCTCTTGCCTCTTTCTGCACCCCTCTTGCCTCTTTCTGCACCTCGTTTGCTTCTTTCTGCACTTCTATTGCCTCTTTCTGTACCCCTCTTGCCTCCTTCTGCACTCCTGGTGTTTCTTTCTGCACTGCTCCTGCTTTTTCTGCACCTCTCTTGAAAATTTCTGCACCCCACTTGCCTCTTTCTGCACCGCTCTTGCCTCCTTCTGCACCTCTTTTGGTTCCTTCTGCACTGCTCTTGCTTCTTTCTGCACCACTTTTCCCTGTTTCTGTAACTCTCTTGCCTCTTTCTGCACTTCTCTTGCCTCTTTCTGCACCTCTATTGCTTCTTTCTGTACTTTTCTTGCTTCTTTCTGCACCTCTCTTACTTCTTTCTGCACCCCTCTTGCCTCTTTCTGCACCATTTTTTCCTCTTTCTCCACCTCTCTTGCCTCTTTCTGCACCCCTGTTCCCTTTTCTGCATCTCTCTTGCCTGTTTCTGCAACTCTCTTGCCTCTTTCTGCAGTTCTGTTGCCTCCTTCTGCACCTCTGTTTCTTCTTTCTGCACTTATCTTGCCTCTTTCTGCACCCTTCGTGTCTGTTTCTGCACCTCTGTTGGTTCTTTCTGCACTGCTCTTGCTTCTTTCTGCACATCTCTGGCAAATTTATGCACCTCTCTTGCCTCTTTCTCCACCCCTCTTGCCTCCTTCTGCACCTCTGTTGGTTCTTTCTGCACTGCTCTTGCTTTTTTTTGCAACTCTCATGCTAATTTCTGCACCACTCTTGTGTCTTTCTGCACCCCTCTTCCCTCTTTCTGTACCTCTCTTGCCTCTGTCTGCACCCCTGTCCACTCTTTCTGCACCTTTTTTTCCTGTTTCTGCAACTCTCTTGCGTCTTTCTACAATTCTCTTGCCTTTTTCTGTACCTCTGTTGCTTCTTTCTGCACTTCTCTTGCTTCTTTTTGCACATCTCTTGCTTCTTTCTACACCCCTCTTGCCTTTTTCTGCACCCATCTTCCCTCTTTGTGAACCTCTCTTGCCTCTTTCTGCACCTCTCTTGCCTCTTTCTGTATCTCTTATGCCTGTTTCTGCAACTCTCTTGCTTTTTCTGCACCCCTCTTGCCTCTTTCTGCACCTCTGTTGCTTCTTTCTCCACTTCTCTTGCTTCTTTCTGTACCTCTCTTGCTTCTTTTTGCACCTCTCCTGCCTCTTTCTGTACCTCTGTTGCTTCTTTCTGCACCTCTCTTGCAAATTTCTGCACCCCTCTTGCCTCTTTATGCACCTCTCTTGTAAATTTCTGCACCCCTCTTGCCTCTTTCTGCACCTCTTTTGCTTCTTTCTGCACTTCTCTTGCCTCTTTCTGCATCCCTCTTGCCTCTTTCTGCACCTCTGTTGGTTCTTTCTGCACTGCCCTTGCTTCTTTCTGCACCTCTCTTGCTTCTTTTTGCACCTCTCTTGCAAATTTCTGCACCCCTCATGCTTCTTTGCTCACCTCTGTTGCCTCTATATCCACCCATATTCCCCCTTTCCGCATCTCTTTTGCTTCTTTTTGCAATTCTCTTGTCTCTTTCTGCATCCCTCTTGCCTCTTTCTGCACCTCTGTTGCTTCTTTCTGCACTTATCTTGCCTCTTTGTGCACCCCCTCTTGCCTCTTTCTGCACCTCTGTTGGTTCTTTCTGCACTGCTCTTGCTTCTATCTGCACCCCTCACGTCTGTGTCTGCACCTCTGTTGCTTCTTTCTGCACTGTTCTTGCTTCTTTCTGCACCTCTCTTGCCTCTTTCTCCGCCCCTCTTGCCTCCTTCTGCACCTCTGTTGGTTCTTTCTGCACTGCTCTTGCTTCTTTTTGCACCTCTCATGCTGATTTCTGCACCCCTCTTGTGTCTTTCTGCACCACTCTTCCCTCTTTCTATACCTCTCTTGCCTCTGTCTGCACCCCTGTCCCCTCTTTCTGCACCTCTTTTGCCTGTTTCTGCAACTCTCTTGCTTCTTTCTGCAATTCTCTTGCCTTTTTCTGTACCTCTGTTGCCTCTTTCTGCAACCCTGTTCCCTTTTTCTGCACCTCTCTTGCCTCTTTCTGCAATTCTGTTGCTTCTTTCTGCACTTCTCTTGCTTCTTTTTGCACATCTCTTGCTTCTTTCTGCACCCCTCTTGCCTCTTTCTGCACCCCTGTTCCCTTTTTCTCCACCTCTCTTGCCTCTTTATGCACCTCTTATGCCTGTTTCTGCACCCTTCCTCCCTCTTTGTGAACCTCTCTTGCCTCTTTTTGCATCTAATATGCATGTTTCTGCAACTCTCTTGATTCTTTCTGCACCTCTCTTGCCTCTTTCTATACCTCTGCTGCTTCTTTCTGCACCTCTCTTGCAAATTTCTGCACCCCTCTTGCCTCTTTCTGCACTTCTGTTGCTTCTTTCTGCTCTTCTCTTGCCTCTTTCTGCACCCCTCTTACCTCTTTCTGCACCTCCGTTGGTTCTTTCTGCACTTCTCTTGCATCTTTCTGCACCTCTCGCAAATTTCTGCCCCCTTCTTGCCTCTTTCTGCACCCCTGTTCCCTTTTTCTGCACCTCTCTTTCCTTTTTCTGCACCGCTCTTGCCTATTTCTGCACCTCTGTTGCTTCTTTCTGCACCTCTGTTGGTTCTTTCTGCACTGCTCTTGCTTCTTTTTGGACCTCTCATGCTGATTTCTGCACCCCTCTTGTGTCTTTCTGCACCCCTCTTCCCTCTTTCTGTACCTCTCTTGCCTCTGTCTGCAACCCTGTCCCCTCTTCCTTCACCTCGTTTGCTTCTTTCTGCACTTCTCTTGCCTCTTTCTGTACCCCCTCTTGCCTCCTTCTGCACCCCTGTTGCTTCTTTCTGCACTTCTCTTGCCTCTTTCTGTACCCCTCTTGCCTCCTTCTGCACCCCTGTTGTTTTTTTCTGCACTGCTCCTGCTTTTTCTGCACCTCTCTTGAACATTTCTGCACCCCTCTTGCCTCTTTCTGCACCGCACTTGCCTCTTTCTGCTCCTCTGTTGGTTCCTTCTGCACTGCTCTTGCTTCTTTCTGCACCACTTTTCCCTGTTTCTGTAACTCTCTTGCCTCATTCTGCACTTCTCTTGCCTCTTTCTGCACCTTTGTTGCTTCTTTCTGTACTTTTCTTGTACCTCTCTTGCTTCTTTCTGCACCCCTCTTGCCTCTTGCTGCACCCTTCTTCCCTCTTTCTCCACCTCTCTTGCCTCTTTCTGCACCCCTGTTCCCTTTTCTGCACCTCTCTTGCCTGTTTCTGCAACTCTCTTGCCTCTTTCTGCAGTTCTGTTGCCTCCTTCTGCACCTCTGTCTCTTCTTTCTGCACTTATCTGGCCTCTTTCTGCACCCCTCGTGTCTGTTTCTGCACCTCTGTTGGTTCTTTCTGCACTGCTCTTGCTTCTTTATGCACATCTCTTGCAAATTTCTGCACCTCTCTTGCCTATTTCTCCACCCCTCTTGCCTCCTTCTGCACCTCTGTTGGTTCTTTCTGCACGGCTCTTGCTTCTTTTTGCACCTCTCATGCTAATTTCTGCACCACTCTTGTGTCTTTCTGCACCCCTCTTCCCTCTTTCTGTTCCTCTCTTGACTCTGTCTGCACCCCTGTCCCCTCTTTCTGCACCTCTTTTGCCTGTTTCTGCAACTCTCTTGCTTCTTTCTGGAATTCTCTTGCCTTTTTCTGTACCTCTGTTGCTTCATTTTGCACATCTCTTGCTTCTTTCTACACCACTCTTGCCTTTTTCTGCACCCTTCTTCCCTCTTTGTGACCCTCGCTTGCCTCTTTCTGCACCTCTCTTGCCTCTTTCTGCATCTCTTATGCCTATTTCTTCTACTCTCTTGCTTCCTTCCGCACCCCTCTTGCCTCTTTCTGCACCTCTCTTGCAAATTTCTGCACACCTCTTGCCTCTTTATGTACCTCTTTTGCTTCTTTCTTCACTTCTCTTGCGTTTTCTGCACCTCTCTTGCTTCTTTCTGCACTTCTCTTGCCTCTTTCTGTACCACTGCTGCTTCTTTCTGCACCTCTCTTGCAAATTTCTGCACCCCTCTTGCCTCTTTATGCACCTCTCTTGTAAATTTCCGCACCCCTCTTGCCTCTTTCTGCACCTCTTGTGCTTCTTTCTGCACTTCTCTTGATTCTTTCTGCAACCCTCTTGCCTCTTTCTGCACCTCTGTTGGTTCTTTCTGCACTGCTCTTGCTTCTTTCTGCACCTCTCTTGCTTCTTTTTGCACCTCTCTTGCAAATTTCTGCACCACTCATGCTTCTTTGCGCACCTCTGTTGCCTCTATCTCCACCCCTCTTCCCCCTTTCCGCATCTCTTTTGCTTCTTTTTGCAATTCTCTTGTCTCTTTCTGCATCCCTCTTGCCTCTTTCTGCACCTCTATTGGTTCTTTCTGCACTGCTCTTGCTTCTATCTGCACCCCTCACGTCTGTGTCTGCACCTCTGTTGCTTCTTTCTGCACCTCTCTTGCCTCTTTCTCCACCCCTCTTGCCTCCTTCTGCACCTCTGTTGGTTCTTTCTGCACTGCTCTTGCGTCTTTTTGCACCTCTCATGCTGATTTCTGCACCCCTCTTGTGTCTTTCTGCACCACTCTTCACTCTTTCTATACCTCTCTTGCCTCTGTCTGCACCCCTGTCCCCTCTTTCTGCACCTCTTTTGCCTGTTTCTGCAACTCTCTTGCTTCTTTCTGCAATTCTCTTGCCTTTTTCTGTACCTCTTTTGCCTCTTTCTGCAACCCTGTTCCCTTTTTCTGCACCTCTCTTGCCTCTTTCTGCAATTCTGTTGCTTCTTTCTGCACTTCTCTTGCTTCTTTTTGCACATCTCTTGCTTCTTTCTGCACCCCTCTTGCCTCTTTCTGTACCCCTGTTCCCTTTTTCTCCACCTCTCTTGCCTCTTTATGCACCTCTTATGCCTGTTTCTGCACCCTTCTTCCCTCTTTGTGAACCTCTCTTGCCTCTTTTTGCATCTCTTATGCCTGTTTCTGCAACTCTCTTGCTTCTTTCTGCACCTCTCTTGCCTCTTTCTATACCTCTGCTGCTTCTTTCTGCACCTCTCTTGCAAATTTCTGCACCCCTCTTGCCTCTTTCTGCACCTCTTTTGCTTCTTTCTGCTCTTCTCTTGCCTCTTTCTGCACCCCTCTTGCATCTTTCTGCACCTCCGTTGGTTCTTTCTGCACTGCTCTTGCATCTTTCTGCACCTCTCGCAAATTTCTGCACCCCTCTTGCCTCTTTCTGCACCCCTGTTCCCTTTTTCTGCACCTCTCTTTCCTTTTTCTGCTCGCTCTTGCCTATTTCTGCACCTCTGTTGCTTCTTTCTGCACCTCTGTTGGTTCTTTCTGCACTGCTCTTGCTTCTTTTTGCACCTCTCATGCTGATTTCTGCACCCCTCTTGTGTCTTTCTGCACCCCTCTTCCCTCTTTCTGTACCTCTCTTGCCTCTGTCTGCAACCCTGTCCCCTCTTCCTTCACCTCGTTTGCTTCTTTCTGCACTTCTCTTGCCTCTTTCTGTACCCCTCTTGCCTCCTTCTGCACCCCTGTTGCTTCTTTCTGCACTTCTCTTGCCTCTTTCTGTACCCCTCTTGCCTCCTTCTGCACCCCTGTTGTTTTTTTCTGCACTGCTCCTGCTTTTTCTGCACCTCTCTTGAACATTTCTGCACCCCTCTTGCCTCTTTCTGCACCGCACTTGCCTCTTTCTGCTCCTCTGTTGGTTCCTTCTGCACTGCTCTTGCTTCTTTCCGCACCACTTTTCCCTGTTTCTGTAACTCTCTTGCCTCATTCTGCACTTCTCTTGCCTCTTTCTGCACCTTTGTTGCTTCTTTCTGTACTTTTCTTGCACCTCTCTTGCTTCTTTCTGCACCCCTCTTGCCTCTTTCTGCACCCTTCTTCCCTCTTTCTCCACCTCTCTTGCCTCTTTCTGCACCCCTGTTCCCTTTTCTGCACCTCTCTTGCCTGTTTCTGCAACTCTCTTGCCTCTTTCTGCAGTTCTGTTGCCTCCTTCTGCACCTCTGTCTCTTCTTTCTGCACTTATCTTGCCTCTTTCTGCACCCCTCGTGTCTGTTTCTGTACCTCTGTTGGTTCTTTCTGCACTGCTCTTGCTTCTCTATGCACATCTCTTGCAAATTTCTGCACCTCTCTTGCCTCTTTCTCCACCCCTCTTGCCTCCTTCTGCACCTCTGTTGGTTCTTTCTGCACGTCTCTTGCTTCTTTTTGCACCTCTCATGTTAATTTCTGCACCACTCTTGTGTCTTTCTGCACCCCTCTTCCCTCTTTCTGTACCTCTCTTGCCTCTGTCTGCACCCCTGTCCCCTCTTTCTGCACCTCTTTTGCCTGTTTCTGCAACTCTCTTGCTTCTTTCTGGAATTCTCTTGCCTTTTTCTGTACCTCTGTTGCTTCTTTTTGCACATCTCTTGCTTCTTTCTACACCCCTCTTGCCTTTTTCTGCACCCTTCTTCCTTCTTTGTGAACCTCTCTTGCCTCTTTCTGCACCTCTCTTGCCTCTTTCTGTATCTCTTATGCCTGTTTCTGCTACTCTCTTGCTTCCTTCCGCACCCCTCTTGCCTCTTTCTGCACCTCTCTTGCAAATTTCTGCACACCTCTTGCCTCTTTATGTACCTCTTTTGCTTATTTCTTCACTTCTCTTGCTTTTTCTGCACCTCTCTTGCTTCTTTCTGCACTTCTCTTGCCTCTTTCTGTACCACTGCTGCTTCTTTCTGCACCTCTCTTGCAAATTTCTGCACCCCTCTTGCCTCTTTCTGTACCTCTTTTGCTTCTTTCTGCACTTCTCTTGCCTATTTCTGCACCCCTCTTGCCACTTTCTGCACCTCAGTTGGTTCTTTCTGCACTGCTCTTGCTTCTTTTTTCACCTCTCGCAAATTTCTGGACCCCTTTTGCCTCTTTCTGCACCCATGTTCCCTTTTTCTGCACCTCTCTTTCCTTTTTCTGCACAGCTCTTGCCTCTTTCTGCACCTCTGTTGCTTCTTTCTGCATCTCTTATACCTGTTTCTGCAACTCTCTTGCTTCTTTCTGCATCCCTCTTTCCTCTTTCTGCAACTCTGTTGCCTCTTTCTGTACCTCTGTTGCTTCTTTCTGCACCTCTTTTGGAAATTTCTGCACCCCTCTTGCCTCTTTCTGCACCTCTCTTGCAAATTTTTGCACCCTCTTGCCTCTTTCTGCACGTCTTTTGCTTCTTTCTGCACTTCTCTTGCCTCTTTCTGCACCCTTTTTGTCTCTTTCTGCACCTCTGTTGGTTCTTTCTGCGCTGCTCTTGCTTCTTTCTGCACCTCTATTGCTTCTTTTTGCACCTCTCTTGCAAATTTCTGCACCCCTCATGCCTCTTTGTGCACCTCTGTTGCCACTTTCTCCACCCCTCTTCCCCCTTTCCGCATCTCTTTTGCTTCTTTTTGCACTTCTCTTGTCTCTTTCTGCACCCCTCTAGCCTCTTTCTGTACCTCTGTTGCTTCTTTCTGCACTTATCTTGCCTCTTTCTGCACCCCTTTTGCCTCTTTCTGCACCTCTGTTGGTTCTTTCTGCACTGCTCTTGCTTCTATCTGCACCCCTCGTGTCTGTTTCTGCACCTCTGTTGGTTCTTTCTGCACTGCTCCTGCTTCTTTCTGCACATCTCTTGCAAAACTCTGCACCTCTCTTGCCTCTTTCTCCATCCCTCTTGCCTCCTTCTGCACCTCTGTTGGTTCTTTCTGCACTGCTCTTGCTTTTTTTTGCACCTCTCATGCTAATTTCTGCACCCCTCTTGTGGCTTTCTGCACCCCTCTTTCCTTTTTCTGTACCTCTCTTGCCTCTGTCTGCACCCCTGTCCCCTCTTTCTGCACCTCTTTTGCCTGTTTCTGCAACTCTCTTGCTTCTTTCTGCAATTCTCTTGACTTGGTCTGTACCTCCGTGTCTTCTTTCTGCACTTATCTTGCCTCTTTCTGCACCCCTATTGCCTCTTTCTGCAATTCTGTTGCTTGTTCCTGCACTTCTCTTGCTTCTTTTTGCACATCTCTTGCTTCTTTTTGCACATCTCTTGCTTCTTTCTGCACCCCTCTTGCCTATTTCTGCAACCCTGTTCCCCTTTTCTGCACCGCTCTTGCCTCTTTCTGCACCTCTTTTGCCTATTTCTGCAACTCTCTTGCTTCTTTCTGCACCCCTTTTGCCTCTTTCTGCACCTCTTTTGCTTCTTTCTGCACATCTCTTGCCTCTTTTTGCACCCCTCTTGCCTCTTTCTGCACCTCTGTTGGTTCTTTCTGCACTGCTCTTGCTTTTTTCTGCCCCTCTTGTAAATTTCAGCACCCCTCTTGCCTCTTTCTGCACCCTTATTTCCTTTTTCTGCACCTCTCTTTCCTTTTTCTGCACTGCTCTTTCCTCCTTCTGCACCTCTGTTGCTTCTTTCTGCACCTCTATTGCTTCTTTCTGAACCCCTCTTGCCTCTTTCTGCACCTTTCTTCACCTCTCTTGCCTCTTTCTGCAACCCTGTTCCCTTTTCTGCACCTCTCTTGCCTGTTTATGCAACTCTCATGCCTCTTTCTGCAGTTCTTTTGCCTCCTTCTGCACCTCTGTTGCTTCTTTCTGCACTTCTCTTGCCTCTTTCTGCACCCCTGTTACCTTTTTCTGCACCTCTCCTGCCTCTTTCTGCACCTCTTAGGCCTGCTTCTGCAACTCTCTTGCTTCTTTCTGTACCCCTCTTGCCTCTTTCTGCACCTCTGTTGCTTCTTTCTGCACTTCTCTTGCTTTTGCTTCATTCGCCTCTTTCTGTACCTCTGCTGCTTCTTTCTGCACCTCTCTTGCAAATTTCTGCACCCCTCTTGCCTCTTTCTGCACCTCTTTTGCTTCTTTCTGCACTTCTCTTGCCTCTTTCTGCACCCCTCTTGCCTCTTTCTGCACCTCAGTTGGTTCTTTCTGCACTGCTATTGCTTCTTTCTTCACCTCTCGCAAATTTCTGCACCCCTCTTGCCTCTTTCTGCACCCCTGTTCCCTTTTTCTGCACCTCTCTTTCCTTTTTCTGCACCGCTCTTGCCTCTTTCTGCACCTCTGTTGGTTCCTTCTGCACTGCTCTTGCTTCTTTCTGCACCAATTTTCCCTGTTTCTGTAACTCTCTTGCCTCATTCTGCACTTCTCTTGCCTCTTTCTGCACCTTTGTTGCTTCTTTCTGTACTTTTCTTGCACCGCTCTTGCTTCTTTCTGCACCCCTCTTGCCTCTTTCTGCACCCTTCTTCCCTCTTTCTCCACCTCTCTTGCCTCTTTCTGCACCCCTGTTCCCTTTTCTGCACCTCTCTTGCCTGTTTCTGCAACTCTCTTGCCTCTTTCTGCAGTTCTGTTGCCTCCTTCTGCACCTCTGTCTCTTCTTTCTGCACTTATCTTGCCTCTTTCTGCACCCCTCGTGTCTGTTTCTGCACCTCTGTTGGTTCTTTCTGCACTGCTCTTGCTTCTTTATGCACATCTCTTGCAAATTTCTGCACCTCTCTTGCCTCTTTCTCCACCCCTCTTGCCTCCTTCTGCACCTCTGTTGGTTCTTTCTGCACGGCTCTTGCTTCTTTTTGCACCTCTCTTGCCTCTTTCTGCACCTCTCTTGCCTCTTTCTGCACACCTCTTGCCTCTTTATGTACCTCTTTTGCTTATTTCTTCACTTCTCTTGCTTTTTCTGCACCTCTCTTGCTTCTTTCTGCACTTCTCTTGCCTCTTTCTGTACCACTGCTGCTTCTTTCTGCACCTCTCTTGCAAATTTCTGCACCCCTCTTGCCTCTTTCTGTACCTCTTTTGCTTCTTTCTGCACTTCTCTTGCCTATTTCTGCACCCCTCTTGCCTCTTTCTGCACCTCAGTTGGTTCTTTCTGCACTGCTCTTGCTTCTTTCTTCACCTCTCGCAAATTTCTGGACCCCTTTTGCCTCTTTCTGCACCCATGTTCCCTTTTTCTGCACCTCTCTTTCCTTTTTCTGCACAGCTCTTGCCTCTTTCTGCACCTCTGTTGCTTCTTTCTGCATCTCTTATACCTGTTTCTGCAACTCTCTTGCTTCTTTCTGCATCCCTCTTTCCTCTTTCTGCAACTCTGTTGCCTCTTTCTGTACCTCTGTTGCTTCTTTCTGCACCTCTCTTGGAAATTTCTGCACCCCTCTTGCCTCTTTCTGCACCTCTCTTGCAAATTTTTGCACCCTCTTGCCTCTTTCTGCATCGTCTTTTGCTTCTTTCTGCACTTCTCTTGCCTCTTTCTGCACCCTTTTTGTCTCTTTCTGCACCTCTGTTGGTTCTTTCTGCGCTGCTCTTGCTTCTTTCTGCACCTCTATTGCTTCTTTTGCACCTCTCTTGCAAATTTCTGCACCCCTCATGCCTCTTTGTGCACCTCTGTTGCCACTTTCTCCACCCCTCTTCCCCCTTTCCGCATCTCTTTTGCTTCTTTTTGCACTTCTCTTGTCTCTTTCTGCACCCCTCTAGCCTCTTTCTGTACCTCTGTTGCTTCTTTCTGCACTTATCTTGCCTCTTTCTGCACCCCTTTTGCCTCTTTCTGCACCTCTGTTGGTTCTTTCTGCACTGCTCTTGCTTCTATCTGCACCCTCGTGTCTGTTTCTGCACCTCTGTTGGTTCTTTCTGCACTGCTCCTGCTTCTTTCTGCACATCTCTTGCAAAACTCTGCACCTCTCTTGCCTCTTTCTCCATCCCTCTTGCCTCCTTCTGCACCTCTGTTGGTTCTTTCTGCACTGCTCTTGCTTTTTTTTGCACCTCTCATGCTAATTTCTGCACCCCTCTTGTGTCTTTCTGCACCCCTCTTTCCTTTTTCTGTACCTCTCTTGCCTCTGTCTGCACCCCTGTCCCCTCTTTCTGCACCTCTTTTGCCTGTTTCTGCAACTCTCTTGCTTCTTTCTGCAATTCTCTTGACTTGGTCTGTACCTCCGTTGCTTCTTTCTGCACTTATCTTGCCTCTTTCTGCACCCCTATTGCCTCTTTCTGCAATTCTGTTGCTTCTTTCTGCACTTCTCTTGCTTCTTTTTGCACATCTCTTGCTTCTTTCTGCACCCCTCTTGCCTATTTCTGCACCCCTGTTCCCCTTTTCTGCACCTCTCTTGCCTCTTTCTGCACCTCTTTTGCCTATTTCTGCAACTCTCTTGCTTCTTTCTGCACCCCTTTTGCCTCTTTCTGCACCTCTTTTGCTTCTTTCTGCACATCTCTTGCCTCTTTTTGCACCCCTCTTGCCTCTTTCTGCACCTCTGTTGGTTCTTTCTGCACTGCTCTTGCTTTTTCTGCCCCTCTTGTAAATTTCAGCACCCCTCTTGCCTCTTTCTGCACCCTTATTTCCTTTTTCTGCACCTCTCTTTCCTTTTTCTGCACTGCTCTTTCCTCCTTCTGCACCTCTGTTGCTTCTTTCTGCACCTCTATTGCTTCTTTCTGAACCCCTCTTGCCTCTTTCTGCACCTTTCTTCACCTCTCTTGCCTCTTTCTGCAACCCTGTTCCCTTTTCTGCACCTCTCTTGCCTGTTTATGCAACTCTCATGCCTCTTTCTGCAGTTCTTTTGCCTCCTTCTGCACCTCTGTTGCTTCTTTCTGCACTTCTCTTGCCTCTTTCTGCACCCCTGTTACCTTTTTCTGCACCTCTCCTGCCTCTTTCTGCACCTCTTAGGCCTGCTTCTGCAACTCTCTTGCTTCTTTCTGTACCCCTCTTGCCTCTTTCTGCACCTCTGTTGCTTCTTTCTGCACTTCTCTTGCTTTTGCTTCATTCTGCACTTCTCTTGCCTCTTTCTGTACCTCTGCTGCTTCTTTCTGCACCTCTCTTGCAAATTTCTGCACCCCTCTTGCCTCTTTCTGCACCTCTTTTGCTTCTTTCTGCACTTCTCTTGCCTCTTTCTGCACCCCTCTTGCCTCTTTCTGCACCTCAGTTGGTTCTTTCTGCACTGCTATTGCTTCTTTCTTCACCTCTCGCAAATTTCTGCACCCCTCTTGCCTCTTTCTGCACCCCTGTTCCCTTTTTCTGCACCTCTCTTTCCTTTTTCTGCACCGCTCTTGCCTCTTTCTGCACCTCTGTTGGTTCCTTCTGCACTGCTCTTGCTTCTTTCTGCACCAATTTTCCCTGTTTCTGTAACTCTCTTGCCTCATTCTGCACTTCTCTTGCCTCTTTCTGCACCTTTGTTGCTTCTTTCTGTACTTTTCTTGCACCGCTCTTGCTTCTTTCTGCACCCCTCTTGCCTCTTTCTGCACCCTTCTTCCCTCTTTCTCCACCTCTCTTGCCTCTTTCTGCACCCCTGTTCCCTTTTCTGCACCTCTCTTGCCTGTTTCTGCAACTCTCTTGCCTCTTTCTGCAGTTCTGTTGCCTCCTTCTGCACCTCTGTCTCTTCTTTCTGCACTTATCTTGCCTCTTTCTGCACCCCTCGTGTCTGTTTCTGCACCTCTGTTGGTTCTTTCTGCACTGCTCTTGCTTCTTTATGCACATCTCTTGCAAATTTCTGCACTCTCTTGCCTCTTTCTCCACCCCTCTTGCCTCCTTCTGCACCTCTGTTGGTTCTTTCTGCACGGCTCTTGCTTCTTTTGCACCTCTCATGCTAATTTCTGCACCACTCTTGTGTATTTCTGCACCCCTCTTCCCTCTTTCTGTACCTCTCTTGCCTCTGTCTGCACCCCTGTCCCATCTTTCTGCACCTCTTTTGCCTGTTTCTGCAACTCTCTTGCTTCTTTCTGAATTCTCTTGCCTTTTTCTGTATCTCTGTTGCTTCTTTTTGCACATCTCTTGCTTCTTTCTACACCTCTCTTGCCTCTTTCTGCCCCTCTCTTGCCTCTTTCTGCATCTCTTATGCCTGTTTCTGCTACTCTCTTGCTTCCTTCCGCACCCCTCTTGCCTCTTTCTGCACTCTCTTGCAAATTTCTGCACACCTCTTGCTTCTTTATGTACCTCTTTTGCTTCTTTCTTCACTTCTCTTGTTTTTCTGCACCTCTCTTGCTTTCTTCTGCACTTCTCTTGCCTCTTTCTGTACCACTGCTGCTTCTTTCTGCACCTCTCTTGCAAATTTCTGCACCCCTCTTGCCTCTTTCTGTACCTCTTTTGCTTCTTTCTGCACTTCTCTAGCCTATTTCTGCACCCGTCTTGCCTCTTTCTGCACCTCAGTTGGTTCTTTCTGCACTGCTCTTGCTTCTTTCTTCACCTCTCGCAAATTTCTGGACCCCTTTGCCTCTTTCTGCACCCCTGTTCCCTTTTTCTGCACCTCTCTTTCCTTTTTCTGCACAGCTCTTGCCTCTTTCTGCACCTCTGTTGCTTCTTTCTGCATCTCTTATACCTGTTTCTGCAACTCTCTTGCTTCTTTCTGCATCCCTCTTTCCTCTTTCTGCAACTCTGTTGCCTCTTTCTGTACCTCTGTTGCTTCTTTCTGCACCTCTCTTGGAAATTTCTGCACCCCTCTTGCCTCTTTCTGCACCTCTCTTGCAAATTTTTGCACCCTCTTGCCTCTTTCTGCACGTCTTTTGCTTCTTTCTGCACTTCTCTTGCCTCTTTCTGCACCCTTTTTGTCTCTTTCTGCACCTCTGTTGGTTCTTTCTGCGCTGCTCTTGCTTCTTTCTGCACCTCTATTGCTTCTTTTTGCACCTCTCTTGCAAATTTCTGCACCCTCATGCCTCTTTGTGCACCTCTGTTGCCACTTTCTCCACCCCTCTTCCCCCTTTCCGCATCTCTTTTGCTTCTTTTTGCACTTCTCTTGTCTCTTTCTGCACCCCTCTAGCCTCTTTCTGTACCTCTGTTGCTTCTTTCTGCACTTATCTTGCCTCTTTCTGCACCCCTTTGCCTCTTTCTGCACCTCTGTTGGTTCTTTCTGCACTGCTCTTGCTTCTATCTGCACCCCTCGTGTCTGTTTCTGCACCTCTGTTGGTTCTTTCTGCACTGCTCCTGCTTCTTTCTGCACATCTCTTGCAAAACTCTGCACCTCTCTTGCCTCTTTCTCCATCCCTCTTGCCTCCTTCTGCACCTCTGTTGGTTCTTTCTGCACTGCTCTTGCTTTTTTTTGCACCTCTCATGCTAATTTCTGCACCCCTCTTGTGTCTTTCTGCACCCCTCTTTCCTTTTTCTGTACCTCTCTTGCCTCTGTCTGCACCCCTGTCCCCTCTTTCTGCACCTCTTTTGCCTGTTTCTGCAACTCTCTTGCTTCTTTCTGCAATTCTCTTGACTTGGTCTGTACCTCCGTTGCTTCTTTCTGCACTTATCTTGCCTCTTTCTGCACCCCTATTGCCTCTTTCTGCAATTCTGTTGCTTCTTTCTGCACTTCTCTTGCTTCTTTTTGCACATCTCTTGCTTCTTTCTGCACCCCTCTTGCCTATTTCTGCACCCTGTTCCCCTTTTCTGCACCTCTCTTGCCTCTTTCTGCACCTCTTTTGCCTATTTCTGCAACTCTCTTGCTTCTTTCTGCACCCCTTTTGCCTCTTTCTGCACCTCTTTTGCTTCTTTCTGCACATCTCTTGCCTCTTTTTGCACCCCTCTTGCCTCTTTCTGCACCTCTGTTGGTTCTTTCTGCACTGCTCTTGCTTTTTCTGCCCCTCTTGTAAATTTCAGCACCCCTCTTGCCTCTTTCTGCACCCTTATTTCCTTTTTCTGCACCTCTCTTTCCTTTTTCTGCACTGCTCTTTCCTCCTTCTGCACCTCTGTTGCTTCTTTCTGCACCTCTATTGCTTCTTTCTGAACCCCTCTTGCCTCTTTCTGCACCTTTCTTCACCTCTCTGCCTCTTTCTGCAACCCTGTTCCCTTTTCTGCACCTCTCTTGCCTGTTTATGCAACTCTCATGCCTCTTTCTGCAGTTCTTTTGCCTCCTTCTGCACCTCTGTTGCTTCTTTCTGCACTTCTCTTGCCTCTTTCTGCACCCCTGTTACCTTTTTCTGCACCTCTCCTGCCTCTTTCTGCACCTCTTAGGCCTGCTTCTGCAACTCTCTTGCTTCTTTCTGTACCCCTCTTGCCTCTTTCTGCACCTCTGTTGCTTCTTTCTGCACTTCTCTTGCTTTTGCTTCATTCTGCACTTCTCTTGCCTCTTTCTGTACCTCTGCTGCTTCTTTCTGCACCTCTCTTGCAAATTTCTGCACCCCTCTTGCCTCTTTCTGCACCTCTTTTGCTTCTTTCTGCACTTCTCTTGCCTCTTTTTGCACCCCTCTTGCCTCTTTCTGCACCTCAGTTGGTTCTTTCTGCACTGCTATTGCTTCTTTCTTCACCTCTCGCAAATTTCTGCACCCTCTTGCCTCTTTCTGCACCCCTGTTCCCTTTTTCTGCACCTCTCTTTCCTTTTTTCTGCACCGCTCTTGCCTCTTTCTGCACCTCTGTTGGTTCCTTCTGCACTGCTCTTGCTTCTTTCTGCACCAATTTTCCCTGTTTCTGTAACTCTCTTGCCTCATTCTGCACTTCTCTTGCCTCTTTCTGCACCTTTGTTGCTTCTTTCTGTACTTTTCTTGCACCGCTCTTGCTTCTTTCTGCACCCCTCTTGCCTCTTTCTGCACCCTTCTTCCCTCTTTCTCCACCTCTCTTGCCTCTTTCTGCACCCCTGTTCCCTTTTCTGCACCTCTCTTGCCTGTTTCTGCAACTCTCTTGCCTCTTTCTGCAGTTCTGTTGCCTCCTTCTGCACCTCTGTCTCTTCTTTCTGCACTTATCTTGCCTCTTTCTGCACCCTCGTGTCTGTTTCTGCACCTCTGTTGGTTCTTTCTGCACTGCTCTTGCTTCTTTATGCACATCTCTTGCAAATTTCTGCACCTCTCTTGCCTCTTTCTCCACCCCTCTTGCCTCCTTCTGCACCTCTGTTGGTTCTTTCTGCACGGCTCTTGCTTCTTTTTGCACCTCTCATGCTAATTTCTGCACCACTCTTGTGTATTTCTGCACCCCTCTTCCCTCTTTCTGTACCTCTCTTGCCTCTGTCTGCACCCCTGTCCCATCTTTCTGCACCTCTTTTGCCTGTTTCTGCAACTCTCTTGCTTCTTTCTGGAATTCTCTTGCCTTTTTCTGTATCTCTGTTGCTTCTTTTTGCACATCTCTTGCTTCTTTCTACACCTCTCTTGCCTCTTTCTGCCCCTCTCTTGCCTCTTTCTGCATCTCTTATGCCTGTTTCTGCTACTCTCTTGCTTCCTTCCGCACCCCTCTTGCCTCTTTCTGCACCTCTCTTGCAAATTTCTGCACACCTCTTGCTTCTTTATGTACCTCTTTTGCTTCTTTCTTCACTTCTCTTGCTTTTTCTGCACCTCTCTTGCTTTCTTCTGCACTTCTCTTGCCTCTTTCTGTACCACTGCTGCTTCTTTCTGCACCTCTCTTGCAAATTTCTGCACCCCTCTTGCCTCTTTCTGTACCTCTTTGCTTCTTTCTGCACTTCTCTAGCCTATTTCTGCACCCGTCTTGCCTCTTTCTGCACCTCAGTTGGTTCTTTCTGCACTGCTCTTGCTTCTTTCTTCACCTCTCGCAAATTTCTGGACCCCTTTGCCTCTTTCTGCACCCCTGTTCCCTTTTTCTGCACCTCTCTTTCCTTTTTCTGCACAGCTCTTGCCTCTTTCTGCACCTCTGTTGCTTCTTTCTGCATCTCTTATACCTGTTTCTGCAACTCTCTTGCTTCTTTCTGCATCCCTCTTTCCTCTTTCTGCAACTCTGTTGCCTCTTTCTGTACCTCTGTTGCTTCTTTCTGCACCTCTCTTGGAAATTTCTGCACCCCTCTTGCCTCTTTCTGCACCTCTCTTGCAAATTTTTGCACCCCTCTTGCCTCTTTCTGAACGTCTTTTGCTTCTTTCTGCATGTCTCTTGCCTCTTTCTGCACCCTTTTTGTCTCTTTCTGCACCTCTGTTGGTTCTTTCTGCACTGCTCTTGCTTCTTTCTGCACCTCTATTGCTTCTTTTTGCACCTCTCTTGCAAATTTCTGCACCCCTCATGCCTCTTTGTGCACCTCTGTTGCCACTTTCTCCACCCCTCTTCCCCCTTTCCGCATCTCTTTTGCTTCTTTTTGCACTTCTCTTGTCTCTTTATGCACCCCTCTTGCCTCTTTCTGTACCTCTGTTGCTTCTTTCTGCACTGCTCTTGCTTCTATCTGCACCCCTCGTGTCTGTTTCTGCACCTCTGTTGGTTCTTTCTGCACTGCTCCTGCTTCTTTCTGCACATCTCTTGCAAAACTGTGCACCTCTCTTGCCTCTTTCTCCATCCCTCTTGCCTTCTTCTGCACCTCTGTTGGTTCTTTCTGCACTGCTCTTGCTTTTTTTTGCACCTCTCATGCTAATTTCTGCACCCCTCTTGTGTCTTTCTGCACCCCTCTTTCCTTTTTCTGTACCTCTCTTGCCTCTGTCTGCACCGCTGTCGCCTCTTTCTGCACCTCTTTTGCCTGTTTCTGCAACTCTCTTGCTTCTTTCTACACTTATCTTGCCTCTTTCTGCACCCCTCTTGCCTCTTTCTGCAATTCTGTTGCTTCTTTCTGCACTTCTCTTGCTTCTTTTTGCACATCTCTTGCTTCTTTCTGCACCCCTCTTGCCTTTTTCTGCACCCCTGTTCCCTTTTTCTGCAGCTCTCTTGCCTCTTTCTGCACCTCTTATGCCTGTTTCTGCAACTCTCTTGCTTCTTTCTGCACCTATTTTGCCTCTTTCTGCACCTCTTTTGCTTCTTTCTGCACATCTCTTGCCTCTTTCTGCACCCCTCTTGCCTCTTTCTGCACCTCTGTTGGTTCTTTCTGCACTGCTCTTGCTTCTTTCTGCCCTTCTTGTAAATTTCAGCACCCCTCTTGCCTCTTTCTGCACCCCTATTTCCTTTTTCTGCACCTCTCTTTCCTTTTTCTGCACCGCTCTTTCCTCCTTCTGCACCTCTGTTGCTTCTTTCTGCACCTCTCTTGCTTCTTTCTGAATCCCTCTTGCCTCTTTCTGCACCCTTCTTCCCGCTTTCTGCACCTCTCTTGCCTCTTTCTGCAACCCTGTTCCCTTTTTCTGCACCTCTCTTGCCTGTTTATGCAACTCTCATGCCTCTTTCTGCAGTTCTTTTGCCTCCTTCTGCACATCTGTTGCTTCTTTCTGCACTTCTCTTGCCTCTTTCTGCACCCCTGTTACCTTTTTCTGCACCTCTCCTGCCTCTTTCTGCACCTCTTAGGCCTGTTTCTGCAACTCTCTTGCTTCTTTCTATACCCCTCTTGCCTCTTTCCGCACCTCTGTTGCTTCTTTCTGCACTTCTCTTGCTTTTTCTGCACCTCTTTTGCTTCATTCTACACTTCTCTTGCCTCTTTCTGTACCTCTGCTGCTTCTTTCTGCAACTCTCTTGAAAATTTCTGCACCCCTCTTGCCTCTTTCTGCACCTCTTTTGCTTCTTTCTGCACTTCTCTTGCCTCTTTCTGAACCCCTCTTGCCTCTTTCTTCACCTCAGTTGGTTCTTTCTGCACTGCTCTTGCTTCTTTCTTCACCTCTCGCAAATTTCTGCACCCCTCTTGCCTCTTTCTGCACCCCTGTTCCCTTTTTCTGCACCTCTCTTTCCTTTTTCTGCACCGCTCTTGCCTCTTTCTGCACCTCTGTTGGTTCCTTCTGCACTGCTCTTGCTTCTTTCTGCACCACTTTTCCCTGTTTCTGTAACTCTCTTGCCTCATTCTGCACTTCTCTTGCCTCTTTCTGCACCTTTCTTGCTTCTTTCTGTACTTTTCTTGCACCTCTTTTGCTTCTTTCTGCTCCCCTTTTGCCTCTTTCTGCACCCTTCTTCCCTCTTTCTCCACCTCTCTTGCCTCTTTCTGCACCCGTTCCCTTTTCTGCACCTCTCTTGCCTGTTTCTGCAACTCTCTTGCCTCTTTCTGCAGTTCTGTTGCCTCCTTCTGCACCTCTGTCTCTTCTTTCTGCACTTATCTTGCCTCTTTCTGCACCCCTCGTGTCTGTTTCTGCACCTCTGTTGGATCTTTCTGCACTGCTCTTGCTTCTTTATGCACATCTCTTGCAAATTTCTGCACCTCTCTTGCCTCTTTCTCCACCCCTCTTGCCTCCTTCTGCACCTCTGTTGGTTCTTTCTGCACCTCTCTTGCTTCTTTTTGCACCTCTCATGCTAATTTCTGCACCACTCTTGTGTCTTTCTGCATCCCTCTTTCCTCTTTCTGCAACTCTGTTGCCTCTTTCTGTACCTCTGTTGCTTCTTTCCTCACCTCTCTTGGAAATTTCTGCACCCCTCTTGCCTCTTTCTGCACCCTTTTTGTCTCTTTCTGCACCTCTGTTGGTTCTTTCTGCACTGCTCTTGCTTCTTTCTGCACCTCTATTGCTTCTTTTGCACCTCTCTTGCAAATTTCTGCACCCCTCATGCCTCTTTGTGCACCTCTGTTGCCACTTTCTCCACCCCTCTTCCCCTTTCCGCATCTCTTTTGCTTCTTTTGCACTTCTCTTGTCTCTTTCTGCACCCTCTTGCCTCTTTCTGTACCTCTGTTTCTTCTTTCTGCACTTATCTTGCCTCTTTCTGCACCCCTTTGCCTCTTTCTGCACCTCTGTTGGTTCTTTCTGCACTGCTCTTGCTTCTATCTGCACCCCTCGTGTCTGTTTCTGCACCTCTGTTGGTTCTTTCTGCACTGCTCCTGCTTCTTTCTGCACATCTCTTGCAAAACTCTGCACCTCTCTTGCCTCTTTCTCCATCCCTCTTGCCTCCTTCTGCACCTCTGTTGGTTCTTTTTGCACTGCTCTTGCTTTTTTGCACCTCTCATGCTAATTTCTGCACCCCTCTTGTGTCTTTCTGCACCCTCTTTCCTTTTTCTGTACCTCTCTTGCCTCTGTCTGCACCCCTGTCCCCTCTTTCTGTACCTCTTTTGCCTGTTTCTGCAACTCTCTTGCTTCTTTCTGCAATTCTCTTGACTTTTTCTCTACCTCCGTTGCTTCTTTCTGCACTTATCTTGCCTCTTTCTGCACCCCTCTTGCCTCTTTCTGCAATTCTGTTGCTTCTTTCTGCACTTCTCTTGCTTCTTTTTGCACATCTCTTGCTTCTTTTTGCACCCCTCTTGCCTATTTCTGCACCCCTGTTCCCTTTTTCTGCACCTCTCTTGCCTCTTTCTGCACCTCTTATGCCTGTTTCTGCAACTCTCTTGCTTCTTTCTGCACCCCTTTTGCCTCTTTCTGCACCTCTTTTGCTTCTTTCTGCACATCTCTTGCCTCTTTCTGCACCCCTCTTGCCTCTTTCTGCACCTCTTGCTTCTTTCTGCCCCTCTTGTAAATTTCAGCACCCCTCTTGCCTCTTTCTGCACCCCTATTTCCTTTTTCTGCACCTCTTTTTCCTTTTTCTGCACTGCTCTTTCCTCCTTCTGCACCTCTGTTGCTTCTTTCTGCACCTGTCTTGCTTCTTTCTGAACCCCTCTTGCCTCTTTCTGCACCCTTCTTCCCTCTTTCTGCACCTCTCTTGCCTCTTTCTGCAACCCTGTCCCCTTTTTCTGCACCTCTCTTGCCTGTTTATGCAACTCTCATGCCTCTTTCTGCAGTTCTTTTGCCTCCTTCTGCACCTCTGTTGCTTCTTTCTGCACTTCTCTTGCCTCTTTCTGCACCCCTGTTACCCTTTTCTGCACCTCTCCTGCCTCTTTCTGCACCTCTTAGGCCTGTTTCTGCAACTCTCTTGCTTCTTTCTGTACCCCTCTTGCCTCTTTCTGCACCTCTGTTGCTTCTTTCTGCACTTCTCTTGCTTTTGCTTCATTCTGCACTTCTCTTGCCTCTTTCTGTACCTCTGCTGCTTCTTTCTGCACCTCTCTTGCAAATTTCTGCACCCCTCTTGCCTCTTTCTGCACCTCTTTTGCTTCTTCCTGCACTTCTCTTGCCTCTTTCTGCACCCCTCTTGCCTCTTTCTGCACCTCAGTTGGTTCTTTCTGCACTGCTATTGCTTCTTTCTTCACCTCTCGCAAATTTCTGCACCCCTCTTGCCTCTTTCTGCACCCCTGTTCCCTTTTTCTGCACCTCTCTTTCCTTTTTCTGCACGCTCTTGCCTCTTTCTGCACCTCTGTTGGTTCCTTCTGCACTGCTCTTGCTTCTTTCTGCACCACTTTTCCCTGTTTCTGTAACTCTCTTGCCTCATTCTGCACTTCTCTTGCCTCTTTCTGCACCTTTGTTGCTTCTTTCTGTACTTTTCTTGCACCGCTCTTGCTTCTTTCTGCACCCCTCTTGCCTCTTTCTGCACCCTTCTTCCCTCTTTCTCCACCTCTCTTGCCTCTTTCTGCACCCCTGTTCCCTTTTCTGCACCTCTCTTGCCTGTTTCTGCAACTCTCTTGCCTCTTTCTGCAGTTCTGTTGCCTCCTTCTGCACCTCTGTCTCTTCTTTCTGCACTTATCTTGCCTCTTTCTCCACCCCTCTTGCCTCCTTCTGCACCTCTGTTGGTTCTTTCTGCACGGCTCTTGCTTCTTTTTGCACCTCTCATGCTAATTTCTGCACCACTCTTGTGTCTTTCTGCACCCCTCTTCCCTCTTTCTGTACCTCTCTTGCCTGTTTCTGAAACTCTCTTGCTTCTTTCTGGAATTCTCTTGCCTTTTTCAGTATCTCTGTTGCTTCTTTTTGCACATCTCTTGCTTCTTTCTACACCCCTCTTGCCTTTTTCTGCACCCTTCTTCCCTCTTTGTGAACCTCTCTTGCCTCTTTCTGCCCCTCTCTTGCCTCTTTCTGCATCTCTTATGCCTGTTTCTGCTACTCTCTTGCTTCCTTCCGCACCCCTCTTGCCTCTTTCTGCACCTCTCTTGCAAATTTCTGCACACCTCTTGCCTCTTTATGTACCTCTTTTGCTTCTTTCTTCACTTCTCTTGCTTTTTCTCCACCTCTCTTGCTTCTTTCTTCACTTCTCTTGCCTCTTTCTGTACCACTGCTGCTTCTTTCTGCACCTCTCTTGCAAATTTCTGCACCCCTCTTGCCTCTTTCTGTACCTCTTTTGCTTCTTTCTGCATTTCTCTAGCCTATTTCTGCACCCCTCTTGCCTCTTTCTGCACCTCAGTTGGTTCTTTCTGCACTGCTCTTGCTTCTTTCTTCACCTCTCGCAAATTTCTGCACCCCTGTTCCCTTTTTCTGCACCTCTCTTTCCTTTTTCTGCACAGCTCTTGCCTCTTTCTGCACCTCTGTTGCTTCTTTCTGCATCTCTTATACCTGTTTCTGCAACTCTCTTGCTTCTTTCTGCATCCCTCTTTCTGCAACTCTGTTGCCTCTTTCTGTACCTCTGTTGCTTCTTTCTGCACCTCTCTTGGAAATTTCTGCACCCCTCTTGCCTCTTTCTGCACCTCTCTTGCAAATTTTTGCACCCCTCTTGCCTCTTTCTGAACGTCTTTTGCTTCTTTCTGCACTTCTCTTGCCTCTTTCTGCACCCTTTTTGTCTCTTTCTGCACCTCTGTTGGTTCTTTCTGCACTGCTCTTGCTTCTTGCTGCACCTCTATTGCTTCTTTTTGCACCTCTCTTGCAAATTTCTGCACCCCTCATGCCTCTTTGTGCACCTCTGTTGTCACTTTCTCCACCCCTCTTCCCCCTTTCCGCATCTCTTTTGCTTCTTTTTGCACTTCTCTTGTCTCTTTATGCACCCCTCTTGCCTCTTTCTGTACCTCTGTTGCTTCTTTCTGCACTTATCTTGCCTCTTTCTGCACCCCTTTTGCCTCTTTCTGCACCTCTGTTGGTTCTTTCTGCACTGCTCTTGCTTCTATCTGCACCCCTCGTGTCTGTTTCTGCACCTCTGTTGGTTCTTTCTGCACTGCTCCTGCTTCTTTCTGCACATCTCTTGCAAAACTCCGCACCTCTCTTGCCTCTTTCTCCATCCCTCTTGCCTCCTTCTGCACCTCTGTTGGTTCTTTCTGCACTGCTCTTGCTTTTTTGCACCTCTCATGCTAATTTCTGCACCCCTCATGTGTCTTTCTGCACCCTCTTTCCTTTTTCTGTACCTCTCTTGCCTCTGTCTGCACCCCTGTCCCCTCTTTCTGCACCTCTTTTGCCTGTTTCTGCAACTCTCTTGCTTCTTTCTGCACTTATCTTGCCTCTTTCTGCACCCCTCTTGCCTCTTTCTGCAAGTCTGTTGCTTCTTTCTGCACTTCTCTTGCTTCTTTATGCACATCTCTTGCTTCTTTCTGCACACCTCTTGCCTATTTCTGCACCCTGTTCCCTTTTTCTGCACCTCTCTTGCCTCTTTCTGCACCTCTTATGCCTGTTTCTGCAACTCTCTTGCTTCTTTCTGCACCCATTTTGCCTCTTTCTGCACCTCTTTTGCTTCTTTCTGCACATCTCTTGCCTCTTTCTGCACCCCTCTTGCCTCTTTCTGCACCTCTGTTGGTTCTTTCTGCACTGCTCTTGCTTCTTTCTGCCCCTCTTGTAAATTTCAGCACCCCTCTCGCCTCTTTCTGCACCCCTATTTCCTTTTTCTGCACCTCTCTTTCCTTTTTCTGCACCGCTCTTGCCTCCTTCTGCACCTCTGTTGCTTCTTTCTGCACCTCTCTTGCTTCTTTCTGAACCCCTCTTGCCTCTTTCTGCACCCTTCTTCCCGCTTTCTGCACCTCTCTTGCCTTTTTCTGCAACCCTGTTCCCTTTTTCTGCACCTCTCTTGCCTGTTTATGCAACTCTCATGCCTCTTTCTGCAGTTCTTTTGCCTCCTTCTGCACCTCTGTTGCTTCTTTCTGCACTTCTCTTGCCTCTTTCTGCACCCCTGTTACCTTTTTCTGCACCTCTCCTGCCTCTTTCTGCACCTCTTAGGCCTGTTTCTGCAACTCTCTTGCTTCTTTCTGTACCCCTCTTGCCTCTTTCTGCACCTCTGTTGCCACTTTCTCCACCCCTCTTCCCCCTTTCCGCATCTCTTTTGCTTCTTTTTGCACTTCTCTTGTCTCTTTCTGCACCCCTCTTGCCTCTTTCTGCACCTCTTTTGCTTCTTTCTGCACTTATCTTGCCTCTTTCTGCACCCCTTTGCCTCTTTCTGCACCTCTGTTGGTTCTTTCTGCACTGCTCTTGCTTCTATCTGCACCCTCGTGTCTGTTTCTGCACCTCTGTTGGTTCTTTCTGCACTGCTCCTGCTTCTTTCTGCACATCTCTTGCAAAACTCCGCACCTCTCTTGCCTCTTTCTCCATCCCTCTTGCCTCCTTCTGCACCTCTGTTGGTTCTTTCTGCACTGCTCTTGCTTTTTTTTGCACCTCTCATGCTAATTTCTGCACTCCTCATGTGTCTTTCTGCACCCCTCTTTCCTTTTTCTGTACCTCTCTTGCCTCTGTCTGCACCCCTGTCCCCTCTTTCTGCACCTCTTTTGCCTGTTTCTGCAACTCTCTTGCTTCTTTCTGCACTTATCTTGCCTCTTTCTGCACCCCTCTTGCCTCTTTCTGCAATTCTGTTGCTTCTTTCTGCACTTCTCTTGCTTCTTTTTGCACATCTCTTGCTTCTTTCTGCACCCTCTTGCCTATTTCTGCACCCCTGTTCCCTTTTTCTGCACCTCTCTTGCCTCTTTCTGCACCTCTTATGCCTGTTTCTGCAACTCTCTTGCTTCTTTCTGCACCCATTTTGCCTCTTTCTGCACCTCTTTTGCTTCTTTCTGCACATCTCTTGCCTCTTTCTTGCACCCCTCTTGCCTCTTTCTGCACCTCTGTTGGTTCTTTCTGCACTGCTCTTGCTTCTTTCTGCCCCTCTTGTAAATTTCAGCACCCCTCTCGCCTCTTTCTGCACCCCTATTTCCTTTTTCTGCACCTCTCTTTCCTTTTTCTGCACCGCTCTTGCCTCCTTCTGCACCTCTGTTGCTTCTTTCTGCACCTCTCTTGCTTCTTTCTGAACCCCTCTTGCCTCTTTCTGCACCCTTCTTCCCGCTTTCTGCACCTCTCTTGCCTTTTTCTGCAACCCTGTTCCCTTTTTCTGCACCTCTCTTGCCTGTTTATGCAACTCTCATGCCTCTTTCTGCAGTTCTTTTGCCTCCTTCTGCACCTCTGTTGCTTCTTTCTGCACTTCTCTTGCCTCTTTCTGCACCCCTGTTACCTTTTTCTGCACCTCTCCTGCCTCTTTCTGCACCTCTTAGGCCTGTTTCTGCAACTCTCTTGCTTCTTTCTGTACCCCTCTTGCCTCTTTCTGCACCTCTGTTGCCACTTTCTCCACCCCTCTTCCCCTTTCCGCGTCTCTTTTGCTTCTTTTGCACTTCTCTTGTCTCTTTCTGCACCCCTTTGCCTCTTTCTGCACCTCTGTTGGTTCTTTCTGCACTGCTCTTGCTTCTATCTGCACCCTCGTGTCTGTTTCTGCACCTCTGTTGGTTCTTTCTGCACTGCTCCTGCTTCTTTCTGCACATCTCTTGCAAAACTCCGCACCTCTGTTGCTTCTTCCTCCATCCCTCTTGCCTCCTTCTGCACCTCTGTTGGTTCTTTCTGCACTGCTCTTGCTTTTTTTTGCACCTCTCATGCTAATTTCTGCACCCCTCGTGTGTCTTTCTGCACCCCTCTTTCCTTTTTCTGTACCTCTCTTGCCTCTGTCTGCATCCCTGTCCCCTCTTTCTGCACCTCTTTTGCCTGTTTCTGCAACTCTCTTGCTTCTTTCTGCACTTATCTTGCCTCTTTCTGCACCCCTCTTGCCTCTTTCTGCAATTCTGTTGCTTCTTTCTGCACTTCTCTTGCTTCTTTTTGCACATCTCTTGCTTCTTTCTGCACCCCTCTTGCCTATTTCTGCACCCCTGTTCCCTTTTTCTGCACCTCTCTTGCCTCTTTCTGCACCTCTTATGCCTGTTTCTGCAACTCTCTTGCTTCTTTCTGCACCCATTTTGCCTCTTTCTGCACCTCTTTTGCTTCTTTCTGTACATCTCTTGCCTCTTTCTGCACCCCTCTTGCCTCTTTCTGCACCTCTGTTGGTTCTTTCTGCACTGCTCTTGCTTCTTTCTGCCCCTCTTGTAAATTCTCAGCACCCCTCTCGCCTCTTTCTGCACCCCTATTTCCTTTTTCTGCACCTCTCTTTCCTTTTCTGCACCGCTCTTGCCTCCTTCTGCACCTCTGTTGCTTCTTTCTGCACCTCTCTTGCTTCTTTCTGAACCCCTCTTGCCTCTTTCTGCACCCTTCTTCCCGCTTTCTGCACCTCTCTTGCCTTTTTCTGCAACCCTGTTCCCTTTTTCTGCACCTCTCTTGCCTGTTTATGCAACTCTCATGCCTCTTTCTGCAGTTCTTTTGCCTCCTTCTGCACCTCTGTTGCTTCTTTCTGCACTTCTCTTGCCTCTTTCTGCACCCCTGTTACCTTTTTCTGCACCTCTCCTGCCTCTTTCTGCACCTCTTAGGCCTGTTTCTGCAACTCTCTTGCTTCTTTCTGTACCCCTCTTGCCTCTTTCTGCACCTCTGTTGCCACTTTCTCCACCCCTCTTCCCCCTTTCCGCATCTCTTTTGCTTCTTTTTGCACTTCTCTTGTCTCTTTCTGCACCCCTCTTGCCTCTTTCTGCACCTCTTTTGCTTCTTTCTGCACTTATCTTGCCTCTTTCTGCACCCCTTTTGCCTCTTTCTGCACCTCTGTTGGTTCTTTCTGCACTGCTCTTGCTTCTATCTGCACCCCTCGTGTCTGTTTCTGCACCTCTGTTGGTTCTTTCTGCACTGCTCCTGCTTCTTTCTGCACATCTCTTGCAAAACTCCGCACCTCTCTTGCCTCTTTCTCCATCCCTCTTGCCTCCTTCTGCACCTCTGTTGGTTCTTTCTGCACTGCTCTTGCTTTTTTTTGCACCTCTCATGCTAATTTCTGCACTCCTCATGTGTCTTTCTGCACCCCTCTTTCCTTTTTCTGTACCTCTCTTGCCTCTGTCTGCACCCCTGTCCCCTCTTTCTGCACCTCTTTTGCCTGTTTCTGCAACTCTCTTGCTTCTTTCTGCACTTATCTTGCCTCTTTCTGCACCCCTCTTGCCTCTTTCTGCAATTCTGTTGCTTCTTTCTGCACTTCTCTTGCTTCTTTTTGCACATCTCTTGCTTCTTTCTGCACCCCTCTTGCCTATTTCTGCACCCCTGTTCCCTTTTTCTGCACCTCTCTTGCCTCTTTCTGCACCTCTTATGCCTGTTTCTGCAACTCTCTTGCTTCTTTCTGCACCCATTTTGCCTCTTTCTGCACCTCTTTTGCTTCTTTCTGCACATCTCTTGCCTCTTTCTGCACCCTCTTGCCTCTTTCTGCACCTCTGTTGGTTCTTTCTGCACTGCTCTTGCTTCTTTCTGCCCCTCTTGTAAATTTCAGCACCCCTCTCGCCTCTTTCTGCACCCCTATTTCCTTTTTCTGCACCTCTCTTTCCTTTTTCTGCACCGCTCTTGCCTCCTTCTGCACCTCTGTTGCTTCTTTCTGCACCTCTCTTGCTTCTTTCTGAACCCCTCTTGCCTCTTTCTGCACCCTTCTTCCCGCTTTCTGCACCTCTCTTGCCTTTTTCTGCAACCCTGTTCCCTTTTTCTGCACCTCTCTTGCCTGTTTATGCAACTCTCATGCCTCTTTCTGCAGTTCTTTTGCCTCCTTCTGCACCTCTGTTGCTTCTTTCTGCACTTCTCTTGCCTCTTTCTGCACCCCTGTTACCTTTTTCTGCACCTCTCCTGCCTCTTTCTGCACCTCTTAGGCCTGTTTCTGCAACTCTCTTGCTTCTTTCTGTACCCCTCTTGCCTCTTTCTGCACCTCTGTTGCCACTTTCTCCACCCCTCTTCCCCCTTTCCGCGTCTCTTTTGCTTCTTTTTGCACTTCTCTTGTCTCTTTCTGCACCCCTTTTGCCTCTTTCTGCACCTCTGTTGGTTCTTTCTGCACTGCTCTTGCTTCTATCTGCACCCCTCGTGTCTGTTTCTGCACCTCTGTTGGTTCTTTCTGCACTGCTCCTGCTTCTTTCTGCACATCTCTTGCAAAACTCCGCACCTCTGTTGCTTCTTCCTCCATCCCTCTTGCCTCCTTCTGCACCTCTGTTGGTTCTTTCTGCACTGCTCTTGCTTTTTTGCACCTCTCATGCTAATTTCTGCACCCCTCGTGTGTCTTTCTGCACCCCTCTTTCCTTTTTCTGTACCTCTCTTGCTCTCTGTCTGCATCCCTGTCCCTCTTTCTGCACCTCTTTTGCCTGTTTCTGCAACTCTCTTGCTTCTTTCTGCACTTATCTTGCCTCTTTCTGCACCCCTCTTGCCTCTTTCTGCAATTCTGTTGCTTCTTTCTGCACTTCTCTTGCTTCTTTTTGCACATCTCTTGCTTCTTTCTGCACCCCTCTTGCCTATTTCTGCACCCCTGTTCCCTTTTTCTGCACCTCTCTTGCCTCTTTCTGCACCTCTTATGCCTGTTTCTGCAACTCTCTTGCTTCTTTCTGCACCCATTTTGCCTCTTTCTGCACCTCTTTTGCTTCTTTCTGTACATCTCTTGCCTCTTTCTGCACCCCTCTTGCCTCTTTCTGCACCTCTGTTGGTTCTTTCTGCACTGCTCTTGCTTCTTTCTGCCCCTCTTGTAAATTTCAGCACCCCTCTCGCCTCTTTCTGCACCCCTATTTCCTTTTTCTGCACCTCTCTTTCCTTTTTCTGCACCGCTCTTGCCTCCTTCTGCACCTCTGTTGCTTCTTTCTGCACCTCTCTTGCTTCTTTCTGAACCCCTCTTGCCTCTTTATGCACCCTTCTTCCCGCTTTCTGCACCTCTCTTGCCTTTTTCTGCAACCCTGTTCCCTTTTTCTGCACCTCTCTTGCCTGTTTATGCAACTCTCATGCCTCTTTCTGCAGTTCTTTTGCCTCCTTCTGCACCTCTGTTGCTTCTTTCTGCACTTCTCTTGCCTCTTTCTGCACCCCTGTTACCTTTTTCTGCACCTCTCCTGCCTCTTTCTGCACCTCTTAGGCCTGTTTCTGCAACTCTCTTGCTTCTTTCTGTACCCCTCTTGCCTCTTTCTGCACCTCTGTTGCTACTTTCTGCACTTCTCTTGCTTTTTCTGCACCTCTTTTGCTTCATTCTGCACTTCTCTTGCCTTTTTCTGTACCTCTGCTGCTTCTTTCTGCACCTCTCTTGCAAATTTCTGCACCCCTCTTGCCTCTTTCTGCACCTCTTTTGCTTCTTTCTGCACTTCTCTTGCCTCTTTCTGCACCCCTCTTGCCTCTTTCTGCACCTCAGTTGGTTCTTTCTGCACTGCTCTTGCTTCTTTCTTCACCTCTCGCAAATTTCTGCACCCCTCTTGCCTCTTTCTGCACCCCTGTTCCCTTTTTCTGCACCTCTCTTTCCTTTTTCTGCACTGCTCTTGCCTCTTTCTGCACCTCTGTTGGTTCCTTCTGCACTGCTCTTGCTTCTTTCTGCACCACTTTTCCCTGTTTCTGTAACTCTCTTGCCTCATGCTGCACTTCTCTTGGCTCTTTCTGCACCTTTGTTGCTTCTTTCTGTACTTTTCTTGCACCTCTCTTGCTTCTTTCTGCACCCCTCTTGCCTCTTTCTGCACCCTTCTTCCCTCTTTCTCCACCTTTCTTGCCTCTTTCTGCACCTGTTCCCTTTTCTGCACCTCTCTTGCCTGTTTCTGCAACTCTCTTGCCTCTTTCTGCAGTTCTGTTGCCTCCTTCTGCACCTCTGTCTCTTCTTTCTGCACTTATCTTGCCTCTTTCTGCACCCCTCGTGTCTGTTTCTGCACCTCTGTTGGTTCTTTCTGCACTGCTCTTGCTTCTTTATGCACATCTCTTGCAACTTTCTGCACCTCTCTTGCCTCTTTCTCCACCCCTCTTGCCTCCTTCTGCACCTCTGTTGTTTCTTTCTGCACCTCTCTTGCTTCTTTTTGCACCTCTCATGCTAATTTCTGCACCACTCTTGTGTCTTTCTGCACCCCTCTTCCCTCTTCCTGTACCTCTCTTGCCTCTGTCTGCACCCCTGTCCCCTCTTTCTGCACCTCTTTTGCCTGTTTCTGCAACTCTCTTGCTTCTTTCTGGAATTCTCTTGCCTTTTTCTGTACCTCTGTTGCTTCTTTTTGCACATCTCTTGCTTCTTTCTACTCCCCTCTTGCCTTTTTCTGCACCCTTCTTCCCTCTTTGTGAACCTCTCTTGCCTCTTTCTGCACCTCTCTTGCCTCTTTCTGCATCTCTTATGCCTGTTTCTGCTACTCTGTTGCTTCCATCCGCACCCTTCTTGCCTCTTTCTGCACCTCTTGCAAATTTCTGCACACCTCTTGCCTCTTTATGTACCTCTTTTGCTTCTTTCTTCACTTCTCTTGCTTTTTCTGCACCTCTCTTGCTTCTTTCTGCACTTCTCTTGCCTCTTTTTGTACCACTGCTGCTTCTTTCTGCACTTCTCTTGCCTATTTCTGCACCCCTCTTGCCTCTTTCTGCACCTCAGTTGGTTCTATCTGCACTGCTCTTGCTTCTTTATTCACCTCTCGCACATTTCTGCACCCCTCTTGCCTCTTTCTGCACCCCTGTTCCCTTTTTCTGCACCTCTCTTTCCTTTTTCTGCACCGCTCTTGCCTCTTTCTGCACCTCTGTTGGTTCCTTCTGCACTGCTCTTGCTTCTTTCTGCACCACTTTTCCCTGTTTCTGTAACTCTCTTGCCTCATTCTGCACTTCTCTTGCCTCTTTCTGCACCTTTGTTGCTTCTTTCTGTACTTTTCTTGCACCTCTCTTGCTTCTTTCTGCACCCCTCTTGCCTTTTTCTGCACCCTTCTTCCCTCTTTCTCCACCTCTCTTGCCTCTTTCTGCACCCCTGTTCCCTTTTCTGCACCTCTCTTGCCTGTTTCTGCAACTCTCTTGCCTCTTTCTGCAGTTCTGTTGCCTCCTTCTGCACCTCTGTCTCTTCTTTCTGCACTTATCTTGCCTCTTTCTGCACCCCTCGTGTCTGTTTCTGCACCTCTGTTGGTTCTTTCTGCACTGCTCTTGCTTCTTTATGCACATCTCTTGCAAATTTCTGCACCTCTCTTGCCTCTTTCTCCACCCCTCTTGCCTCTTTCTGTACCACTGCTGCTTCTTTCTGCACCTCTCTTGCAAATTTCTGCACCCCTCTTGCCTCTTTCTGTACCTCTTTTGCTTCTTTCTGCACTTCTCTAGCCTATTTCTGCACCCCTCTTGCCTCTTTCTGCACCTCAGTTGGTTCTTTCTGCACTGCTCTTGCTTCTTTCTTCACCTCTCGCAAATTTCTGGACCCCTTTTGCCTCTTTCTGCACCCCTGTTCCCTTTTTCTGCACCTCTCTTTCCTTTTTCTGCACAGCTCTTGCCTCTTTCTGCACCTCTGTTGCTTCTTTCTGCATCTCTTATACCTGTTTCTGCAACTCTCTTGCTTCTTTCTGCATCCCACTTTCCTCTTTCTGCAACTCTGTTGCCTCTTTCTGTACCTCTGTTGCTTCTTTCTGCACCTCTCTTGGAAATTTCCGCACTCCTCATGCCTCTTTCTGCACCTCTCTTGCAAATTTTTGCACCCCTCTTGCCTCTTTCTGAACGTCTTTTGCTTCTTTCTGCACTTCTCTTGCCTCTTTCTGCACCCTTTTTGTCTCTTTCTGCACCTCTGTTGGTTCTTTCTGCACTGCTCTTGCTTCTTTCTGCACCTCTATTGCTTCTTTTTGCACCTCTCTTGCAATTTTCTGCACCCCTCATGCCTCTTTGTACACCTCTGTTGCCACTTTCTCCACCCCTCTTCCCCCTTTCCGCATCTCTTTTGCTTCTTTTTGCACTTCTCTTGTCTCTTTCTGCACCCCTCTTGCCTCTTTCTGTACCTCTGTTGCTTCTTTCTGCACTTATCTTGCCTCTTTCTGCACCCCTTTTGCCTCTTTCTGCACCTCTGTTGGTTCTTTCAGGACTGCTCTTGCTTCTATCTGCACCCCTCGTGTCTGTTTCTGCTCCTCTGTTGCCTCTTTCTGTACCTCTGTTGCTTCTTTCTGCACCTCTCTTGGAAATTTCTGCACCCCTCTTACCTCTTTCTGCACCTCCCTTGCAAATTTTTGCACCCCTCTTGCCTCTTTCTGCACCTCTTTTGCTTCTTTCTGCACCTCTGTTGCTTCTTTCTGCACCTCTCATGGAAATTTCTGCACCCCTCTTCCCTCTTTCTGTACCTCTCTTGCAAATTTTTGCATCCCTCTTGCCTCTTTCTGCACCCCTTTTGCCTCTTTCTGCACATCTGTTGCTTCTTTCTATACTTCTCTTGCTTCTTTCGGCACCTTTCTTCCTCTTTCTGGACTTCTGGTGCCTCTTTCTGCTATTCTTGCTTGTTTCTGTACCTTTCTTCCTCTTTCTGCACCTCTCTTGCATCTTTCTGCACTTCTCTTGCTTCTTTCTGCGCCTTTCTTCCTCTTTCTGTACATGTCCTACCTATGTAGGCATAGCTAGAAATTAGCATTTAAAAAACCTTAGAAATCACTGAAAAAAACACAGGTTTCAGGGATGTTATAGTCAGGGATTAGCATTTAAAAAACCTTAGAAATTCACTGAAAAAACCACAGGTTTCAGGGACATTATAGTTAGGAATTAGCATTAAAAAAACCTTAGAAATTCATTGAAAAAACCATAGGTTTTAGGGACGTTATAGTTAGGCTGACATTTCACTCATACAAAAGCAGAGAAATTCAGCCGTTATTATTAGCTGGGCTAACTATAACTCACGCCCCCGCAATGCACTGCTGATGATGTCACAAATTACATCACTCATGACATGGTCACCGACATCACTGATGACATCACTGATGACATCTCAAATGACATCACTGATGACATTATCCTCTTAATATCTGATGCACCTCCTCACACCCTAATATAACCTTTCATACACCCACTCTAAAATACAGACTGCCATTTTTGAAACCATAGACACACTAATACCAGTTAGTACAAACCCACTCACTGATTCATAGGTCTACATACACATCCACTCACTCATCCATACAGTTACTCATAAATGCAGTCACTCATCAATACAGCCACTGATATATGCACTCATACACCCATACGGACACTCACACACCGCCACTCACCCATAGAGTTACTCACACACCTAGTCAGTCACCCAAAGAATCAATCACACTGCCAATTACTCATCTATACAGTTATACACACATCACCTCACTTATTCATATAGCTAGTAACTCATACTTACTCTCTTCTACAATCACTTACACAAGCACACACTCATCCATACAGCCACTCTCACAATCACTCACTCTCACATATAGTCACTTATATACTCCAACACTCACATATACTGCCTTTCACATATGTAGTTGCTCACACATATACCACTGAGACATTCATTCACTCACCAACACAGCCATACGTACACTCACTCACCCATATAGCTCCTCGCAGATGCACTCATGAACCCATACACCCAGTGAATCACCCACTCACACATCTATGCAGGGAGTCACACACACACCCACCCAACCACACAGACACTCAGGCACCCATACAGGTACTCAGACAACCAATCATTAACCTATATAGAAACTCATGTAGCTACTCACCAACCCATGCAGCCACTTACACACCAACTGACAGACTGAGACAGACATTCACACATATTAGTCATTCTCCCATGCATTTACTAAGACAGGTTTAATCACTCACTTATTCAGTCAAGAACCTACTAAATCATCCATTCAGACACTCATACACCCACTCATTCTTCAATACACCTTGGCGTATATATATAACATTCTTAAACTTTTTAGAAACACTCAGTCACTGGATGATGTCATCAGTGATGTCATCCGTGATGTCATTTGAGATATCATCAGTGATGTCATCCTTGATGTCACTGACCATGTCATGAGTGATGTAATTTGTGACATCATCAGCAGTGTATTGCGGGGGTGCGTGTTATAGTTAGCCCAGCTAACTATAACATCTGAATTTCTCTGCTTTTGTACGAGTGAAATGTCAGCCTAACTATAACATCCCTGAAACCTGTGGTTTTTTCAGTGAATATCTAAGGTTTTTTAAATGCTACTTTCTAACTATAACGTCCCTGAAACCTGTGTTTTTTTCAGTGAATATATATATATGTATATAGATATATATATATCCACAGGATCCGACTCCAACACCCCCACAGCGATGAAGAAGGCACGAACTCCTCTTGAATGGGCGTAAGTAAATTTATTTTAGCTCATCATGTCATTATGAGTTTCGGCCGGCAAAACCAGCCTTGCTCACATGTAGCTTACAACGTTACAAATGACCAATTAAATACCACCATATTGTGTCACGTGACCCTAAACAAACATGAATATAAAGAAAAGACTGCAAGGTTGTGTTTTTAGATGCGTCTCAAAACATTTGTTTCTTTCTCATAGATCTTACTTAACATATGATGCACAGCTAGGAAAATAAATAGACCGTTAAAATACACATATCCAACATTAAATCTATTTAAGAGAAATGATGTTAAAAATCATAGCACAAATGCGTAGTGGTAGCAGTGGTTACAAAGTTAGTGTCTAATGCTCGGCAAAGAATTGTCATGCGCTGCGTGGAGTCATCATACTAATCAGGTCATAACTAACAACCTACTTAATGGCACACATGCCAAATGTGGCTCCGCAAATAAGACAAATGCCGCTGTTATACACAGGAAATAAATATCCTAATGTCACCAACTTGCTTCCCTATGAATAATGCTATTAGCAACCATATTTCCTTCTGCTCGTAATACAATAAGATCATAGATATTGAGAATGAATAAAAATACGCATCTAAAAAATATAATACACATACCCGACATATCAACTACACTAGTGCAAAGTTTAAAAAAAGTTAATTACAACATACAGTACTACTGAAAGATGTGCAGACATCGCCATGTGCAAATTGTGCAATAATGAAATGCAAATTGCATAATTAAATAATGCAATTACAGCGAAAACTGCAATAATAAATACTAAAATCACATCTAATAAACTTTTTTGCAGGGACATATTTTTCTGTTTTTTATAAAATAAAAAGAGAGAGACAATATATATAAATTAAGTGATAAAAAAAGATTATTATTTCGGAACCTGAGGTAATAAATCCTAATTGCAAAGTCCTTACCAATGACTAGAGTAATCACAATTCTTGTATCATTAAAAGCCTAGTTTGTTGTATGGACTAAAAATTGCCTTAAGTTATTGGGAAATGCTTTATAGGAAGTAATGGAGATCTTCTGACGTATTTAAGCCTAAAGGTGCCTTACTGTCGAATTCCATGATCATTCTAGTCTCTAACTGCCTCAATTTGCGTTCTCTATTTCCACCTCTGCGCAGTGTTGGGACAGCATCCACCACATAGTATTTAAGACAATTAAGATTGTTAGCATGGGTGGCTTTAAAGTGCCGTGCCACTGGATAGTTGGAATCATTATTAGTTATGGCACGAAGATGCTGAAGAATGCGTACATGCACCTGTAGTTTGGTGCTGCCTATGTAGTTGAGGCCACATGTGCAAGTGAGCACATAAACAGCAAATTCTGTATGACAGGTGTAGTGTCCCTTAATAGGCCTTTCCTTAGGACTGAAAGGAACTGTGTAATGGGTTTTGTTGTCCCCAAGTTTGTATGCCCGACAAGTCGAGCATTTAAAGAAACCCAGTTTCGGTGTGAGCCAAGTAGTGGCGAGTGTAATTTCAGGATTGCATTTCACTAGATCCATTCTCATGGATTTCGCCCGTCTAAACGTGAGAGTAGGAATGGTAGGGAGTCTAGAGGCTAATACACCATCTGTGAGGAGGATCGGCCAGTTCTTGTTGATAATCCCCCTAATTTGTTTGTGATGCTTACTGTAAGTGGTGATTAGTCTAGGTGCTGTCTCTTCAGTAGGTTTGCATGCAGTGTGCCCATCAGGGGGCACTCCAATAGTGGATATGAGGGCTTGAGTGGGCAGGAGTGATTCTCTAGTCTTCAGTTGTACTTTTTTACTAGCCTCCCCCAATATTCTGTTACAGTAACCCCTCTGTCTGAATCTCTCCAATGATGCCTGTGAGCATGTGGTGAATTCCTCCTCAGTACTACAGATCCTTTTAATTCTGAGTAACTCACCATATGGGATACTTTTGATTAAGTGCTTAGGATGAGAACTGTGAGCATGTAGTGTAGAATTTCCCGAGGTCGACTTCCTGTGTAGCGTGGTTTCTAATTTGCCCACCTGCACAAAAACTGTTGTGTCTAAGAAATCAACCTTACTACTACTAATGCATGATGTAAACTTTAAGTTCACATTGTTGTTGTTAATCGTTCTTACAAACACTTCAGCACTGTATTGATCTCCGTTCCATATGATGAAAACGTCATCAATATATCGGAGCCAACATACCACATGGGTATTATACATTTCTGCATGGGTTCCCCTCAGAGCCTGCTCCTCCCACCTGCCTACATCTAAACATGCATAGCTGGGGAAAAGCAGGCTCCCATGGCAACTCCTCTTTTTTGGAGATACAACTCCTTACCAAACATAAAAAAATTGTTATACAAGCACCACCTAATCAATTCCACCAACATTATATTATGAGTATGAAAACAAAGAGGCCGTGTATCTAAGTAGTGTTTGACTGCCGATATACCAGTAAGATGATCAATACTGGTATAAAGGGATTCAATATCCAAGGTAATCAGCAGATATTCATCATTCCAGTCATAATGACTAATCTTATTTAGAAAGTCACCAGTGTCTTTTACACAGGTTGGTAGGTTCCGGACATGATCCTGAAGAAATGAGTCAATGTATCTGCTGATGTTTTCGCCAATACTTCCAATGGCCAAAATAATAGGTCTTCCCGGTATTGGTGTTGTCTTTTTATGTATTTTGGGTATTAAATACAATGTAGGGGTAACCGGAAAGTCATTGTGCAGAAATTCAAATTCCTGATTAGATATGAGTCCCTGTCTTTTGTACATCATCATTTCTTTCTTAAGAGTATCTTTTGCTTTTCTAAGTTCACCTGTATGTACTTTTACATAACAGTCAGAATCACTGAGCTGCCGGTGTGCCTCGCGTATGTATTCCTCCCGAGGCCAGATAACTAAGTTGCCCCCTTTGTCCGATTTGTTAATTATTATTTCGTGATTTTTCTTTAGTTTGTTCATCAATATGTTATATTCAACCTCATGTTGTTTCTTTTTGGTCTTAGTATGACAAACTCTACGATACAGTCCTTTGAGATCTTCCGTAACTCTTTCGTGGAATATATCGATAGCATCCTTAGGCATCATCGGCATAAAGGTCGATTTCTTTTTAAATTGACTCGTATTGGCACCTGATTGCGTTGTCAGGATCGCTCCCAGTCTTTCTTGAGTTGGCCTTAGCTCTACTTGATCATCCGATCCTTGGCATGTCTCAGCACTTAGCTCATGTAGCGTTAGAAGTAACCGAGCATCTGACACCTGAAGATTGTAATTCTCAATGCGCCTAGTTCTTTCTGTAGGCTGGTCTTGATTTTGTGCAACATTACTTTCTTTAATAGTGAAAAACTTTTTGAGTTTCAATTTACGGATGTAACTGAATACATCAATCCTTGTTGTGCCGTAGTTGAAATTACTCTCAGGACAGAAGGAGAGTCCTAGCGCCAATAATTGATTTTCTGCTTTTGTTAGAGTCATAGTGGAAAGATTTATAATGGTGTTATCGTCTAACGCCTGCGCCATTGCGTTTTTTTGGTTTTTGGTGCATCTACTTTTGCGTTGTGCTTTTCGCCTCTTATTTCTTCTTGTTCTCCCTGTTTCCGTACATTCCGAGGCCTCAATGTCTGTCTGCGGTCTTGTGCTAAAAAATTCATCTCTTCCCCCGGCTGTAGTCTATTTCTTTCTTCACAGTCATTCTGCGCACAACTCCTATCTTCCTCTGATTCATTCCCGCTTGTGAGAGAATTAATGTCCGACACAGAAGATTCGGAAATGTTAGTGCCTTCTCGTGTTTCCACAGTTTGCATCGCAGCTGGTTTTGACATGGCATTAAGTCTTAATTTTCTCACATTTTCATATCTGCGTGCGAATGTGAAAATTTGCCCCAGTTCGTAATCCTCTTTATCTCTTGCGAATTTGTGCACTTTTCTTATTTTTATTTTGTCTTCCTGGCGCTTTATTCTTTCCAGAATTTCCTTCTTACTTTTCATGATGTATTCAGTTTGCTCCATGTTTGTCAGTTGTTCATTAATTTTATCGATCTCTTTTAGAATAGCATCCCGATCAATTTGGGCGTATTTAATCAAAATCCTCACCAAGTTCATTGACGCATTGAGGTTGCTATCTGCCCATTCAGTTAACATATCCGGATTAGGATTGTCGAAACTCGGGGCTACCATGATCCGAAGCCCCCTGGGGATGCGTCCCACTTCCTCATACTTTTGTAAAGACTTTTGTTCCCACCACTTAGTCATTTCGTTCCGGTCACTGGATGATGTCATCAGTGATGTCATCAGTGATGTCATTTGAGATATCATCAGTGATGTCATCCTTGATGTCACTGACCATGTCATGAGTGATGTAATTTGTGACATCATCAGCAGTGTATTGCGGGGCGCGTGTTATAGTTAGCCCAGCTAACTATAACATCTGAATTTCTCTGCTTTTGTACGAGTGAAATGTCAGCCTAACTATAACATCCCTGTAACCTGTGGTTTTTTCAGTGAGTGTCTAAGGTTGTTTAAATGCTACTTCCTAACTATAACGTCCCTGAAACCTGTGTTTTTTTCAGTGAATATATATATATATGTATATAGATATATATATATATATATATATATATATATATGTATACAACAATCCAGCTCCCACAGAAACTCCATGGAAGAAGGCACGCACTCGAGGAGTTAGAAGAATCAGCATTAATTTATTCTGCCAGGTCGCCCTCAATCCAAGAGGTAAGGAGAGACGCGTTTCGGATTTCAAGAATCCTTTGTCAATCTAGTTTGGCGCCAAAATACATGCATAATAAATAGCCCTTCCCATTAGACCATAAGTAGACATAGAAAGCAAACTCTCGTGTATGCGATCGGCGTGTGACCCAGAATGCTACATTACATCATTTATTCCAGCTAAAATACCAGCCTGGTTGCAGGTAAAAAAATAACTGATCTAATACATTGCACAATACAGTTCATGGTTTAGCTGGAGATATCGTGTAACAAACAGTTTAGGTAACAACATACGCATGTATATTCTGAAAGCATCCGTCATGATGAGAAATTAGCTTTAAGATTTGTACTGCCAAACTATTAGTCCTGAAATGCCAAATTAACAGAGTTATGTAAAATGTGCTTTAAAAGTTGCTGCTCCCAAATGTCACTGAAATTAACAAGAATAAAGTCTGCCAATGTCCCGGTTTCAGCTCACCCGAGTTAATGACACAGCTGCCCCAGCGTGACCTCTGACTTTGTATATTCGGTTCATGCCGTACTGCTGATAACACAGTCATTCTGTTCACTCATCTTGAGGCACCGGGAGCGGAAAACTAAAACTTCACCAAGGGGCCAATTACAAATTGCGTGCACGTGCTGAGAAGCCCCTCGGGACTACCATACCCACAATGCCCCAAGTTAACCAGTGGTAAAGCAGGTAATTTTCACAGTATATTAATACTGCTAGGTCAATGTCACTGGTTATGATGAAATGGTAACTGCGCAAAATCAATGTCCGATTCACATGTAACCGGCGCAGAGGCAAATGTCAATGTATCTGACAGTGACAAACAGCAAGAATTGAATTCAATAACATTATGGCACACACTCCGGGTTGAGGGGGACCCATGGACAAAGTGATACTGCCCCAAACATCCTCACTGCATCAGCGTCAGCCTCAGCAGTGCCCAGTTACCAGGTGGCGCCAGACTTCCGGGCAAGGCATTTCTTGCTGGAGAGAACCTGTGTCCCATGCTGGCAGTTGCGAAAACTGCCCCGCTACGAGACCCTGGTCTCCCATCGCAGTCATCCTCGTTCCTCATCCTGGCTGACCCTCTGGGGGCTCCCCCGATAGCACTCCCGTACTCCCGTATATGTATATATATATGTATTACCTACTGGCGGTTGCCAGTAGGTAGTTATAGTTATAGAAAATCATTTTTTGTTTTGCCAAGAACTTTGGCGCCACTTGACAAATCACCACAAACTTTTCATAAAACTTCTCCTTTTTGGTTCAGCTGCAGTGTTTAAAGTTTCATGGTGATCCGTCAAGCAGCGGCCTAGAAAAAGAGGGGACCCAAAACGCGTTTTCCCCATGTTATGTCTATGGCAATTTTTCATTTTTTGAGCATGACTATAGCCCAAACTGCTGAACGGAATGACACCAAATTTGGCAGAAAGCTAGATGTTGGTCCCGAAAGCATGCTTTTTGTGATTTGGTGTAAAGCTGTTCAGTAGTTTTCGTGATATCTAACTTAAAAAAATATAGATATCTGGGGACACGTGTCCCAGCAGTGGACTCGCGAATCCTACTAAAATTTTATTTGCTGCCAACACTTCAACCAGGAAGTGTTGGCAGCCATCTTGGCACTCAGCTTGAAGCCGAGTCCCACAATAAAAGTTAAAAAGAAAGAAAAGGGGGCAGGGTAGGAATACCCTGACCCCTCAGATATGGTGGAGGGGTTCCTCAGGGATCTCGCTTGGGTTAAAATCACTTTTTTTTTACTTTTGACATGGCCTCGCCTGTGGATCTGCAAATCCATGGCAACATTTTTTTTCAAAAAGACGCATGGGCTCCAGTGCACCTTTTTTTGAAGCCCCAGGATGGGCCAAATACTGGGGGCGTGAAGGAGGGGGGCTCATGGGGCCCCCTCCTAGGCTTATGCAAAGGCCCGGGGATCACCACCTCCCCGGGGTAGTGAATAATGGAAAAACAGAGGGTGCTTGGCCCCCTGCTGCCCAGGGGACCACCACCTCCCCTGGGCACACTGTTTAAATAAAGAAATGCCGGCTGCCCCGGGGATCGCCACCTCCCCGGGGAAATGAGCAATGTAAATGCGGGGGGTCCACTAGGCCCCCCCACTGCCCTGGGAACCACCACCTTCCTGGGTCACAAATATAATAATTAAGGGGGTCCGTAGCGGACCCATTGTCCAGGGGACCATCACCGCCCCAGGGCTTAATTCACAAAGGAGGGGGGCCCCAGGGCCGGCTCTGCTTTGAACAAGCGAGAGCAGAAAAGCAAGCTGTGAAGCGAGCAGAGAAACAGACATTGCTTTGGGATCCAGGGAGCTGCATGTTAGCAGCTCCCTGGATCCCAAAGCAATGCGAGCTCCTGCAGGAGGCCGGGTGCCGGCAGTGACCGCGGCGGCCTTGAAACACCCCGCGGTCCCCAACATTTGCAGTGGGTGCCCTAGGTTGGGATCAGGACACCCTCACTACAGGCCTGCCCCCAGCGGATGGGGCCCCAGGGGCTGAAATTGGCCCGGGAGATGGGGCCCCTGGCCTCCTCCCTTTGAATTATATCAAGAAAGAAATAAAAGCCCGGGCCCTGGGAGATGGTGTCTCCTAGACCAAAATCGCCTGGGAGGGGGGTCATGTGGCCCCCTCTCTTTCTGTTTTAATTTTTTTTTTTTAAAAGGGTCAGGTCCTGGGGGATGTAGTCCCGGGACCAAAAATGGGCCAGAATTTTATTTTTAAATAGCCAGATCAACACACACATCCACTCACACACCCATACAGCCACTCATTAACCCACTCACTCACTAATACAGCCACTAACATAATAAAATACATTTAAAAAAGGGTCAGGCCCTGGGGGATGTAGTCCCCGGGGCCAAAATGGTCTAGAATTTTATTTTTTAAAAGCTGACAACTCGCCAGAGGCCCCGCCCCTTCTCCACCAATCTGCAAAAGCATCTTCTGATGCGCTGCTGATTGAGGGATGAAGTTCCCTTGGCTGCTGAGGGTCCTTAGGGGCCAAAATGACCTCCTGTTACCTCCAGTAAGCCCCACTGAGAGGTGGTCTGAGGCCATGACCCCTTTCTCCACCACTCTGCAAATGCGCCTCTCATGCACTACTGGTGGGAGGATAAGGTCCCCTTGCTTCCTGAGGGCCTCATGACTGAAGTGGACTTAAAGCAAACACAAGACTGATTTGCATATAGCTGGGTCTGAACTGAGGTGGCGAAGTGAGCTAAAGAATGATGATGGATTCAAGACAAATCTGTGACTGGGGGTAAGTGTCTGAAAAGTTTCAGCGCTCCGTCCATCATCCCCTTGTGTTTGCTTTGTTCGCCCTAAGTTGGCAGGGTATGCCCAGACGTGGGTCCCTTGCTCACTTTGCCACTGGATTCAAGCTAGCCTGGCTGATGAGGGCTGTTAGCCTGAAATCGGTCCCAGGATGCTTGTTTCCGGTCCAGGGAAGACATGGCTTGGCAGTTCAGGCTGGACTGTTCCCATGAGGCACAGGGTAAAGAATGATTTGCATATAGCTGGGTCCGAACTGAGGTGGCAAAGTAAGCTAAAGAATGATGATGGATTCAACCCAGATCTGTGACTGGAGGTGAGTGTCTGAACATTTTCAGCACTCCATCCATCATCTCCTTGCGTTTGCTTTGCTCGCCCTAAGTTGGCAGGGTATGCCCAGACGAGGGTCCCTTGCTCACTTTGCCACTAGATTCAAGCTAGCCAGGCTGATGAGGGGTGCTACCCCAAAACCGGTCCCAGGATGCTTGTTTCCGGTTCAGGGAAGACCTGGCTTGGCAGTTCGGGCTGGAATGTTCCCAAGGGGCACAGGGTCAAGACTGATTTGCATATAGCTGGGTCTGAACTGAGGTGGCGAAGTCAGCTAAAAAATTATGATGGATTCAACCCAGAACTGTGACTGGGGTGAGTGTCTGAAAAGTTTCAGTACTCCGTCCATCATCTCCTTGCGCTTGCTTTGTTCGCCCTAAGTTTTCAGGGTATGCCCAGATGTGAGTCCCTTGCTCACTTTTCCACTGGATTCAAGCTTGCCTGGCTGATGAGGGTTGTTACCCTGAAACCGGTCCCAGGATGCTTGTTTCCGGTTCAAGGAAGACCTGGCTTGTCAGTTCGGGCAGGACTGTTCCCATGAGGCACAGGGTCAAGACTGGTTTGCATTTAGCTGGGCCTGAACTGAGGTGGTGAAGTGAGCTAAAGAATGATGATGGATTCAACCCAGATCTGTGACTGGGGGTGAGGAGTTTCAGCACTCTGTCCATCATCTCCTTGTGTTTGCTTTGTTTGCCCTAAGTTGGCAGGATATGCCCAGACGTGGGTCCCTTGCTCACTTTGCCACTGGATTCAAGCTAGCCTGGCTGATGAGGGGTGTTACCCCAAAACCGGTCCCAGGCTGCTTGTTTCCTGTTCAGGGAAGACCTGGCTTGGCAGTTCGGGCTAGACTGTTCCCATGAGGCACAGGGTCAAGACTGATTTGCATATAGCTGGGTCTGAAATGAGGTGCCGAAGTGAGCTAAAGAATGATGATGGATTCAACCCAGATCTGTGACTGGGGTGAGTGTCTGAAAAGTTTCAGCACTCCGTCCATCATCTCCTTGTGTTTGCTTTGTTCGCCCTAAGTTGGCAGGGTATGCCCAGACGAGGGCCCCTTGCTCACTTTGCCACTAGATTTAAGCTAGCCAGGCTGATGAGGGGTGCTACCCCGAAACTGGTCCCATGATGCTTGTTTCCGGTTCAGGGAAGACCTGGCTTGGCAGTTCGGGCTGGAATGTTCCCATGAGGCACAGGGTCAAGACTGATTTGCATATAGCTGGGTCTGAACTGAGGTGGCGAAGTGAGCTAAAGAATGTTGATGGATTCAACCCAGATCTGTGACTGGGGGTGAGTGTCTGAAAAGTTTAAGGACTCCGTCCATCATCTCCTTGCGTTTAAAGTGGACTTAAACCCTCAAGCAGCAGTGCACCAGGAGGCGCGTTTGCAGAGTGGTGTGAAAGGGGGAGTGGCCTTATATCACTTCTCAGTAATCCAGCTGTGTGGGTCCTACTGGAGGTAACAGGAGGGCTAGTTGGCCCCCAAGGCCCCTCAAGAGCCAAAGGAACTTTATCCCTCAACTAGTAGTGCACCAGGAGGCGCGTTTGCAGAGTGGTGGAGAAAGGGGGCATGACCACCAAAAGCCTCTCAGCAAACCCACTGCGTGGGACTTGCTGGAGGTAACAGGAGGGGTAGTTGGCCCCCAAGGATGTCCTTGGGGACCAACTACCCCTCTCTTTATCTCTAATAAGTTTCACACAGCAAGATTGCTAAGAGGTCTTCAGAGGCCATGCCCCCTTTCTCCACCACTCTGGTCAAGGTGCACTACTGGTTGGGAGATAAAGTCCACTTCCTCCTGAGGGACCTAGGGGGCCAAGAAGTCCTCTTGGTACCTCCTGTAAGTCCTACACAGCGGGATTCCTGAGAGCTGGTCGGAGGCCCATCCCCATTTCTCCACCACTCTGTGAGCGCAACTACTAGTTGAAAAACCATATGAATACACTGAAAAAACCAAAGGCTACAAATATTATATAACTATGTTATAGTTATGAATTAATATTTAAAAAACCTTAGAAATTCACTGAAAAAATGGTTACAGGGACGTTATAGTTATGAAATGGACTTAAAAAAATCTTAGAAACTCACTGAAAAAGCCAAAGGTTACAGAGACGTTGTAGTAGGCTCAGGTGTCACTCATACAAAACCAGAGAAATTCAGCCATTATAGTTAGTGAGCTAACTATAACTCCTGCCCCTGCAATGCACTGCTTATAACCTCACATATTACATCACTCATGACATGGTCAGTGACATCACTGATGACATCTCAAGTGACATCACTGATGACATCTCAAGTGACATCACTGATGACATCTCAAGTGACATCATCCACAGAATCTCTGACACACCCACTCACACCCCATATAACCTTTCATACACCCACTCCAACTACCACACTCTCATTCTCAAACCCATTCACACACACAAACCATTATTTACACAGCCACTCACTGATTCATAGATCAACACACACATACACTCACACACCCATGCAGCCACTCATTAACCCACTCACTCACTAATACAGCCACTAACATATCCACTTATACTCCCATACAGCCACTCACACATAGTCAGTCACCCATAGAGCTACTCACACACCTACTCACTCACCCATATAGTCACACAGCCACTTACTCACCCATACAGTTACACACACACTCACTTATTTACTCTTACAGATCCTAACTCACCTATACAGTCATAGACACAAGCACATACTCACCCATACAGCCACTCTCACATTTACTCACTCACCCAGTCACTCACATACCCCATCACTCACCTATACTGCCTTTCACATACCCAGTTACTCACCCATATACCACTGACACATGCACTCAATTACCAACACAGCCATACACACACTCACTGACCCATACAGCCCCTCACACAAGCACTCACTAACCCATCAAGCCACTGAATTATCCACTCACTCATCCATAGAGGCAGACACACACACCCTCACCCACCCACACAGAAACGCAGACACCCATAGTGGTATTCAGACAACCAATCCCTCACCCATACAGAAACTCAAGTACCCACTCACACACCGATAAAACCACTTAGATAACAACTGACAGACAGATACAGACATTCACATAACCAGTCACTCACCCATACATTCACTGAGAAACCTAATCACTCACTTATACAGTTTGGCATGCACTCACTGAATCATCCAATGAGACACTCATTCACCCACTGATTCATCAATACAGCTTGGTATATATATTTAACACTCATAAACTTTTTTAAACACACTCACAGTCACTGGATGATGTCATGAGTGATGTCATCAGTGATGTAATATGTGAGGTCATAAGCAGTGCATTGTGGGGGGGGTGAGTTATAGTTAGCTCATTTACTATAACGGCTGAATTTCTCTGGTTTTTAGCTTACTATAATGTCCCTGTAACCTTTGGTTTTTTCCAGTGAATTTAGAAGATTTTTTTATTCCATTTCCTAACTATAACCTTTGGTTTTTTTCAGTGAATGAATATATATATGTAAGAATCAGGTAATTCGGCTGATTACAACATTTAATTCCAAATCTGCAGCAGTCCAGACTATAGTAAAGAAACACTGGCACTTAGTGAGATCCGACCCTACGATTGGGAAGGTGGTCAGCCCCAGTTCACACATAACATACTGTAGATGTAGCTCACTCAAGGACATTTTGTTACACACCTTTGATGAGCCTGGATGCACACAATGCAGCACATGGCTTAGGTAAGGCCCGGGTTTCCACAAATGTGGAAAATGCTAAGCATGCACACACAGTACAACTTTGAAAATGGTGTCTTAACTAAATAGTAAGAAACATAAGATAAGACAATTCATCAGTTGCAATAGCGATTTCGTGGTGTATGTCTTGATCTTTGTCTGTGGCTTGCGATATGTGGGTAGCACAATTTTTCCAGTGAAGAAAAGGGTATTAGAACATCTAAGGGCAATTGGGAACAATGATGTTACGTATCAAATGGCCAGACACTGTAACATGTTTCATGGTCTGAATTCTACTGAAGGTCTCAAGATTTCCTTTTTTGGCATTGACAGGGTTCCAGCTCAAGCGAGAGACAGAGGATGAGCTCTGAGAAGACAAGAATCTCAGCATATCATTCGTCTCAACAGTAAACATCCCGGTGGCCTCAATCAGGATGAGGAGCTCATTTGGGCTGAGATGTCAATTGGATCCTGCCATTGAACCCATTTGCTGTGTCTTCCTCTTCCTCTATCTTCTCTTAGCAGGGACTACCCTTCCTCCAGCTGCATTTTAATCATGCAGACATCTGTTGGTCTCTTTGACTTTGTCTTATAAATTATTTTTTGTCATCTTTCTTGGCTCTTTTTCCTTGTCTTTTTCAGCAATTTTTTTCGCCTTCGGAGGACAACCCACATAGTGTCTGGGGTTGCTTTTATTCATTTCTGGTTGGCTTGGATGGTATTTTACCAATCCAAAGCTGTAATACTGTGCCTGGAGTGGTAAATGGCTTTTGTCAATTAACAGCTTGGCATGGATAGCACTGTGCTATTCCTATGCTTAAAGACTTTGCTGTAGAAATGGCAAAAGACTTTCTCACTTTCTATCTCGGCGTTGATAGCACTGTGCTACTCCCATGCTTAAAAACTTTGATAGAAAAGCAGACATTTGAGGTGAGCAAATCTAGAGTGTCGCTGGTGTTGAGGGTGCTCTATACAGAAGCTGCCTTCCACCTAAACTTGAGAACTACCCAGAGTTCTCTTCTTCTTTTTTGCATATATGTCATGGCATCCTTGGCATGGTTTCTCCTGACTTTTGCCTTCTGAGCTCCTGTTTTTGACTTTTTTTGCTGACTATGTTTTTGCTGATTTTAGGAATATGGGTACTTTATCACTGCTAACCAGTGCTAAAGTGCATGTGCTCTTTACTTAACGCATGGTAAGATTGGTTTGTCCACAGTTGGCATTTTTCAGTTACTTATAAATCCCTAGTAAAGGGCACTTCAAGTGCCCAGGGCCTGTAAATCAAATGCTACTATTGGGCCGGCAGCACTCATTGTGACACCCACTTAAGTAGCCCTTTAAACATGTCTCAGGCCTGCCACTACAGAGCCTGTGCATGCAGTTTAAACAGCCATGTCGACCTGGCAAGCTAACCTACTTGCGAGGCCCACACCTTCCTTTTAATTACATATAGGTCACCCCTAAGATAGGCCCTGGAAAGCCCATGGGCTGGGTGCATTGTATTTCAAAAGTAGGACATGCACTTTTAAGTTTTACATTTCCCGGTAATGAAATACTCTCAAATTTGTGTTTCACTACTGCAAGGCCTATCTCTCTCATAGGATAACATTGGGATTGCTTTATTACATCTTATAAGTGTAATTTCTAGTAGGGAAGAGTTGGGACTCCCAAATTTGGTGTCGCCGGAATCACAATTTAAAAACACAACTTTTGATGAAGTTGGCTTTTAGATTGCAATTCTGAAAATACCACTTTTAGAAAGTTGCATTTTCTTACTGTAATCATTTGGTGCGCTCTACCTGTCTCTGGAATACATGTCTGGGGTGGGTGAAAGCAGTCTCTGTGCATTCCCTCTAGACAGCCACACACAAAGGAAGGGTAGGTGTGACTGAGTGGCCATCAGCATCCTGATGGGTTATCTTGAGCAGGATGGGAGGGAGGAGCTGACACTTACACCTGTAAGGGATGTGTCAGGTCCACACATAAAGGGTTGTATACCGCCCTATAGTGAGTCTGGAGCCACGGAAAGAAAGAAAGGGACTTGTGCACTTCAAAGGCATCTCTTTGAAGTTGCTCCTGCTTCAAAGCCCCAACTAGTTAGAAATACTGGACCTCTGACACCACCAAATCAGAGCACTTCTGGAACTGAGGACATTCTACCAGGAAGAAGGACTGCTGTGCTGCTGGAAGGACTGCCCCTTTGCTGAACTGCTTTGCTGTGTTGCTGCCTCTTGCCTGGGACTGAAAAGGACTAGACCTGCATCTCTACAACCCAGAACCAAAGCATCTCCAAGGGCTTGTTGGCTTACCACCAGAAGTATCAGGGATATGAAAGACTTCTTTCTTCATCCGGCAACCAGCACCTGGACTCTGTCTGCTGTGAGTCTTGTTCTGCCAAGTGGTGCCAATCCTGTCCTGGTCCCCTGAAAGTGAGTCCCAAGTGCTGCAACTAAGAAAAACCGCGCATTGGCACCATTGCGCCATTCAGTACTGGTGCATTTCCCTCGACAGCCTCGCATCACTGCTGCTGCACGAACCATGGACACTGCATCACCGACTGTGCAACGCATCATCCCTTGTCTCTGATGCATCTCCGACTTTCTGTGATTCGTTGCCAACACATCACTTTGTGCTTTTTGTATCGCCCACAGCCTAGCAGTTCAACGACAACGCATCGCCCCGATATTCACTGCATCTTGACTCTTGATGCATCTTTGACTTTGTGCAGCTCGGAACCGATGCATCGTCTACATCTGCGGGATCAACAGTGGCACATCGCTTCTTTTGCTGCACGCATTGCCCTCGACGAGGCATCCAAGGAACTGTTCGTTGGGCCAAGGCTGGTACCTGTATCTGACCCGTGCTCTATCGCGGTCAGCCTGAACTTTTGGATTTGCCCCAGTCAAGAGAGACCAGAAAGTCCCCATTGGTGCTGTTTCTAAGCACTACAAAAACATCTATTCTTCAAAAATTCATATCTTGACTTCTACTTATTGTTTTTTTTTTCGTTTTGGTCTTGTTTTGTTGATTAAAAATATAAGCTGTTTTTTCTAAACTGCTGTGGAGTCTTTTTGTGGTGTTTTCACTGTGGTACTGTTTGAAGTGTTGTACAAATACTTTACACATTGGTTATTAAGTTAAGCCTGACTGCTCTGTGCCAAGCTACCAGGGGGTGAGCACAGGTTAATTTAAAGTGTTTTACTGATTTACACTGAGTAGCATACCCCTGCCAACCAGAAACCCAATTTCTAACAACATATATATATATATATCAATCTGTCTCTATGCATCTATCTATCTACATCGGCCGGAACCCCCTCGTCATCATGCTCAAGTGCTGTCTGCACCTGGGGCCCCCCAGGCCGTTCACCTTGTTGCGGGCTGTGGTGTGGGCAATCCTAACCCAGTGCGCCAATGCGGTGCTGCGTGGAGGCGGTTGGACGGGCCGACTGGGAGAGGGCAGGACATGCTCATCAGGAGCGGATGATGTGGGCCCCCGTCCTGCGGGCCGCACTGTTGCCGATCTGAGTGGCTGGCCCTAGTGCTGTCCCGGCGGAGTGCGGTTGTTGTTTGCCTGCAGCAGGCATCCCCCTGCTGCTACCGTAGGGGCCCGGGTCCGCCTGCTGAGATTCGCAAGGGCCCAACCTCAGTGTCTGGCGTGTGGGCCTCATAGGATCTGAACACCTGGGGGACATGTAGTGGGGCCCGCGCTGTGGATGGGCAATCTACAGGCGTGATTAAAACTTGTTGGCCTGACTACTGCAGTACAGCTGACCTGGGTATACACGCGCCTGCGCGTGCCCCTTGCTTGGAGGTTACTGCAAGGTGAGGCGGGCCTAGGCACTCCTGAGCCTGACAACATCCCCCCTGAACCATTCCTCGGATTGAACAGTGGGCTCCCCGTGCACCGCATTATGGGGAAAAACAATGCCAAGCAGTCTAAACTGTCCTTTGAAAACAAGTGGCTAACACGCCTGACAGACATCGGGACAGATTTGGATCCTGATGCTGGCACTACGGACGAGACAGGGCGACGATCTCTGCTCTATCCTGTTGGAGGTTAAAACTAGCCTTAAAACCATTGAATCCAAGCTCGATATCTTTAATTCCCGGCTGGACCAGGTAAAGCAGCAGGTGGACACTCATGAGTCACGGCTAGACCAACTTGAAAATTAAGCATCGGACGCTCACGACTACCAGGTTGAGTCCATAGCAAGGAGCATCTATTACAGATGGAAAAAGTTCTAAATGTGATCAAAGCCAAGAACAAAGATCTGGATGCCCACTCTAGGCAGAACAACCTCCACATTACCGGCATTCCAGAATCTACAGCAATTTCTAAGATGGAAACCATAGTGAAGTCACTTTTGCAAGACTTGTTCGGCCCGGATCTTTCACCCGTGTTCATTGTAGAACGGGCTCACCGCTCCCTCTGTCCCAGGCCTCCAGTAAGGGCTACACCAAGGCCCGTTATAGCATGCGTACTCAACTACCAGGACAGGGACATGATCCTGCGCTTGGCCAGGGAGAGCTGTGACATATGCCATCAAGGTAATAACATTTCGCTTTACCCCGATTTTACCCTATTGGTTCAAGCAGCCCGCCGTGACTTTACACCTGTAAAACATATTTTGCAGCAGGCAGAGGTGCCATACGCACTCCTGTATCCAGTTAAACTGCGAGTAACCTTTGAAGGGAAGCCTCACTACTTCACTGATACAAAATCAGCACTTAAATTCGCCAAACATATCTAGGTATAGAAATGCTCTCCTGGGGTCCCTCGCGCATCGCTATTGGCGCTGGACTCTGTGATAATGATTGAACATTCATTCTAATGTATAGATAGTACTTGCTTTTTTTACTTGAATGACCCTATGAATCATGAAAGTATGACTTTATAGCGGTTTAAATTCATATTACTTTCGTTTGCATATACTCTGCATTACTTGTTACCAACTCGGCTATTTGATATTTTTGTACTCTTGAATTGCCACCAATGCATACTTAGCGCGGCCAGCCCACCACTATGGCAGGGTAGTTCGCCGGCGTTCACTGTCCCCCCCCAGGCAGAACTCCCATTTCCAATCTGTTTTGGGCAAATATAAGGTTTGTGGGGTTGCGGGTGTGGACAAGATCACAACCTAGTTAGGGGGTTGGTATGGGGGTGGGAGGGATGGGTCAGTTATTGCAGTTTGTTCAGGGATGGGATGAGGTACTTTTGGGCACTAATGCTTGCTTGGACATGTAATTTTTTATCCCCTTCACATGCTGAGTTATGCAGACAACTATCTCAACACATGCACCGCAGCAGCACACCCATGGGCGAGTACATGGCCTGGATCACCAGACCGGGACCAATCTGCAAGCTACCCACTCGCAACACGGTATATATGACGACGATTACATAACGCACTTGGAATAGTTGTGGTCTAAACATGCCTAATCCATACGTATTTACTCAGACACAAAATAGACGTCTGTTTTCTTTTAGAGACACATCTCAGTAGTACATCAACCTCCAAATTACATAATAGACTTTGGGGAAACACAGCAGAGTATTCCAACTATGCTAGAGGTGTTGCCATATTGATATGAAGAGGGTTAGGTTGGGTTACATCCTGCTCATTGAGTGACCCCGATGGCAGATTTGTAATAGTGGGCGGCACACTGGGTGTGACACAGATCACTATGGCGGCTGTATACGGGCCCAATGTAGATGACCCTGACTTTTTCTGCACTATTTGGTCAAAGATTGCCTCAATGGGTTGCGAAACTGTAATCTGGGGAGGCGATTTCAATACTATACTAGACGACACTCTCGACCAATCGGGCTCCTCTCGAAGTCTCCATCACAGGGCGGGATCGATGCTAAAATCCCTCACAGAGGTACATGGGTTGGTAGACATTTGGAGACAATGGCACCCAGTTGCACGGGAAGGCACTTGTATTTCGGCGCATCACAGTGCGTGGTCCAGGCTTGATTTTTGGCTTGTATCTGGTGATATAGTGACACGGGCGACCTCGGTTCTACATATGCCACGGATGCTTTCCAATCAGGCCTCAGTTTTGCTCAGGTTGACACTACTGCAATCGATCCCACGGGCATTCAGTTGGTGACTACCCCCAAATTCCCTAATGGACGTGGTCTTCAGGGAAGAAATCCACACAGAGATGGCAGAATACTTCTCACTTAACGAAAAGTTGGTATCTTCTCCGCCCATGCTCTGGGAGGCCTTTAAAGTTGTAAATAGAGGGGCATGTATTGCTGAAGAAGCTGGAGTATTGAAGGCCATCAGACAATCCCTGTCGCAGTTAGAAAATGCCATCCGAGATACCGAGTTGGAATGCTACTGTACCAACAGGCCTGAACACCTGGCCACCCTTAGGGAGAAAATGTTAGAGTTTGGGGACGAGGCTCAGAGGGAAACTCATTTTTTAGGGAAATTTGCTCTGGCTCGACGATATGGGGAAGGGGACTATACCGGCAAAACCTTGACCTCTATCCTCAGACCTCTGAGCACTTCATCGTATATCACTGAGCTCTTGGATGCTGACTCCAGCCCAGTGCGGGGCCTGAGCGCTCTACTGGATCTCCTAACTGATTTCTATGCTATATTATATTCCTCTACCACTAGCGACTCGACCGCAGGACTGCCCAAATATTTAGACTCGAGCAAGTTGTTGTGGCTGGACAGGGCACATCGGGCCTATCTCGATGAACCCATCACTGCCGAGGATATTATTTAGGTGACACATAGCCTGCCAGGGTTGGATGGGCTGACAGCCTTCTTTTGTAAATCTTATGTGTCAATACTGGCACCATACCTCCCGGCTGTTTATCAGGAGGCAGTGGATACCAGAGTCTTGCCCCCATCCATGCAAAAAGCAGTAATATTGAGACTTCTTAAACGGGGTAAACCCATGAACCTCCGAGATGCACACTGACCCTTATCAATATAGATATAAAAAAATGTATGCTAAATTGCTATCTAACAGATTACAGCCACTCCTCCCCCTCATTGCCAGACCTGACCAATCGGGATTCATACCCGGACGTTCAACAGCACACAATCTACGCACGTTTTTTGCGGTATTACACCACCTTGACCCCCAGGTACCTGCACTCGCTGCCTTCCTCGACGCCACTAAGGCGTTTGATTCACTGGAGTGTACTTATCTGTTTACCATTTTGACCAGGATGGGCTTCAGTTCTAAGCATATACAGCAGATTTGCCTTCTCTACACAACTACCACTGCCCGACAGCGTGTGAATGACCTCCTCTCGGATCCATTCCCCATAACCCGGGGCACACATCAGGGATTCCCCCTTCCCCTCTCCTCTTCGCTATATCGATGGAACCTCTGACGGCACGACTTCGTCAACACCACGCTACCAGAGGACTGGAATTCACATCTAGAGGACTAATTGTCTCTCTATATGCAGACAACATCACTCTTTACATACACAATCCCAGGGAGAACCTCAACGCTGTGATATGTGAAAATACTCAGTTCGGAGGTCTGTCTGGAATACATATTGTTTGGTCCAAATCGATATAGTTTCCCCTCACCGACAACACACATCTTGTCATGCTGGAATATCCCTTATCATGGGCTGAAGGTCCAGTCAAATACCTGGGTATCTGGCACAGCCGCGATACACACGAACTCTGGAGCATGAACTATGGACGTGCAGTGACATGGCTGGCAGGTAGGGTGTCCGCCTGGTCTAAACTGCCAATGTTGCTAGTTGGCAGGATAGCTATAGCAAAAATGGTTGTTTTTCCAAAATTACTTTATTTGTTTGTCAATCTACCCTTGCCACTCAATCATTCATTGTTCAAACGGCTATGCTTCCTTAAGGTAGCCCTGGTCTGGGCTGGCAAACAAGCTAGAATATCCTGGGAATTATTTAAACTTCCGCTGAAGCAAGGAGTCTTTGGAGCACCTGATCTCACCCTATATGCCTATTGCGCACAAGCCCAGTTTCTACACCATTTGCTCTACCCGACCCCGTTTCTTCCCTGCGTCGCGGTAGAAAAGGACAGGGGAGCTCCCATCCCCCTATATGTCACTGTATATCATGCCTACGGGAACCTGGGGAGAGAAATAAACACAGTAGAGACTTTGAGATGGGCTTGGGAGGGATTGCGTAAAAGAGCTGGTCTTTCGGCACTCTACGCTCCATCTATTCCATTGGCTCACAACCCACAACTCCCCCTACTACTAGACAGCGGAGCTACGGGGTGGCCACACTGGCTCAGCCTCATCACCTTTGTAGATCTATACCCCGGAGACACGTTTCTCGTCCCCCCGCAGACAGTAGGTGAATCCCCACTTACTGTTTCAGATCTACATTTATGCTACCAACTTCGGGCCACATGTCGTCAGTTGCATAACACTTTCCCAGCTCCCCCCACGCTCCCTGCATTTGAGCACATGCTAACTGACCCCTCCCCGCGAAAACTCATCACAAGCCTATATAATACTACAAACACACTTCCCCTGTAGCTGCATCAAAGGCACCAGAAAGCTGGTGTTCAGATTTAGACCTTCTCATCACTGACGAGCAATGGCTTTACTGCTGTGGCCAGCTGGAGCTCCTCTCCACTAACTAAAAACTAAGACTCATCCACTTTATATTTCTCCACCGTATCTACTGTATCCCACTGCAAATTCATCGTATGGGTCTCAGGTCTGATGCCAACTGCTGGAGATGTTGGATGCCGCAAGCCACTTTCCTATATCTAGCATGGCATGCCGTCCAATAGCAGAGTTCTGGGTCAAGGTTTACAACGTCCTTCAAGAGGTTACTGGGGTAAAATTGGGATACACACCGTTGGTGGGTCTGCTGGGCTACGTCAAAGATGCCCGCTTGACGTTCGATGCCTCCTTGCCATGATGCTCCTACTAGCAAAACGGAGAGTTGCCATACACTGGGGTAAAAGCTCCGCTCCCTCAATTGACACATGGATTCATGATATTACATTTTGTCAAGAACATATGTCTACCTTTTGGGAATTAATGCCCTCCACATGTAGACCCAAAGATATTTGGGCCCCATTCACATATTAAGCCGGCAGACGGAATTCAGATCCTTCCAATCTGTCTGGAACACCCTGAAAACCACAAATCTCATGCACATCAACCTCCCGCACCTCAGCTGTGACTATGGTAATAACAATGCCTCCATCATCACAAGACTGTAATGTACTGGATAATTAGGATGCTCTTGTATAATTTGTGCATGAATTTGATCTTTGTTTGCCCACCATTGAATGCGCTCTCACTATTGAAATGTGATGTTGGATTTTTGACCTCCTCTGAGTCTGTGCCATATTCCCCCTTTCCATTACTGTCTGTCTTCGTTTGCAGAATGGCCATGCATTTATTCATCGCTACTGTATATTCTGGAATATTGTACGGTTATTTAAAGTAAATAAAAGTTCTTAAAAAAACATGTGCATTCCACAATAAGTAAGTTCAGCCTACTGGCTTTCTCATAACTTTTCATAATAAAATAATGACAAAACTATTAAATCAGAAACACTTTTCCCAAAGAACCAATATGACCCATAGTCTTTACAATTGGCTTTTTACCATAACCAACACAGGCCTTTTGAGGTGAGCATATGCTGGCAACCGCCATTCAGGTCTAAAATTACAAATATATACAATATTACAGCTGGCAAAGCAATATCAAACACAACAAGATGATGGACGGAGTGCTGAAACTTTTCAACCACTCATCCCCAGTCAAGAGATCAGGGTGGAATCCATCGTTTTTTTGCTCACTATGCCATCCCCGTTGAAACTCAGCCATATGCAAATCAGTCTTGACCCTGCTCCTCATGGGAACAGTCCAGCCTGAGCTACCAGGCCAGGTCCTCCCTGGATTGGAAACAAGCATCCTGGGACCAGTTTCGGGTTTTCACCTCTCATCAGCCAGGCTAGCTTGAATCCTGTGGCACAGCGAGCAAGGGACCCAGGTCTGGGCATACCACCACTTAAGGCGAACATAGTAAACACAACAAGATGATGGATGGAGTGCTGAAACGTTTCAACCACTCGCCCTCAGTCAAGAGATCTGGGTTGAATCCATTGTTCTTTCACTCACTATACCACCCCAGGTCAAACCCAGCCATATTCAAATCAGTTCTGACCCTGCTCCTCATGGGAACAGTCCAGCCTGAACTGCCAGGCAAGGTCCTCCCTGGACTGGAACAAGCACCCTGGGACCGGTTTCAGGGTTTCACCCCTCATCAGCCAGGCAAGCTTGAATCCAGTGCCACAGCAAGCAAGGGACCCACATCTGGGCATACCCTTGGCCACTTAGGGTGTACATAGCAAACACAACAAGATGATGGACAGAGTGCTAAAACTTTTCAACCACTCAAACCCAGTCAAGAGATCTGGGTTGAATCCATCGTTCTTTTGCTCACTATGCCATGCCAGTTCAAACCCAGCCATATGGAAATCAGTCTTGACCTTCAAATGGGCCTAACAAAGATTATCACAATGAAAATCATCTACTGTAGGGTTTAGCACAGGGGATGCTGAACACCAAAACCCTTGTTTACTATGATAATCTGTTAGATTTCATATAACGGAATACGTGTTCACAATGGTACAATCTCAAAAAGTTCAGAGGTGTTTATAACGGATTCCCCCCCCCCATCGTGCTAGTGAATCACAGTTGTTATCCACTTGTTATAATTTTAGCATTGTGTTTAGCCTGTTTCTATGCGCTCACAAATTTTGGAGAATCATGAAAACACTCAAGGACATTATTTAAATCATTTGATCACAATCACTCCACTTGGTACGGTTAGGAAATTAAGATAACTACTGAAGTTCCCTACTTCCACAGAGAGCAAATTTGCCACTATACCACCTCTTTGCTTTTCTATTGGTGACTGTTGATTAAACATGCTTTTATGATACAAAGGCAATTATAATAAGGAACTTTACAGGTTGCTCTCTCCGACGTCAAATGGAAAACATGGCTTAACACAACAACTGACATAAATAAATGTGCACTACAATCTCAGGAAACATTTTTAATATCAAAGTGTAAGGACAGACAGTCCCAAAGGGGGCGTTCCACAGCAAAGGCACACAGGTGCTCTAACTTCAAAGGCACACGTTAATTATTTACAATACAAAGACAGGCGCAGTTATCCCTAACGTGTAAATAATAACCCAAGACAAACGCAAGCATTCCCAAAATTAGGCATTGATAATATCACGATACAAAGGTAAATGACCTCAAAAGCAGGCAACAATAATATCACAGTACTAACCCACGTACTGTGTCCCTAAATGCAGGCACTGATAATATTACAAGTAAAATACATAACGACTCAGCGGCAGGCATCAATAATCTTGCAATACCAGTACAAGGAACTAAACATACACGAATTCCAATGCTAGAAATCAATCAAATCACAACACAGACAACGCTAAAGATCGTCAAACCTAATGTAACAGTACAAGAGAGACAGGCATTGTTAATATAAGAAAGCAAGCAAGGAATCTCAAAGACATGCCTCAATATCACGATACCAATAAAAGAAACCACAAGAGCAGGCATATACACGGGAAATACCTATATCACAGCGGAAGCATACTGACGCATATGCCTTTCCAATAATAGACTGCCAAGTTCACTACAAATCCAGAGGATCGTATTGTTTAAATAATGGCGGGAAGCCATGTCAACAAATAACAAAAATCAGTGCCACAAAACTAGTATATGGAGGCCCAATTTCAGACACTAATAAGATACAAATACAAGCAAAAGAAGCCCAACATCAGGACAATATAACGCAATACTGGAAAAACTGCTGTGAAATACAAATCGTAGAGGTAGACTTTACAAATACTGATAGCATGACATGGAATCATTAACAATCAACCATAGCAAACTTCAGTAACTTCACCGTACAAGCACATTACTTAAAATGCTCAGAGAGAAGTGCAGAAACTCACAACCCGAGAGTATCATTTTCCTACTGAGAAAAGCCGGTACCCTACTAATAGCAATTGACAATTAACAATTTGACCAAGTGCAAACATGATGCAAGCAGGTCAACTGACCCTTGAGCTTGAGGAGATGTCTTCATTTAAGTCCATTGCCTCGAGTAAAGGACCACATCTGAACCCTTCTCCCCCACTGGCAGCGGCCAAGTTTGCAATCTCTGATTTCGACACTTTTAGACGGATTCAGAAAGATTAACGTAGAGTTGGATTAATGCCTCGGAAAAGAGTTGTGCTGAGGGAGCATTTGACGGGTCTGTCCGCGCGCTATCTGGCTCTGGCTGAAGCAGACATGATGTGCCCTTCAATTTTCTGAATTTAAACAATTGAACCCAAAAGAAACGACCTGGCATGGCAAAAAGCAGAATGGCACCCCCCTATTGTGCCATGTGTTGCCCTTCTACCTTTTTACACAGAAAGAATGGAGCCCCCCCCCCCCGAAAATTAAAGAAAGACTGAACAATCGTCTGTCAGGCTTGATTTACAGAGCTGGCCTTCCGCGTGCACGCCTCAGTGAACATTCTGAATCCCATGATTCCACACTGGTACGCTTTTAGGCAACTCCACAAAGGCACAAAGAGATGAGCAGTAAATAAAAAGGGTGTCTTTTGTGCCATTGTCCCTTGGAGCCCCCTGGGTAGAAAAGGAGAACGAGGGTGGGGGCCAGAATAAATTAAGTCTCAAATGCAACCTGAAATGAGTTAGATCTTTCCTGGGAACCTGGCGGAGGTTCTGTCTCTAGCGTGATGGGTGAGGGCTGTGCTGACAGACATGGAGCCGGTTCTGTAACCGAATCGGGACAGTGTTTGGAAGCTTCAGCACACTCAGAGTTTCCTCTTGTTGGTCAGCTGCTGGTAATGAGTTCGAAGCCGAAGCAAAATGGAGGTTTGCGTTTGCACCTGAACAAGTGTACGCATTTGATTTGGGTTTGTGAAATGACGTTGCATAAAATGGATTCCTTAACATATTAGTGAACTATGGGGCATATTATCAAGGGCTCTATCGCCGCTTTAGCGGGACTTTTTCCCGCTAAAGCGGCGATAATTCTAACGCCCTATTAGCAAGCTGTCGCTAACTGCTGTTAGCGACAGCTTCTAGGCGATAGCGACAGGTTGGGTGCCGCTTTGCATGCCAGCGATATTTATCGCAACTGGCATGCAAAGTAGGCATTCCCAACCTAAAAGCGACTGAAACAGTCGCTAAGCTCGCTATCGCCTATTAGCGAGGCAGGAGGTGATTAACGAACCAGCGCTAAACACGTTTAGCGCTGGTTTGTTAACGCCTGGTCCAGACCTGATTTAGCCATGTAATCCAATGGGAGGTGGATTACATGGCTAAATCCCCTCGCCCCTATCACCTAGCTAACACTGGTCACAGTGTGAATATCGCTTGTTTTCAAGCGATATTCATACTGTTCTCCAGGGTTTCTATCGCTTAGGAGATAAGCGTTGCTGATAGCACGCTATTTCCGCGATAGAAACCTGCGATAGCCGGCGATAATTATCCAAGCGCTAACTGCGCTTAGCGATAATTATCGCCGGTTATTGCTAATAGGCCCCTCAGTTTTAAAACTTACTGAAAAAGCCAAGAAGATAGATCAGTGCAATTAATTAACCACTGCCTAGATGTGTATGCAGCACATAGAAGATTGGTCGAATGTTAAAGCAGCTATTTTATTCTCACTGTAGAAACAGGAAATTGATTTGAAGAAAATATGGCTCCTACTTCGCAATGTAAGGCTATTATAAATCATCGAGCAGCTCCGTGACCATATAGAGGAATAAGGCCATTTATAAGGTCACATAATTGCCATAAGAGGTAGTCTCTTGTGCCTTAAAAATACATCCTACTCTCCCCTCCCACGAACATCTTCCTGGTTTAGTATTATTATCTCTTAAAATAGTAGTGAGATTAGTACTGTATAGAAACAAAACGCAGACCGTAATTTGGAGTAAATAAATTAAAGAAGCATATGTGGAAAAGGTGACGACAGTTTTCTTTGTGGATGATTGTAATATACTGCGTGGCAAACACGGCACCTTAAGGACTCTTGGACAGACAAATCAAAGAAAAAAATCAACATACAAAAATGCACTTATGATTGTCAAAATATGTTAAATGCAAAGCCCAGTTAGTTGTTTTATAATTCGTTGACTGGGAGAGGGCTGCCCTGAATCTCAGTAACAGTGCAGTAAGATACGAACATTAAATTAACAAAGTCACAGGTTTTTACCTTTGTATAATTAAAAGGTTTTCTTAAGCTTCACTAACAGCCATTAAAAGAGGTTACGTGAAGCAGCAATGCAGTCTCTCTCAGATACAGAATATGCCAGTAGCGGCTCGTTGAGGGAGTGCCGCGGGGCGGTGAGGCGGGGCGGGGGAGGAGGAGGGTGGGGGGTAGTAAACTACGGCATACGGCCGAACAGGGGTAAGTAAACAAATAAATAAATAAAACGAATTTCTTTGCGCACGCTGCATTGCCAAATGCGATGCAGCGCGCGCAAAGAAATTTGTTTTATTTATTTGTTTACTTACCTCTGTTCAACCGTATGCCATAGTTTACTACCCCCCACCCTGCTCCTCCCCCGCCCCGCCCCACCGCCCCGCGGCACTCCCTCCACGGGCCGCTACTGGAATATGCAAGTGCTACAGAACTAAATTAAAACGCATGAAGACTAGCAGCCTGATTCACAAAGGTAAAAGTACACTTTTGTGTAAGTTTACGATTGTTTGCTATTTACTAAGGTATTTTATGAGTAGTATCTTCACGACTGAGGAGTTTCCCCATACAATGTCGTATCTTTTGTGTGCGGAGGCTCTGCAGTTGTAAAGATGCTACTCATAAAATACCTTTGTGAATAGCAAACAATTGTAAACTTACACATAAGTGTAAGTTTCCTTTTCGAATCAGGCCCAATAACCATATTAGACAGGTGCACAAGAGCAAACAGGAAAAGAATCGAAAATGATATAGGAACAGCATACAGACACGGCTTTAAATGAAAAACCATATTAGTAGTGGCAAAGAGAAAGGGTGCAATCAACAGTTGTCTAAATAAAAAAAAAGCGCACTTAAGGATCAGTGTTAGAAATGGGATTCCTGGTTGGCTGAGGTATGCACCCAGGCCAGGCAGAAACCACCACTCTAGTAAGGGTAAGCTAGATACGAAATAAGATAAACTGTACTCACTCTCTGATAGCTTGGCACAGAGCAGTCAGGCTTATCTACAAAGGCAATGTGTAAAGTATTTGGGCGACACACAAACACAGTGACACAATGAATGCACCACAAAAAGACTCCACACAGTTTTAGAAAAATAGAGAATATTTATCTGAGCAAAATTAGACCAAAACAACAAAACTCTAAGCAGTAGAAGTCGAGATATGAATTTTTAAAGATTAAATACAAAAATAGTGCTCAGAAGTCACTAGTGGTCAAAAGGATACTTGAGGTCGGAAGGGACCAGTGCAAATTCAAATTTCAGACCAATCGCGATCAAAGGCAGGTCAGCTACAGGACAAAGACAGGTCCTGCTGAAGAAATACCTTGGATGGAGGTTTTTTTGAGAGTCTACTGCATCATTGTCGAGACACGCAAAGGGCGTCCTGCATCGTTGTTAAGCTCCGATGAAGTGAATGCAATGCATCATCCATGTAGAGTGTCGTCATTCAGGACCGGACTGGCTATCGGGCGTTTTGGTCGGCTACCAAGCTGGGGCCAGATTTTACTGCCGTGGGGGCTGATTTATGTTGATGGGGACCTGCATTTGCTTCTAAGTAAAGAAATCAAAACAAATGGTTTTAAAGCATACTTTAAAACCATTTGGTTTTCTATTCTTTACTTAGAAAGGCCCGGTAGCCAGTCCAGCCCTGTCGTCATTGAGCTGCATAGGCTGTGGATCCACCATCATCGGGCAGCCTCTGCGTCGAAGAGCGATGCAATGCAATTTCTCACGTAGTCAATGCAATGCGTCGATTCACTTCTGAAGTCCAGAGCTTGGAGTGGGCACCTCAGGCCAGGGTAGGACTCACAGAAGGAAGAGTCCCGCAGCACCAGCAGAATTGTAGGAAGTATTGTCTTTTGAGTCCCTGAGACTTCAGAAAACAGAAGGCAAGCCAGCACACACTTGGAGATCACTCGGAGGGAAGGCCAAGTCTGTGTAGCACAGTCAGGGAGCAGCAGGGCAACAAGCAGAAAAGCAGTCCTTACAGAAAAGCAATCCAGTTGAGTCAGTTAAGCAGCACAGCTGTCCTTCTGATAGAGGTTCAGTTTAAGATCCAGAAGTGTCTGATTTTAGGGGGTCAGAGACCCAGTACTTAAACCCAAAAGTGCCTTTAATGTACAGGATGACTTCAAAAGAACTCTCTGAAGTGCATAAGGATCCCTTTCAACCCAGTCCTGTCTACCAGGCTAACCCTAGAGGGTAAATCAGTGCTTTGTGTGTGGACAGGACAGTACCTATTGAAGTGTGAGTGTCAGCCCCTCCCATTCCTCCCTGCCCAGAAAGACAAATCAGAATGCAGATGAGTGCTCAGAATTCAAATGAGCCTCATCTTCTTATTTTTGTGGCTATCTAGAGGGAATGCACAAAGTGTAACTGTCACCCAGCCCAGATGTGTATAGGAGACAGGCTGGCGGGCACAAAGAGCAGTAAGTACAGAGAAATGTCTACTTTCTAAAAGAGGTATTTCTAAAACTGTAACGTTAAATCCAACTTCACCATTAAGGAAGATTTATCATTCCCATTCCAAACATATCAAACATGAAAAGCTACTCCTCTCTGATCAGTAATTACAGCTTAAAAGTGTATTAAGGAATTTCCGATGGGAGGAGAATATGGCAGACGGCTAGCGGCTGCCTGCGCGCTCTCCAGGAAGAAGGGAATACACCGTTTTAAGTGAAGTAGCAAGCAAATACCCACAATGTGAAAAATTCTGAACGTAGGGAAGGCAGAGAGATATGAAATCTTATGTTTACCGGGCTGAGGACGTTTTGTGGTTTGCGGTGCTCGTAGATCGGTGCTGCCGGGTGAAAGTAGCTGGCAGCGAGGGTGTGCTTGATTATCACCGCTGAGCAGCTGGAGGGCTCCAAATTTATTGTGGAGGGAGAGTGCTGCAAGAGGGTGGCCCAGGAAGTGAGGAAAGCCTGTAGGCTTACTTCCATGGTCGTCAGGAGGGGAAGGAACAATTGCGGTGGGAACTACAGTGGAAACAGCTTCCCCAGTCCAGTGTTACACATTGCTGTTTCTGCCAGGAATTCCTTTGGATGGCTGGAGCATAGCACATGAGGCAGTAAAAAGCAAGTCATTCTTAAAGGACTCATCATTATAGATGGAGGCTTGGAGAAGGATAGAGAAGACAAGTCCCAAGCTGTATTCAGTTCAGGTAGAAAGACGACAGGGGTGTGGCTAATGAGAGGGAAGGCACAGAAGCCAAACAGATATACATTGAGGAGTGCGGGGGGAGTTGGTGGTGGAGACTTTAGCCTACCTAAGGAGCAACTCAGGCAAGGAAACAAAGTGGATGTGGGTCCTTTAAGAGGAAAAGCAAAAGCCCAGAGGGGGGGTAAGAAAAACCCTTTTCTACTGGAGGAAGCGGGGATTGCACCCACCCCAAACCTCCAAGGGATACTCAGGTCCCCTCAATCTCGGAGATTGGGTAATACAATCCCGCCTCCAATATTTAAGACCCTAAAGATTACCCCCTCTCTTAGATCTTACTTTGATTTGCTTGAAAAAAGCCTGAGACTGAGAAGAGCCTTCTATCTCCTGACACCCCACAAGCTTCCAAATCCAGGTCCGGATCAACAGCTGTTACGGTAATGGATAAGGAATCCAACGATATATCGAAAATTCAGGGTCAATATCAATGTATGAAGAGAGAGGAGGTGCCTCAGTTTCCGGTTAGTCCAAATTGATACCAATGTCTAGCAAAAGATGACTCTATTGAGAGTGCAGGCAAGGGAAGAGAATTGGAAGGGAACAATGTTAGTAAAATGTTTGTGGGTTCAGGACAAACAAGACGAGAACATAATCCTACGGTCATCCTGGAGGGAAAATCACAGCTAGGGTTAATTTCACAAAATCCTGCAGGGTGCGATCCCCAGACCAACTCTTTGGAACAGCTAATGAAATCTCTTGCTGAGGAAGTTAGAAGTGGGTTTGCTACATCTGGAGCTAACCAAAAGGAGATCCGGGGTGTCTGTGAGGGGCTTGCCGAGAAGCTTGATTCTTTATCTCAAAGGACACATGCATTAGAGTCCTCCGTTGCAGAACTACAAGAGAATATGACACAAGACAGACAAGAACTTAATAGGCTGTGGTTGATATTTAAGGAAAGCCAAGACAAACTTGAATCCTTAGATAATAATCCAAGGCAAAATAACATCAGTGTGCTGAATGTCCCGGAAGGAAGTGAGAGGGAGTATATAAAAACATTCGAAGTTGAGTTGCTTAAGTCCAGTGGTGGTTGGGAAGGTTCAGTAGAAACTCTGACCCAGGATATTCAGAGGGTCCATTGAGACCCCTACAGGAAAAATGCAAACAGAACAAAGCCACGTAGAATATTAGTGAACTTCCTTACATATTCCATCAAGGACAATATTTTGAATACAGCCCTGAAAGCAGGTTTATTAATTGGGAAGTAGTTCTCTTTCAATGTCAGAGCCAATATTTCTCAAACCACTTTGAATAGGCAGTGGGAACTAGGGATAAGAATGGATGAATTTAAAAAGCTGGGAGGGACTGTCCAGCTAAAATTCCCGGCCACTCTTCGAGTGATGATAAACAATTAGATGCACAATTTGAGAGACTATGAAGAAGCAGGCATATTACTTGAGAAGCTTAGGTCGATTCAAGTATGATTATAGGTCTCATGAAAAAGAGCCAGGGCTGGGTCAGATAGCTTCCATTGATCTGCTTTTTTCTTTTCTAGATCTTTTTTCGTTTCTCTCGTGTTATAATAGTATTTTCTTTCTTCATATGGTATTCTTATTAGTACTTCTTCACTTTTATTTTGGTTGTATTAACCGGATTCCCTTGATTCCTGGTAGGGTCAAAATGGCTAAGTTAGCAAAAGAGAGGAGGGGTAGGGTTCTCCAGGGAAGGGGGAGGTTTGGGGTGCAGGGGGTGGGGAGCATAGAGGGAAAAAACAAAACAAAATATTCCTTTTGCCTTGATAGGTCTCCAAGGAAATGAATTACTACATACGGCAAGATGCAGATAGGCAGTAAAGGACTCCAAATCCTATCCTGGAACATTAACGGGTTGCGGGTAAGAAGTAGGAGGGCCAAAATTCTTCAATATCTGAGAGATACGCCAACGCAAATTATTATACTTCAGGAGTCACATTTGCCTAAAGCTGAATGTTTAGATATCTTCAAAAATAAGAAATGGGCACAGCAATTGATATGTTCAGAACAAACATGTCATACGAAAGGGGTGATCATCTTCACTAAAAAGTGAACAGAGGTTTCTATTTTAGATTGGAAAGTGGGTTAGATGGGCCATTGCGGCCATGAAAATACATGATTTATACGTTGGGGGGATATTATTGTCTGAAAATAGATGACATAGAACCCTTACATACTGTGAGTTCAGAGTTGATCACCTCCCATCACCTGATCATTCTGTCTCGAGATTTTAATGTAGTGATGGATTACCATTTGGATAGATCTAATAATAAAAGATCAATGTTCTGCCCTGAAATGCATGTGTACATCAGATTCTTGATGAAACAATTTTGCCTTTGTGATATCTGGAGAGAGATGCATGCTGGTGAACAGGGGTATACATTTCACAACAAAAAATATAATCAGCATTCTAGGATTGATTATTTCTTGTTAGACAAATCTTTAAGAGCAGATGTTAAAGAAGTGAGGCATTTTGCCGCTCATTTGTCTGATCATGCGGCAGTGGTATTAGAGTTAAAAGTTGATTTAGAGAGAAATGTGAGAAGATGGACACTAGATCACTCTTTATTAAATGATCAGGCCTTAAGATACTTTAAGAGTAAAGACAGTTGAATTTCACGAGATTAATAGAACATCAGTAGCCAAACATATAGTTTGGTACACGTTCAACGCTTATATAAGGGGAGTTTTGATCAGTTTATCTGCACAAGAGGCCAAGCAATATAGAAAGATGGTTGAAGATCGGGAGCAAGAGATAGTGGCACTAAAAAAGTGCAGGGAGCTAACGGACAAAGAAGACTCAACTGAGAGGTACTATTTTTTAGAGAAACCGCAGTGTGGGCTTAAATGGCTGAACCAGTATATTAGTTCATATGAGTGTTTAAATCGTAATGCTCCACTTTTCGTAACCCCACTGCTATAGAAGTCACACTATACGAAAAGAAAACTTCTCTTAGAATAAAGAAATAATGAAAAGGAGCATATAATCAAATATAGTACATTTATAGATTATGAACAATATCAAATTCATGCGATTTGAAACAAAATTAAAGTGCGGGGAGTCTTGAAATTTCTTTTCTTCATATAATCTTTATTTTATTTTCATTTAAATCAGAAGCATAAAGCCCAGCCAACGCGTTTCGTCCAATAGATGGACTTGTTAGTAATATATATCCAAGTTGGGAACAGCTCATGTAAACCACCACGGTCAGACGGACGGTACTTTGGACTTCATATGATACCGGCATGGATAGAAGGCAATAATCCTTAGAAAATCAAGAAGACATTGGTGCGATTGGAATATCGATGCATATTTATATAGATCACTAAACTTGTTTGGTGATTTACATGAGCTGGTCCCAACTTGGATATATATTACTAACAAGACGTCACGAGATTCTTGGCTTTCAAGATTTCACATTCGTAGATTGCTTTGCTGATTTTCGTGATCTGATTCACATCCCTCATGAAGTCCATCTATTGGACGAAACGCGTTGGCTGGGCTTTATGCTTCTGATTGGAAATGAAAATAAAGATTATATGAAGAAAAGAAATTTCAAGACTCCCTGCACTTTAATTTTGTTTCAAATTGCATGAATTTGATATTGTTTATAATCTATAAATGTACTATATTTGATTATATGCTCCTTTTCATTATTTCTCAACTGAGAGGTGGCGAAAAAGAAATCGAAGATGGAAATTTAGTCTTATCATTATTCTGGAAAGTAGGGTTCGGGCACGCTGGGAAGCCAGCAAATTAGCACACTTTGAGTATAGCGAGAACGCGGGGAAACTCCTGGCATGGAAGAGTAAGGCAGAATTGACAAGAAATTAGATAAGTGAGAAAAAGTGTAGGAGAACGGGGAATAGTTTAAGAGAAGCTCAGGAAGTGGAGCAAGCCTTCGTGGAATTTTTTGAAACCATGTATACTGAGGATTTGTGCGTGTCGGAGGATCAGGTTAATAGCTGGTTGGATGGGCAGATCATGGGGAAATTTTTAATGGAAGAAAAAGAAACCCTTGGTGAAGAGATCCCAGACTGAGGTATAGTCGCTGATTAAAAAATGCAAAAAAGGTAAAGCGGCTGGGCCTGATGGGCTATCTAATGAACTTAAAATTAAGTGACATATTATGCCCAGTATTGACTCAGCTTTTAGCAAAAGATTTGGGAAGAAAGAGCTTCGCCCCCAAAATCCTGGGAGGAAGAAGTAGGCACCTTAATTCTAAAACGAGGAAAAGACCCAAGGTCTTGTGAATCTTATAGACCAATTTGACTTGAATTGTGACTATAAGCTCTATGACAGCATCCTGGCTCATAGACTGAGTAATGTAATAGGAGGGCTGATAGCGGAGGACCAAAAAGGCTTCATGAAAAGTAGATTTATGCACCATCTAAGCCATGAGCTAATAGGAACAATTGATTTGACAGCGGAAAATAAAGTACCTTTGGTGATAATTACACTCGACGCCACCAAGGCTTTTGATAGGGTGAATTGGCAATATCTGTACACCATGTTGAGCCATTATAATATGGTTAATAAGTTCTGCAGGGCCATAAGGGGCATTTACAGGGCTTCTTTGGCAAACATTTTGTTGAATGGTAATCTTACATCAAGTTTTAAGCTAACAAGTGGGATCAAACAGGGCTGCCTCCTCTCCCTGCGGCTTTGCACTGCCAGATTTTCAATTATATAAATGGGCTTTTCAGTTAAAAAACTTTAAGTTTTTGCTATCCAAAAAGGGTGGGTTAGGGAGAGACCAGATTTGGGAGGCCCTGCTAAATGAAGTGGAAAATGGTGGCTCCAGATTTATGTATAAATTTGGGGGTCGGAAATACTTAAAAAAAATAAGGATAAAGGTGTTGCTGGCGGCGGCTCAATTGTGGACCCAGATTCGGCGTGCAACAAATCTGTCTCTGTGGAGAACTTGGAGTCAGCGGTTGACGGATCCGGAAGTTGCAGGAATTGCTGGAGGAGGAGTTTGTGCTCACGGAGCCTGGAGCCTGGAGTTTGGAGCCGGGGTCGGAGCCGGGGCCGGAGCTTGAGCTAGAACTTGAGCAGGACTCGCCATCACAGTCAAACGCCGCTCGCTCGCTCACCCCCGTCTGCTCGTTTGCTCCCTCCCGCATCAGCCGCGTTCGACCACCGAGCCGAGTCGCACTGACTCGTGGTTCTGTGCGGCTCTGTGCGGCTCCGTGCAGTTCCCGCGGCTCCAGCACCGTCCCCACTGCACCCCCACAGGTTCACAAGAAGAGGAGGTGATGAGGTGGCGAGGAGGCGGTGAGCGGCGGCTGACAGCACAGGTTGCGGATCCCAGAAAAGAGCCCCCCGCGGGAAGGAGCACGCACGCCCACACGTCAGCTGATTGTGACCAGCAGTGGAGGCGGCAGCAGCAGCAGGCTCAGGCAGCAGGCTCAGGGACTAACGGTGAGAAGCCGTGGGCACGGGGGTGGGTGCGAGGGGACTCTGACCCCAACTGCCCCCCCCCTCCCGTGGTTTGTCTTCACAGGACGGACAAGACGGACAGGCTAAACCCAATACTCAATATTTCTTTTTCTGACTGATCAACTCAAAGTCTCTCAAGTGAAAACGAAATCGAAATTGAATTGAATTGAATTGAAATTGAAAACTGCCACCTGTCAAAAGTCATCCTTTCCAACTCACACCTAAATCCTCAGTTCCAGTAGCCAGTAGCATAAGCGCGCTAGGCGAGTGGGCAACAACTCGCTTGAGGTCGGGAAGAACGAGAGGAGGGGAGAAAAAAGATAAAAAACTGTCAGCTAATTCCAAAAAGAGATGGAAAAGGATGGCCTCCCGGTGTCGGTCATGGAGTATACCTGCACCTCACCTGGAATCACGTCGGGGGGAACGACCCAAACAGGGCTGAGGCAAACAAACAGCGACATGCGGCATGAGTTGGGAGCCTCAACTATGGTTACTGGAGTAACCTCTGGAATGGCAAGTGCTAAGTCAACTATCAGCAAAAAAGTCTCCGAATCAGCCCCACATGTTGCTCATGAAGGAGGCAAGAAAGGCACTCCATCTGCACCATCTAGGCACTATTCATGCCCAAACAGCAGTAAACGGGCGCTGATCACCGATTTCTTAAAAGTGGCCACAAAAACCATCAAGGAAAACCAGTACTGTAGTGACCTCGAATGCCCCAAACACACCAATCCAAGCAACGACATCAAGGACGCTCAAAGCGAAGTCGACACAAATTCCTCCTATGATAGAAGTAGCAAGAGCCACATGAGCGAAACGGAAGAACTTCAGGAAACGGGACCAGAGTCCAAGTACGTGATAAATAGTGAAGTCCAAGGCTCGCAATTTCTAACATCTAAAGCTCTTCTAGAAAGCGGGCAAAGTCACAACGTTAAAGCCATCGAGGCACTAATACACTGCCACCCGCTCTCTTCAGAATCACAACTGCCGCAGCAACAACAACCCTCATTTAGTTACATCGGTAACAATGAGGTCGTCCCAACACATTAGACGAGTTTAAACATCCTTAGTCCTTTTAGAAACACATACACATCACCGGTGGTCTTAGCCGCAGACGACTTGGACCCCATCGAAGTAAACACAAACAAGCAAGACCAATTTGCCTCGCTACTTCATTCATTGGAAAAAGTCCACCAACCCGGTCAGGAACTCTTGTTTTTCAACCAACACGATGAGATGCATTTTAAATTTAAATACCCTGAAAATTCTCCCATGATGCCACCGTCACAAAAAAGGAAGCAATCAAGTGAGATTCCATCCCCGGACCTCCAACTTCTCCAGGAACAAAGATTCAGCTCACCACCATCTGCAGTCTGGCCGCATTTGCTAAATATTCGGGACACCATTGGTAAAGCCATGATTTACCATGCAGATAAGTTAGACACCCAAGTGGATCTTTTAAACACCCTAGCCATCTACGTTCAGGGGGTGGAACAAAAGCTGCAAAACTTCAACAAGATGATCTCGAGGGTGCAGCTAGACCGAGAAACAACTTACCAAATGTGTCATTGCCACTGCACTCAAATAATAGATCAACTAGCTGTAGTCCCAACTCTAATGACCGAATTATTGGGGGTCACCAGGGATGTGTCATCTAAGACAAATCTATCAGCCGAGAAGGCAAAAGAAACACAGAGGGAAGAGGATCAGGCTCGTCCTAGCCATCTCAGGGAGAAAAATGCAAGAGAAATGGGGACTAACTCAGCTCAAACACCGGGAAGCACAAATACACCACAACCACCAAAAGTATCGGGCAACACAGGCGCTTTGGTCACTCCACCAATGGATTATTGCAACCAGTCATCAGCAAATCAAACAAAAGTAACAGCTATATTATCCAAGCGGGAGAGAAAACGCTTGAGAAAGGCCAGAAAGGGAAAAAACCAAGACAGGTACCGAATGCAACCAGCACCACGATGGAGCAAGATGTGACTCAAAGCGAAGATAACGTTATACCTACAAACACTGAGGATGACAGCCCTGAGGATCACGCGACCCTATCAATCAACAAGCCCACTGCCTCAAAACGCCATAATCAATCCATAACGGAACATCCGCAGCCAGTAAACGTATACAGCATATTTAAGCCCACTGAAAAGGAAAAAAAACGGTACCTAACAACCCAGGCTACACAAACTATGAAAACCACACCTACACCTGGGCGCAATATGATAGAATCCACCACAATCAGCTCAAAGGAAGCCATCTTGCCCAAGGAGGGTGACAGAGAGGAGAGGAGTAACCTTGAAACAACAAACAGCTACCGCCTGGGAAGCAGTGCAGCAATGTCCGCAAAGAACAACGATATACATTTACAAAACAATACACGTAATGCTCAGAAACTTTGCCCGACCTTCCCGGGGTGAATCGTGTTGGACAAACAAACTGAAAAGAGCCCAGACATCGAACGAGGGCCGGAATCTTTCAACAACAACAATAAGCTGGACTTCATCCCCCAAAACGTCTCGAGGGGAACTCATGACATCCTCAACAGAAGTGTATTATTAAAACTATTCAAAGCACTTCCTTCCTTGAGCCACATTGACACCCGTAATTTAGAAAGCATAGAGTTCAGACTTAATCCCGATTCAAGCGGTCATGAAATCACTACTGCAACTTTTTCTGACAACTCCATCACCGAGCAGATCTGGCAGCAGCAGGATTCATTTGCTAAATGGGGCATAGAGATAAAAAAGCTCGTCCCCCCCGTTACCCAAGCCCGCTACAACAACTCAACCCATCAGAGGGCATGCTGAGAGGCGCGAAAGGCCCGGAACATCATAGCCCAACCAAGGGCACAGTCCGAACCGGAAGGAAAATCACCATCACCTTCGCTCACCCCGAAGCAGTCAAGTCTCTGGGTCATAGGCAGACGAACATAGCCGGAACCAGCCACGGAATGGCATGAACAAATTCAGCCAAAGCATCAAAAACAGACAACGGTTGCAACATCTGCTCCTGGAATGTGAATGGCTTAAGCACAAAATTAGAAGATCCCGACTGTATGGAATTCATTACACAGTACGATCTACTTCTTCTTCAAGAGACATGGCAAACAAATCCTTCACCAATTGTAGGATATAAAGAATATCTCAATCAGGCCAAGAGAGACTCAAAATATGGAAGAGCTAAAGGAGGCCTCTCTATTTTCGTCTTGACTGACATCTCATGGCAAGTCTCGGAATTAAACCTCGACTTGTCATGGATGTCATGCATCAAATTAGTGGCCTCGCCCTTCCTTAGCATGCTAATATTGAACGTCTATATCCACCCTTCATCTAAACAAAAGAGGTCAAGAATCAAGAATTTAACAGCAACATTAGCCACTCTTAAACTTGCTCATCCACACGCCAACATCATTCTGTCAGGAGATTTCAATATGAACTTACTATACGGCAGGAAAGAAAGTTCAATAGGCCATTCACAACCCAGCAAACGACGTGATACACACGGTAACAGATGTGCATCCCTGCTGGTAGAACTTTCAATGTGTGTGCTAAACGGACGAGCTCCGTTTGAGAGCCCCCCAGCATACACAAGGGTTACGCAAAAAACAGGCTCAATAATTGATTATACACTTACGGATCAGGACTTTCTCCCATACATCTCGAACTTCCAAATAAAAGAAAGGGCAGAAAGCGACCACCATCCTCAAACCTTCACTTTGCTTGTAAGCACGGTAAACTCAACAACAGATAAAGCGATGTCCCTACCAACGCAATTCTATAATTTAAAACGACTCACTTGGAAAAAGGAAAACATTGGTGACATCATGGCCACATGCACTGCTCTTCTGGAGAGTTTCAATGCTGAATCATCGTGTATAAAGGTCTGGGTATCCTTTACTCACGATCTAAACAACGAATTCTCAAGACAAGGCAATGGCCGTAAAACAGGAAGATCATCAGGGGCAGCGTGGTTCACCAATAGCCTAAGGAAACAAAAGAATCAACTGAATAGATATCTAAGACAACTTCGAATTCGAGGCTCAGAACCCTCTCGGGATATCCTCTCCTTAATTTCAAAAACAAGAAAAGACCTAAAAAGGGACATCAAGGCGGCTAAGAAAGACTTCAAAGAACTTCTTTGGGCAAAACTCCACTATGCGAGTAAACAAAGAGACTCCAAGCTCTTCTGGGAAGTCATTAACCAGCTATCAAATGGCAAGAACCGACACTTCAACTCAGATATAATGGAGGACACCTGGAGAGCCCATATCGAACTTACATATAATGCTATTCCATTCTCAGGCGTTATAAACCATGGAGTCCCTACTGCAGGAATAGCCCACGATACACCCAAGTAAGAACCACCAGAATTCTCCCCGCAGATTTCACAAGAACAGGTTCTTAAAATCATAAAAAACTTAAGACCTGAGGGAGCTCCAGGGCCCAACGGTTGCCAAATGCACTATTCCGGCATGACCCTTCATTCTGGTCCGGTATCCTCACCCCGCTTTTCAGTCACGTGCTTGCATCCGGCATGATTCCTGACTCCTGGCGAGCAAGCATCTTAAATACCATATACAAATCGGGCTCACGCTCGGATCCTGCTAACTACAGAATGATGGCATTAATCGACATTGAGGCAAAGATGTATGCTTTGAACCTGCTGGTAGATTTAGAAGACTGGGTTAGCCGTAAAATTTGATGCCAAACACGCAAACCGGATTTCGGGCTGGAATGGGCACCCTTACCAACATCTCCGCTGTCACACTTTTAGTTAATCAAGAAAAATCACGTACCCTATACACGTGCTTCATCGACCTTAAAGCGGCGTTTGACAAAGTACCGAGAGCGAAGCTATGGGCCAAAATGCAAAGTTGGGGGGCACCAACTAAAATTTTGGAGGCGATAATCAACCTTTACTCACATACGTGGGTTCAAATAAGGAAAGGAGATGGGCGCAGCATAACAAACAAGATTCCAACAAAAAACGGGCTAAAACAGGGGTGCGTGCTGGCCCCCTGTTTATTCAACATTTACACCGCCGACCTTGAAAAGCATCTCCAACTAGTTTAAACTGACCCCCCAAAACTGGGCAAAACACCAATCACCAGCCTCCAATACGCGGACGATATTGTTCTCCTAGCTCATAGCGATAGGTCTGCAGCGATCTATGACCCAACTAGGAGCTTACACCACCTTGGCTCAACTAACAATAAACCTTAAAAAAAACAAGGTGTTATGCTTTTCCAAACATCACAAAACAGGGTCAAAAGGCAAATTCACCTGGAAACTGGATGACAAACCAATATCCCAGGTGGATTCGTACAAATACCTAGGGTTTCAACTCGATCACAACCTTAATTACAAGCAACACCGGGACCAAGGGAAAATGAAAGCAAGACAACTCCTCTTTGCCTTCAAAATCTTACAGAGGAATTTAAAAGGCTGCTCAACTGGTCACCTGCTTAAGGTAATCGCAGCAAAATTCATACCAACTATATCGTATGGGTCGGAAATCATGAACACAAAAGATGCCGCTGCCCTAAACCGTGCCCAATCGAGTTTCTTTAAGAGCTTGTTTTCAATCCCCCGTTATATCTCTCAGGCACAAATTCGACTGGAATATGGGCTTAAAAACCAGAAACCAGCCAGACAAGGGGCGGTGGTCAAATATTATTGGCGGATGAGGCAAGCAGAAGACAATACTTTAGCCCACTTTTGCTGGGAAGAAATTGAAAAGCACGCGAGGCTAAATAATTCCACTGCCACAGTTTTAAAAGAATCACTCTCGGACCTACACCTCGAAGAGGCCTGGCACACAACTACATCCTATATTGGATTAAAAAATGCAGTGAATAGTGCAACTAAACGAATCCCGTTGTTAATGGACAAAACTGCCTTTTCCAAGAAAAAACATGCATGGGCAGTGATTCAATCTTATCAGATGCTGAAAACCCAACCATATTTGTCTGAACACTTCTCACATCATAAAAAGCATTATCTGACGCTGTTGCGGCTGGGGTCATTCCCCATGAAGGATTTGTCCCGGAAATGGAAGTTTACATGGCCGACAAAAGAATGCCGCTTATGCGGACAAGGAGAAGAGACATTACTACATCTCCTATGCATCTGCTCCTTGCTACTAGAAACTCGAAAAAGTGTCCTGCGTGAGATCTTCAGGAAAAACCAATTAAGGTCATGTAGAGCTGCAGTCATACAATGCCTTGGCGGCCTGTCAATCCAACTGTCCTGCAGAGCCATCACGTTTTTGAAAACGGCAGCCAAGGAATTGGACAAAAAAAATGAATTTACTTGAGTGGCTTTGATATGACTACCTGGACACTCTTCACCTGCACTGGCACTATTTTCTGATTTGTTTTTCTTATCGAACCGCCTCGTGTCTTTTACAAATTGTACTAATTACAAATTCGATACTTCTAATTTTAACCGTTGATAATGGTTGAGTACATGACTTTACTGTGTTTTTATCCTTCGTATTTTACAAACCCCCATTTTAAATCATTTTGTACTGTGTGCTCTTTCCATTCTTTTATGATTTTTAACGAAATCAAATAAAAGTATTATTGACTGACTGTCATATTATAGCAGGTATGCGTCAATATGGGATACTCCGGGCTCCCCGGAATGTGTGAAAAACAGGCTGGATGGTGAATTTAAGGGGAGCAGGTATCACTGAATGGGGCCAGATCCTTCAAGAGAGGTATCTCTGCTTTTGGGAACAGTTCAAACAAGTAACCAACAAGACATGTCTAAGTTTAAATTCCTCCAGCTCCAGAGCCGAAACAGATCTGTGGACGAAGACAAAGGTGGTACTAACGAGTTGCAAGAACACTTGATTAAAAATCTGCAATGGAAGAAGGTGATGGCAACCTGGTATGAGTTAATTATGGATAACTCAGGGAAAGGGCAGAGATCACCCAACTACCTATGTGGAGGAAAAAATATTGAATATAAGACTCGACCAATTTTGGCAAGTATTCTTTTTGTTATTATATAGGGTGGTTAAACCAGCATATCTAAGACGGAACCATCTTTTTTCCCTCCACAGAGCCTATTGGTCACCAAAAGGGCTATCAAAATTGAAGGGGGCTAATGAGGTATGCTGTAAGAAAAGTGGCTTAAAGAACGCGGATAATGTCCATATGTTTGTATCCTGCCCCAATACTCAGGACTTCTGGAAGGATGTATGTAAGTTTGTGAATCACCTCTTACATACTCAAATTGAGGTAAGCATTAAATTGATCATTTTTGGTCCACCACCAGAAGTTGGAGATCATTTGGATTATGGCAATAAATTGATGTTTTATTTAATTTTATTGGGAAAAAGGCAGATTTGTAAATATTGGATTTATCCAACATCCCCCTCAAAATCAGATTGGCTCGATTCAGTGTTTTATGTTCATAGGATGGATCTGAACTGTTCCTCTTCCAAAAAAATGGCTAAGTTGTGGGATCCTATGACTACCTGGCTGAAAAGGAATGATGGAAGATAATTCCTGAGTTTAATTACGAAGCGTTAGAGTTGGTATGCTGTCAAATGGGTCTGATGATTATAGTCTGGGGACAGGACATGGTAGTCAACAACCCCTTTCCAAAATGCTGTCCTCTCAAAGGTTTCCTTGGAGAGTAGAGTATCAAGACAGAAGGAAAACTTGGAGGTTTCAGTCAGAAACAAATATGCTAATGAGGACAAAGAAAAAGGATTTTCCAATGATGGCCTATGAGAGGGGTAGGCCTCACAGTAGTTAAAAATGAAACAAGCTCTTTGTCACCACCAGGACATGCAAAACACAAAGGTACATGTCCTACCTTTTAATTACACAGCACCCTGCCATTAGGGTAACTAAGGGCCTACCTTAGGGGGGACTTAAACGTAATAAAAGGAGAGTTTAAGGCTTGGCAAGCAGTTGTAAATGCCAAGCCAGGGCAGATGATGTGGCCTAAGGGCTAGAGCGGTTGACCTCATTGCTGGGAAACTGGGTTTGAGTCTCTGCAGGGAAGCTCAACATCCTGTAATTCTGGGTAAATCACTTAATCTCCCCATGACTAACAAAAAAAATGAATGCGTCCATCTGTAACACAACTGGTGCTCATTTATCGCACCTCTGATACATTTGGGACATGTCTGCGCTATATAAAACTCCAAAAACAAGAACAAAAAAAAGGAAGTGGCAGTAAATTGCACACACAGGCACTGCAGTGGCAGGCCTGTGACCGGTTTGAAAGGCTACTGTGTGGGTGGCACAATGAGTACTGCAGGCCCACTAGTAGCATTTGAAGTAAAGGTACGGGTTATATGGTATACCACTTTACAAGGGACTTACCAATACAACAAATGTGCCAATCGGGTATACATCAATGTCATCATGTTTAGGAGAGAAGTACATGCACTTTAGCCCTGGCTAGCAGTGGTAAAGTGCTCAGAGCCCAGCAAAAAGAATCAGCAAAAATGAGAGGCAAAAGGCAAAAGTTGGGGGAAAGACAACCCTAAGGATGACAGGTTGAACAATCAATGACTTTGGGATGAATACCTTAATGAGGGCTTATAATGGAGTTGCTGCTTTAGGCCTTCATGACTGGTGTTGAGACAGACAGCTATTTTTATCTACTGTGAGAAAACAATGGATTGAAGGGAACGATATCTAGAACAGCTGACTTTTGCTGTGCACTTCTATGTGATTTCATAGAAAATGATTTCATGGAATAACACTACTGAGAAACCTTTAATGGAAATTTGCATGATGAATGGCATTTACAGTTTCATAGGAACCAATTCATAGAATGTTTTTTTTCTGAAATTGGCCTTTGCATGCTTATTTTTTACTGTGTAAATGCAATAATTTGCAGGTCTTACTTTCAGAAAAAGTTTTGATGGAGCTATTTATTTCAGTCCTTTACTTCAGGAGACATAATTTCAGATTTAGATCTTTTACCTTGTCAAACAATTACTTCGGGTACTTTTCATTCGCTGATCTCTCACCATCCCTAAACACCATTCATCCTTGGTCCCCTCACAACCCCTAAACACCATTCATTCCTGACCCCTAAAACTCCTCACCATACCTAAACCTCAACACTCCTGCACTCCACCCAACCCTGAACCCTATAAACTCCATCCATCACAGAACCCTAAAAACCCCTCATCATCATGGACTCCTAAACACCCTTGTACCCCTAAACCCCTCACTACGCCTAAACTTCATCCATTCCTGAACCCTTTAAACCCCTCACCATACCTGTAATATGATATCCACTTATTCCTGAACCTTAAAAAAACCCTCACATCCATAAACACCACCCATCCCTGACCTTTAAAACCCTTAATCACCCCTAAGCTCCACCCATTCCTGAAACCTTAAAACCCTTTCAACACCTAACCTCCACTCTTGAAACCCCTCGCCGCCATAGACTCAACTCATTCCTGACCTATGAAATTCTTTTTGTCCATAATCTCCACCCATCCCTGACCCCTAAAAACCCTAAGCATCCTAAAGGTCACCCATTCCTGAACCCTAAAAACCCTTCACCACCCCTAAACTCTACCCATCACTGAACATTAAAGACTATCACCAGACCTAAACTCTGCCAATCCATGAATCCTAAAAAAAACCTACACTCCACCTATCCCTGAACATTAAAAACCCCACACCATGCCTAGATTCCACCCATTCCTGATCCCTAAACTTTCCTGAACTTCACTCATCCCTGACCCCTAACAACACCTCATCACCACTAAACGTCACTCATCCTTGAACCCATTAGCCACGCACTACTTCTAAGCTCCACCCAAGTTCAATGTAGTTTTGGAATTATCTTTTCTTTAAAATGCTTCAACTTAATTTTCAATTTATTTGTATTTACTATCTTTCTATGATTTTGTTTTCTCCAATGTGTTTTCTCAGTTTTCGTTTTGATGTCTTCATGACTGGTTTTGAGGCGGACAACTGTTGTTATCTACTGAGAGAAATCAATTGGCAGATGGGAAAGATGCCTAGAAAGGCCGTCTTTGCCATGCACTTGTAATCTCAAAATGGTCGCATTTAGTTTTATTCTGAAATATGCTCCCCTGTGTGAGAGATTGAGTTACTGGTTGAGGCGGGTAAAACCCTACTGAAGCAGCAACCACAATCCTTGTTAGGGTGAAGTCACAAGCAAACCCCAAACTAACCAGTGCTCAACCCTCTGGTAGCTTGGCACAGAGCAGTCAAGCTTAACCTAGAGGCATTGTGTACAGAAGAGGTCTTCAAACTGGGGGGCACGCCTCCCTTGGGGGGCGTGGATGTGTTCGCAGGGGGGCGCAAATGCCTCTACAAGTGCAAGATGGCCTGAAAGTGCGGCAATGTTTATTTGCCGCATTTCCAGGCTATTTTCATTTATTCCAGAGTACAGTGAGGGCGGGGGTCAGTAAATGTGCTGGCAGGATGCAGGAGGTTGCTTAAAAAGAAAAAAAGTAAGTGTTTTGTATTTTCACAGTCATATAAGTGGGTATAAAATAATGTCTTAACAGCTTAATTGAACAAGCATTTGCAATGCAATAGGTCTCACATTTGTAAAAGTTAAAACTATAGGCGCCATAAATTGTAATGTTTGTTATGTATTTTTTGGGGTTTGTAGTGGAGTAGTTATTTAAGGAAAAAGTGCACGCGATACTATATAATTAGAATTAGTTGGGGCGTGAAGGAGTTGGGAGGTGGAGGGAATGAAGACAGGAAGAGGAGGAAGGCAGACAGAGGTTTTGATGGAAAAAGATGAGGCGTGAGATAGACTAGTAAGATGAATTGAACATGCTATGGATGGAAAAGGCAAATAGAAAATTGCAAGAGGTTATGGAAATCAGAAATGTGAGATAGGCGGGTAGGTATGTTAGATGTACACTAGGAGGGCAACAGGGAAATAAATGAACGAATGAGGGGAAAATGCAGATAGATTTCCATGCAGCATAGTCCAGTACATGTGTGTTTCTCATAATGAACAACTACAAGAAATCATCTTTAGTAGTCTACTGGCCTTTTAATGGCCCCACGTTTAGTTTCAATGTCCCCACATTGTTAATTTGCTTGTTAAAGTTGCCAACCTCAAAAGATTTTGTTTTCTTTTCCTTGTGGTTCTGTTTCAATGGGGACACTTTGCTCATTTTTTCATTATGTTCAGTGAATTGAGTGTTTCATGTGTCTGTAATTGTGCACTAAGGAAATTGATAAATTTTCTCAGAAACACATATAGGGGATATATGTGTGACTCAGTGTGGACAGCATTAATTGCATGTGGCAGATAATTAGCTATTTGAGTATTTGAATGTTTTTTTCTGAATGGTACCTAGGAGTGCCATTGTTTTCTTAGAGAACCAGTACCTACTGAGGCACAAGTATTGTAAATATGGTTTATTTAGCTCTGTGATTGATTGTTTGCGGGGGGCCTGCCCCCTGCACGGAGCCATGTGTCTCACGCTCCCCCATCTATACCTAAAGTTTTGCAGGGAGGCACAACCTTAAAACATTTTGCTTAGCGGGGGCTCAGAGCAAAAGAGTTTGAAGACCTCTGATGTACAGTGTTTATGCAGCATTTCAAACAGTAATAAAGTGAAAACACAACACAAGAATAATCCCACACCAATTTAGAAAAATATAGAGTACATTTTAATAAAGAGATCAAAACGAGAAAAATCCAATCAGTAGAATCGAAGATATGCAATTTAAAAGATGTTAGTTAAAAGAGTGCCAAAAAGAACAAAGCGCCAACTTTGGTAATCTGGTCGTGCCAAACCGGGACAAAGTCACAAGTTCCACCGACTGTGGTGGAGCATTTGGAACCCACGTACATCCACTGAACACAGTACTTTAATCCTGGTTGCGAAGCGATGTGGAGTCACGCATTGAGGATGCTTCACGCAGCAGAGGTGATGCGAGGTCCAGGCAAGAAGATGCGTCGTGGACCCGGTTCTGGGGACATGCAAAGTGCAAGGTGATGTCCTTGCATGGAGATGCGTCACACAGCAGCAGTTCCGATGGGCTGCTGTATGCAATGCAAAGTCCTTGCATCGGCAGAAGTCCGTTAAGCAGAGGCGATGAGGCGATTCCGAGGGTGATGCGTGAAACAGCAAAGGTGATGCTCCAGTGCTGCGGGAGATGTGCTGCGCTGCTGAGGAGATGTATCAGTTCTGCTGAAGCCACAGATGGGTTGGCAGAGCACCTACAGGCCCACGTCCAAGGGTCCAGGACTGGGGTGACACCACTTGGGAGAGCAGGACTCACAGATGACAGAGTCAAGGTGCTGGTTGCAAGAGACTAACCATTGGAGTCACTCTGGTAGTCTGTTTAGAGGTTGCAGGTCTAGTCCTTCGCACCCAGGCAAGAGGTCAGCAAGTAGCAGATCAGCACATCAGAAAGCAGTGCTTAAGGGCAACAATCATCCAGCAGAGTGTCAGCCCTTTCAGCTGCACAGCAGTCCTTCTTCCAGGCAGAGTCTTCCACAGGTCCAGAAGTATGCTGAAGAGTTGGGGGCTGAGGTCCAATACTTATAGCTGGTGCCCACTATGAATTGGAGGAAACTTTGGGGCCGATTCACAGAACTAATCTGAGATACAATCCTAAATCTACTACTTTTGGGATTCACAGAAGGCATTTAGTAGTAGTAAAGTTAGAACTCCTAACTTAACTACTACTAAACTGAGATAAAATCCTAAACTTACTACTTTTGGTATTGACAGAAGGCATTTAGTAGTAGTAAAGTTAGGACTCCTAACTTTACTACTACTAAATGCCTTTTGTGAATACCGAAAGTCGTAAAGTTAGGATTTTGTCTCAGTTTAGTAGTAGTAAAGTTAGTAGTCCTAACTTTACTACTACTAAATGCCTTCTGTGAATACCGAAAGTCATAAAGTTAGGATTTTGTCTCAGTTTAGTAGTAGTAAAGTTAGGTGTCCTAACTTTACTACTACTAAATGCCTTCTGTGAATACCAAAAGTAGTAAGTTTAGGATTTTATCTCAGATTAGTTCTGTGAATCGGCCCCTTTGAGAGGTTTCTACCCCTCTGAGGTGTCAGAATCCTCTTCCTCCCTGCCTTGGCCCTAGATTGTCGGGGGTGACAATACACTAGTGTTAAACCCTTTGTGAGACTGCCCAGGCAGAGCTTTTGTGATGTACAAGTGTGGTAGGTGACAGCTCCTCCCCCTCGTTAACAAAAGTGGAAGTGGCCCATCCTGCCAACACCCATCTTCGCTTTGTATCACTGTCTGGAAGCAATACACCAAGACTAACTGCCAGCTGCACCTAGTCATGAGAATCAGGAACAGGCTGCAGACACCAATAGGACTAGAACGTACAAACTTTCTAAAAGTGACATTTTCAGAATTGTTATTAAAATCCGACTCTACCATTAAAGAGGGCTTTTAATTACAATTCTTGAGACACAAAACTCAAGCTGTCTACCTACCCCCAATTGGAAGTTACAACTTATTAAATGTAATTATAAGGTAGCTCCAATGTTATCCTATGGGAGAGCCAGGCAGGCCTTGCACTAATGAAAAAACGAATTTAGGAGTTTTTCACTACCAGAACATGTCAAACTTAAAAGTACATGTCCAAGTATTTAAATACACTGCACCCTGCCCTCGTTGGCTTTTCAGGGCTTACCATAGGGGTGACTTATATGTATTAAAAAGGAAGGTTTGGGCCTGGTAAAAAGTTTTTTCTGCCAGGTCTAAATGACAGTTTAACAACTGTTCACACAGACTGCAGTGGCAGACTCAAGACATGATTAAATTGCTAATTAAGTGGGTGGCACAATGAGTGCTACAGAGCCAAGAGTAGCATTTAATTCACAATACCTGGGTACGTGTAGTACCACTTTTCTTGGGACTTACAAGTAAATTTATTAGGCCAATTGGGTGTAAGCCAATTCTACCATGTTTAAAGGAGAGTGCACAAGCACTTTAGCACTGGTTTGCAGTGCACAGATCTTTAAAGGGCAACAAAAATGGGTTCAGAAAATAAGAGGGTGAAGACTAACATTTTGGGAATGATCTAGCAAAAAGGGTGTAGTCCGACCATCACAATATGTCTTGAGTATGATTTTACCTCACTAATTTAACTCCTTACATCCTGATTTTTATTAAATACATTTATATAAAAAAAAATACAAGTGGAAATCTAGAAATAATTTATTACATTACATTTACCACATTGTCTTGAGGAGATAGAAGTGATCTATTAAACAAGATGAAATAACCACTACGTATAATGCCTAACTAATGAACGCCAACTTGCAGCAAATATGTTTTTCTAATGAAAAATACATCTGTGACTGGACCAAGTCATCATTTGATACAAGTCAACAGTGGAGTATTGGACTTTGTTGTGTGCACTTATTGAAATGTTTAGTAAGGTATCTGCTATCATGCATTAATGAGTATTAACTGAAATGTATTTGAAGCGTCAAACTCCCCATCACCGAAATAATTTGTGCTTTGCTTTGTACCATGCCACAGAGGAGCCAGGTCATCAATGAGTGGTAGCAGCCCAGGGACTATTTTTAGTAAAAATCCTATGTGTTCACTTTTGAATCTATTTACTAATAAGTGCCTGTAACACTGCAGTTCAGATTCGATTCTATTTCATTTTTGGGTCTCCTGAATAGTGGCATTTAGCTATCAGAGCAAGTCAGTCTCCATGCTCATTCATCGATTAACCTCTTTAGATTGATCGCAGGTTGGCAATACGGCAGGACAGTCTTGATGGCCATTCAAACACAGCCTCTTTGAAATGCTCATCTGTGAGGTGAAAAGTCAGCCACCAAACCCTTTCATTGACTGATATTTGCAAATATTACCTCCAAGTAGCAGTAAAGGTAATCAGTTCTGATGCCAGTGTATTGTCTTCTCTAGAAATATAAAATAAGGGTTGCACTGCAGATCATCCCCACACCCTTTAATTGAAAAGAATCTGAAATAACAAATGGATTCATACCAATTTATTGTTTAACTCCTAGAAAGAACACCTCAAGGTAATGCAGCAGGTGATTGTGTAAGCTTTTTCATTCAATGACCTCTCTGAAATGATCACCTTTAGTTAGCTGTGCAGGTACTTCTCCATGTTCATTCATTCAGTAGCTTCTACAATGATCACATGAATGTAACTGTGAATCAATTCTTCACACCTATTCAATTTATTGACCACTCTGTATTGACTTCATGTGAGTAATACTGCAAATCATTCTCCACCCAAATTCATTCAATAGGCTATTGTGTTATCGCCTAATTGAGACACTGCCGTTAAGTTTCTATATACTTTAGGCCTCCCTGGACTTACCCCAAACAGCAGCAATAACAGCAGTTCTTTCAAATATTCTTCAGCAGCTTTTTGGCTCACACAAACACTGTCAATAATTAAATATACCTCTATGTTCCAGAGTAACCCTGCATTGATCATCAACTTTTTTTCTGTTTCTAATAACGAGAAATCAAATCTCCTTTACATGTAGACTGATGAAGCACCACTGCATACAACTGGAGCACAGATAGAGAATGAGCCAGAACAATTCAGACATGAGCATGTTCAAAATCTGCACTGAGAAGCTACCACCAAATGATCCATATCCACCAAATGTGCTGCTGTGGCGGACCGCATCCATTCCAGCACCAACAGAAGCTAAGAAATCTTCACAATTGAGAAGAATTTCACCTCACCACTGTCCACCTCCAACTCAATTACCCCCCTCCTCGGACCTCTGCAACAGTCCCTCTCAATTCTTCAGCAACAAAATCTTTGCTACTTACAGCAACCTTAACCTGCACCCACACCCGACAGACCTCGCCAAGCACCTTCCGATCATATCCAAAGAAGAAATACTAACCACATGGCCCATCATCACCCCATGAGGTCCATACACTCAGAGGCCCCATTGGAGCCCTGCCCTCACCATGCCTACTCAAGAGGACCACACCCCAGTAGTGCCATGCTCACACCCTTTCTGAATGCCCTCACCTCTTCCGTGACCTGCCCAGATGCTTGGAAACACTGAACTGTTCTCCCATTGCTGAAGTAACCCTCGGACCCTTCAATGCTTCCCAGCTACAGACCCATCTCCCTGCTACCATTCGCAGCCAAGGTCTTAGAGAAAATCATGAACAGTTGCCTCACCAAATATCTTAATGACCACCAACTCCTCGACACCACTCAATCTGGTTTTAGACCCACACATGGAAACAATTCTCATTGCTGCCACAGATGACATCCTCATGACTCTGGATAAAGGAGACATGGAGGACCTCATCCTCCTAGACTTCTCGGCAGCTTTTGACATGGTCTCCCACCCCATCCTCATCCAATGCCTACATGACATAAAAATTGAAGGGCATGTACTCCAATGGATCTGCTCCTTCCTGACTGGTAGGACCCAGTCAGTCAGCCTGGCACTTTACACCTTGGATGCCCATGAACTTCTTTGCATAGTTAAGGATCTTACCTAAGCCGAATTCCTCTTTAATGCATACATATTCCCTCTAGCCAGCATCATCCGGTCTCACAACATCAACGTCCTCTTCTATGCCGATGACACGCAACTCATTTGCTCCCTCATGAACAAGAAGCCCAGTACCTGGATCCAGTTCACTACCTGCATGACTAAAATCGTCCACTGGATGAAGACCAACTGTCTGAAGCTTAACACCGAGCAAGACTGAAGTTGTGATCTTCCGGAACAGTACTTCACCATGGGACTCCAACACTAGCCCCCACCACCCACTCCTAGAACCTCGGGATCTTCACTGACAGCAAACTCAACATGACCGTCCAAATCAACACCTTCCCCGCCTCTTGCTTCAACACACTGAGGATGCTAAGGAAGATTTTCAAATGGCTCCCAAACAGCACCTGTAAAACTGTCATGCACGCCCTTGTCACTAGCAAGCTGCACTACGGGAACACCCACTATGCCGGGATCAACCAAAAGCTGCCCAGAAGGCTGCGGACCATTCAGAACTGAGTGGCCAGAATCAGTCTCAACCTCCCATGCCACACTCACATCACACACCTGAAGGAGCTCCACTGCCCTCCCCCATACACAAACAAGCACAATTCAAACTCTTCACACACACTTTCAAGGCATTACATAGCACTGGCCCAGCATACCTCAATATTCGCATCTGCTTTCTCAAACCTTTCAAACCTTTCAGACACTTCTGCTCATCTGGTCTCCCAGTTACACACATATCAAATAAGGATTCAGAAAACCAGATTCAGTACCTTCTCCTACATCACTCCTAAAGTGTGGAACAACCTGTCACTACATATAAAAGCCTCCTCTTCACTTCCTGAAATCTGCTAGAAGCTGAAGACCTGGCTTTTTGAGTAGTCCCTCTAGGCCCTAGGTTTAGCTAGACTCACACCTGCTCAGCACCAGGATACAGCCCTGGGTGATAGTGCACTCTACAAATCTGCAAACCATAACATGCAAATAATGGCTTTCACCATACACCTGAAGCTTTCTGTTTGTAAGATACGTTTTAAACATTTGAATTTTTCTCACCAAGGGCCCAATTGTTAAAAATCAGTAATAAACCAACTGCCACAGGCTTACATCTATATTTCAAGTAAATTTATGATTTTTTCAAGTTTACAATGAATTCCAGAGAACTTTTGCACAGCTGCAACAACTGCAGTAGTCCAGAAACATTCATATTCGCAAGTCCCCGATTTTGAATGGCGGGATAAATTCAAATCCCTGTACAAACAGGAGTTTGTTGAGAGGTCATAATTCCAAGCAGTGAAATAATGGCTGCATCACCACTGTTTTCCCTGACAGATTTCACCAGGTAACACCAAAAGGCAAAGCATGGGAAACATTGAAAGGTGGTAAACTCAGAATAACAGGTTTTAATTGCACTGGGTAAAAGCCTTATCCCTGGCTGTTAGTATTTATCGGGTGTGCTAAATATCCACCCTGAATCCAGACTTCTCAGAATCAACACCTAAGTATTTTCATGTGAAAAAATAATATATTTTTACACATGCAGAAATAGTTTGCAAAAGTTAATTTGCACTTTAAAACATTTTCCCCACAGTTTTGTCTATGTATGTATTGTCATAGTTTTTGCAAAACTTTATTGTTGAGGAAGCTGTTGTACCCTTATCAATAAAATGAGCTTTGGCAAAGCCAATAGGCCTGGCCTCAACTGTGTCTTTTATATGGCAATACTAAATGCATTACACATTTAATGAAAGAATAACAATGCATGTATTTTTTTAGGTGTTACATGTTTGCACTTGTATTAAGTTTGGTAATGTTTGTAATGGTGCTTTCATAATTTTGGCAAATCTAATGTATTCAATACATACTCCAACAAAAAACAAGAAAGGGACCCTGGAAAGGTTCAATACGCAAGGAAGGAACCAGGGAAATAGCAACTGCAAAAGAACAAAACCTTCCCTCACATGTATACCTCTAACATTGGCTATAAGTCCATACTTCAAGAAAACCCACAGACCAACGATATTTTTATAGAAAAATAAAAATTTTAATTCATGCATTTATCAAAATATATTTTTTTCATAGTATTTTATGTATTTATATTCATATTCTTCGCACAGAATTCAATAAAAACACGACAGAAGCCCAACATCATGATATATAAGGGTACCTATGAGTAAATAGACATGAAACCACCCCAGCCACCACATACAAAGGATCTAACAATACAAAGCAAAAGCCATACAAAACAGATAAAAAACAGTACATACAACAAAATTGACAAAGGCAAAGAAGCGCCGACGCGCGTTTCGGAGATCCCAAATATATATCAAACTCCTTCTTCAGGCGCACTTTATTTAATCATTATGAAGTTGACCATCATCTTGACTGTAAACACTAATTCTCATCAATTTGATGTAGATATGATCGAAAAATTAAATTAAAGGGCTTCAATCACAATAAAATATTGGTTCCGAATGGGTTCCAATACACACACGGTCAAATGGGCATAAGCGGTACACGCCACCACCAGTCAATGTTCATAAAACAGATAAAAGTAGAATTCCCTTGAGAAGTAATACAGAGAATTTACTTAAAAGATTATATATAGACAGTTGAGGTATCATGGAGCCACAAAGGACATAGCGACAATCTATATAGGCGTGATGTCTCTAAATTGCCGAGTACCGCATTCAGCACTGAGCTAATAGGGTCAGGTACCACCGAGGGAAACTGTCTCCTCGTGTACGATCATGGATGTATCGTCCTATTTCTACACCGCGGGGGTCCCAAGTAGTAAACTCAACTTGGGACCCCCGCGGTGTAGAAATAGGACGATACATCCATGATCGTACACGAGGAGACAGTTTCCCTCGGTGGTACCTGACCCTATTAGCTCAGTGCTGAATGCGGTACTCGGCAATTTAGAGACATCACGCCTATATAGATTGTCGCTATGTCCTTTGTGGCTCCACGATACCTCAACTGTCTATATATAATCTTTTAAATACATTCTCTGTATTACTTCTCAAGGGAATTCTACTTTTTATCTGTTTTATGAACATTGACTGGTGGTGGCGTGTACCGCTTATGCCCATTTGACCGGTGTGTATTGGAACCCATTCGGAACCAATATTTTATTGTGATTGAAGCCCTTTAATTTAATTTTTCGAACATATCTACATCAAATTGATGAGAATTAGTGTTTACAGTCAAGATGATGGTCAACTTCATAATGATTAAATAAAGTGCGCCCTGAAGAAGGAGTTTGATATATATTTGGGATCTCCAGAACGCGCGTCGGCGCTTCTTTGCCTTTGTCAATTTTGTTGTATGTACTGTTTTTTATCTGTTTTGTATGGCTTTTTGCTTTGTATTGTTAGATCCTTTGTATGTGGTGGCTGGGGTGGTTTCATGTCTATTTACTCATAGGTACCCTATATATCATGATGTTGGGCTTCTGTCGTGTTTTTATTGAATTCTGTGCGAAGAATATGAATATAAATACATAAAATACTATGAAAAAATATATTTTGATAAATGCATGAATTAAAAATTTATTTTTCTATAAAAATATCGTTGGTCTGTGGGTTTTCTTGAAGTATGGACTTATAGCCAATGTTAGAGGTATACATGTGAGGGAAGGTTTTGTTCTTTTTCAATACATACTCCATACATAAAGAAAGGGGCTTAAGGTCAGCCTTCTTCCGCTATTGGCTTGATACATTTTTAAACACATCTTGGATCATCCCACAGAAGCATTTTATTCTCATGTCTTTCCATCAGCATAGATGTGTCCTTTAGTTTTTTGTGGAATGCATGAGGAAGTATTTTATATCTTAAAACCAGACTCTGTCATCGACATTTATGCATTCAAATGTAATTCTTTATCTCAGTCATGGATTACATATACAAAGCAAAGTTTTTGTTTTGCACTGCATCAGGGATTGTTTATTTGATTTTGTCACTCTTGGTACTCTACTGCATTGTGCTTGTTTTTCCAAAGGATAAATAAATGTACAAAGGCTGGTTGATATTGACTGGTCTTCGTTGCAGCTTTTAATAAATGTCTTGATTTTTATGGAAAAAGTTGATGGCATCCTACTATACATAGGGATTAGCAGTTACTGGGAAGTATATGTCTAGTAAGTTCTATTTTTGGGGAACTATTTTTTAGGTGTATGTTATGTTATGTTAGAGACATTTGTAAAGCGCGACTGTTACCCTAGGGTGTCCTGGCGCTAGCTACAAGCCTCCGAGTGAAGCATAACTTAAGACCGGGTTATCAATCAAAAAGCCAGGTTTTTAAGGCTTTCCTGAATACAAGCAAGTCAGTGGTGCTCCTCAGATGGAAAGGGAGGTCATTCCAGGCCTTTGCCGCACATGTAGAAAAGCTTCTGCCTCCCCAAATGGCTTTTTTTGTGAGTGGTACTGTCACCAAGTTTGCTCCAAGGGAGCGGAGTGATCTTTTAGGCACATACCACTGGAATTGCCGCTTCAAATGATCAGGTCCTACTCCTTGTAGGGCTTTGAATACCATACAGAGGGATTTAAACTGTACTCATTTCTTGACGGGTAACCAGTGAAGTGTTCGGATTTCACTGGAGACAGATGCAAATTTAGATGTACCGGTAAGCAGTCTAGCGGCCGCGTTCTGCAGAAGTTGGAGTTTGTGCAGAAAGCGATCCTGAATGTTCAGGTATAGGCTGTTACAATAGTCTAACCTAGACATAGTTAGTGATGTAATCACCGTACGCTGACTGTCCCTTGGCAGTATTTTCTTGCATGTTCTAAGGACATAAGACGTGGCCGAGACTACTGCATTGATTAGGTCACCAAAATTGAGTCTATCGTCTATAAAAACTCCCAAGTTTTTTACTTTCCTAGTGGGTGTTGGGAGAGAGCCCATAGAAACCAGCCACCAGCTTGGGGTCCAAAAATTGGGATCATTCCCAAACAAGATAACCTCCATTTTACTAGAGTTGAGTTTTAGACAATTTTGAGACATCCACCTCCCCACTGCTTCCATACAATCATGGAACCATTTACCTATTCCATTTTCCTGCTCCGGTAGCAACGACACCACGATTTGTGTGTCGTCAGCGTATGAGGTGAGGCAAAAGCCAAAGGAGTCAATAAGGGGGCCAAGGAGGACACATACACATTAAAGAGTGTGGGGCTCATGGACGACCCCTGTGGGACTCCACAAGGCAGTGAAAACGGTGTGGAGCAAAATTCACCTAATGAGACAATTTGCAATCTGTTCGAGAGGAAGGACTTCAAGAGTTTCCATGCTTTACCCTGGACTCCACAATCCCGCAACAGGTCCATCAACAAATCGTGATGGACCGTTTCAAAGGCCGCGGAAAGGTCCAACATAATCATAGCGGCCTTGCCTCCCCGATCTAGAGCTACCCTGATCTCTTCCGTAGATTTTAGGAGTGCAGACTCCATGCTGTGCCCCTCTCTAAAACCATATTGGGTAGGATCCAGGGCTTGAGCTTCTCGCAAATAAGTGCTCAATTGTGCGTTCATTCCTTTCTCGACTAGTTTAGCTGGAAGTGGGAGACGTGAGAAGGGTCGGAAATTGTTCGGGTCCTTCGGGTCCATCTTAGGCTTTTTAAGCAGTGGTAGTATTGAAGCAATTTTTCAAGATTTGGGAAAATATCCCTCTAGAAACATTGCGTTAAAGAGAGAGGTAAGTTTCAGGGTAATCGGTTCAGGGGCCAGTTTTAGCACTGTGGCAGGACATGGATCATACGGGGATCCTGATTTAATTGACATCAGAAGATTTTGAGTGTCCATAATGGATGGTGGTGCGAATTTGTCAAAAACAGACTTATGACCCTCTGTGGAGTCCACTGTCCTATCAGGTGTTGGTCCTTTGAATGTTGAAAAAATGGCCTCAACTTTTTCCAAGAAAAACCTGGCGATTTCGTCACATAATCCCTGGCTCATCAAAATATTCGCTGGGCGAGGGTGTGCCAGGCAAGTTACTGTTTTGAAAAGCTCTTTGGCCGAGTTTTTAGCTAGATTAATCCGATTGGCAAAGAACTCTTTCATTGTCTTGAAAAGTAGCTGTTTGTATGTCATGAGGCTTTGTTTATAAATATTTTTCTCCGTAACTTTATATTCTTTCCTCCAGTTCCGCTCAAGACGTTTACAACACAGTTTTTGGTCCTTGAGTTCCTGCGTGTACCAGGGAGTGGAGGGTTGAACCCTATTTGAGAATAGAATTTTCTTTGGAGCAAGCTTATTACAGGCTGCCTCCAGCCAATTAGTATAGAGTGTGGTGGCCTCCTCCACGTCTAGGGGCATTTCGCGTGCTGTAGAGGTGAGTATATCTACTAAATCAGTACCCTCCACTTTATTCCATGCTCTGGATGCCCTCTGTCTCTTAGGGCGCTTACCAGCCGCGCGATGGTCTGAAATGGCCCACTCAAATAGTACTGCCACATGGTCTGACCAAACTAGGGGCAACAGGCCTGTAAATGAGAGGTCTGGATGGTTAGAAAAGATACCATCCAGCGTGTGCCCAGCCAGGTGAGTGGGTCCGATTACTTGCTGCCTGAGATTGGCACTGTTCATCAGGTCTATAAGGGTCGCCGTATCTGGGTCCGTGTATGCCTCCAGATGGAAGTTAAAATCTCCCAGTATTGTATAGGAGTTAGCACCCATCCCCTCTTCCAACAAATTTCCCAATGATGTTGCAAAGGGGCTCCTAGGACCCGGGGGTCTATACAAAAGAGTGCCCTTAAAAGAGTGGTGATGGGCAAAGGTGAGGCTAAAATCCAGTGCATCACAAGCTTCATTTGAGGCTGTGTGAAAAGCAGCGTTTATTGAGTTATGATAGATTACAACTAATCCCCCCCTTTCCTATTTGGCCTGTTTACGGTATGACTAAGGTATCCGGGGGGTGTGGCTTTCACTAAATCTGGACCTGAAGCATCATCAGTCCATGTTTCAGTAATAAATGCCACCTTTGTTTCCCCATCCTCAATTGGTGCTGCACACTCAACACTGTGTTTCACCAGGGATCTTGCATTCAACAGTATGCACTTTAACACAGGTTTTACCAGTTCGGCTTTTACTGTCTTTTCCTGCTTTCGAGGTTCAGTGGACTGGTATAATAGTTCCGGTAGCGTAATTTTACAATTGGGGCAAGTCACTGGGCTTGAAGGGGGCCTTATATTAAGGATAAGACATAGGCACCTGGTGGCGTTACCCATGACGTTTAAACTCCGCAGCAGCTTACTGGAGTAATGTATTATATTCAGCTTACCTGCACTCAAACGGGCAGGGGTGCTGGCGCTGAGCGCGGGCCGAGCACGGACGGGCGCAGAGGGGCTTGCCTTAGGCGCGCCTCTGGCGCGCCCGCTGCCCGCACGCACCAGCCTCTCCAATTATAGTGTCAGGTGCGAAAAACACTAGCCCGCTGACCGTACTTCCCCCAAAAGGGCGGCCCCGCTGTGCCTAGTGCGGTCCCCCGGTATTGGCAAGGACTACAAAGCAATTTGTGCAAAGGGCGGTAAAAACAGATTCAACACAGTATAAAAACTAAGCTCTGTTTAAAAGTGATTAAACACATAAAACAATTGATCGGAATCACGTGCAAAATCCGCAAATTGAGCGATGTCACTCCCGGCTCAAGCCTCAGGAGGATGTAGCAATGCGCGCTCGCGCCAGCCTCTCCAATTATAGTGTCAGGAGCAAAAAACACTAGCCCGCTGACCGTACTTCCCCCAAAATGGCGGCCCCGCATGTGTACATGTGCAACGGAGAATGAAGCCACTCAAGGTGAAGGCATCCAATGACTAACATGGGCTGGTCCACTGATCTATACTTTCTGTTGTGGTGGGAGGGAGCATTGTTTGAGTAATATTGAACAGACCAATGGTGAAAGACTGTTGATTAAAAGCCTCTATATGTATTTTTGCATATTTCTTGGAATGCATGAGGCTGGGATGGCAGCTAATGCTGTCTTTAGGTCAGACCAAAAAAGTGGATAAAAGCAATAATATTTTTGTTGGCAAATAACACAAATTGCAGTGGTCTCTATCACTTAAGGGAATTGTTTTTTTGTGTGGATGTGCTCCTTGTGAAAGGCAGAATGCTCTCACTCAAAGTGAAGTTAACCAGTGGCTGAAGAGGCCTGATCCACTGCCTCATGCTATATGCTGTAGTGGGCAGAAGAAAAATGTGAATGACACAATACACCTGGAGACCACATCAGGGCTACTGGACACAGTAGCCCACAACTTCCTCTGCTGTTGCTATTTAGCAGGTGAGGCCTGATGCCCATTACCCCCAAAGAGCGGGTGTGCTTCCCGCAGTGCGGGACATCTGGAAACCTCATCGGGCGTGGAACAGGCTGTGCTGGGCCACATTCCTTTCGTTGTATATTCACTGACATTGGGTAATCATAAAAAGGGAGGAAAACTGACTAATGACGCTGAAAATGCAACAATTGGTGTATTTTTAGAATGCATGGGTGGGCCATCTCTAAAGAGATTGAGGTGGTGTGGGACTTATCCCTTTCCACTGATACATCTGCTCTACCTCTGCCTCGTGTGGCTGTAAAATAAGTGCAAGTCTATCATTAAGACACAATGCTACTGTAGAGTCTAATCTTTCTCTTCAAAATAGTGGGGAATTAGTAAGAGTCAACTTGCCCCCATCCGATATTCGACCTGCAGCTAAGCGCAAGAAAAGAAGTCCGACAAATAAATACACAGTAGAAATACATGTAACAAGTGCTTCCATAGCAGACAACACAAAAATTAGCTTAATGAGTGATTTGAATCATTTTAAAGAGTCAGTTCAGTTCAGTTCAATGAAACTTTATTCGGCCACGTTCTGGCCATAAAAGTGCATTACATAGAAAAAGACCCATACATATTAAATTTAGAACTACAGTACAGATACGATTAGGAATACAGATAAAATTCATCAGAGTAATAAAAGGAAAGACATTTCCAAATCAAGCCAATAAAACCCGAGTCAGTACTATGGACAATTTATATTTTTCCTTCTGCGTATTGCCCCTGATAAAAAGCTCGCTACCCCATAACAAATCAGTGGGGACCGTAGCGTTTGAAGATAAATCAGTGCTGGTCTTACTTGTTCAAAATAGCAATTTCTTAGAAGAGGTAAAATATATTTTGATCGCAGATCACTATAAAAACCACAAAAAAACATAAAGTGCAGCAAATCTTGGTAAGAAAAGTTATCACATGCACAAAGCCCCACTAGTTCAATCAATCAATCAATCATTTGTAAAGCGCACTACTCACCCGTGGGGGTCTCAAGGTGCTGAGGGGGGTTGGGGGTGCTGCTACTGTTCGAACAGCCAGGTCTTGAGAAGTCTCCTGAAGGTCAGCAGGTCAGCAGGTCTGTCGCAGGTGGATGGGGAGGGTGTTCCATGTCTTGGCGGCGAGGTGGGAGAATGATCTGCCTCCGGTGGTCGTTCGGTGGATGCATGGAACGGTGGAGAGGGCGAGGTCAGCGGAGCGAAGCTGGCGGTTCGGGGTGTAGAAGGTGAGTCGTTTGTTAAGGTATGTTGGTCCGGTGTTGTGGAGTGCTTTGTGAGCGAGGGTGAGGAGCTTGAAGGTGATCCTCTTGTTGACGGGGAGCCAGTGCAGGTCTCTCAGGTGGGCAGTGATGTGGCTGTGGCGGGTGATGTCGAGGATAAGGCGTGCGGAGGCGTTCTGTATGCGTTGGAGTCTTCTCTGGAGTTTGGCCGTGGTTCCCGCGTAGAGGGCGTTGCCGTAGTCCAGCCTGCTGTGACCAGGGCTTGAGTGACCGTCCTTCTGGTTCCGGTGGGGATCCATCTGTAGATCTTGCAAAGCATGCAGAGGGTGTTGAAGCAGGAGGAGGAGACGGCGTTGACTTGCTGGGTCATTGATAGTGTTGAGTCCAGGATGAATCCCAGGTTGCGTGCGTGGTTGGTGGGTGTCGGTGCAGCACGCAGCGTGGCCGGCCACCAGGAGTCGTCCCAGGCGGAGGGGGTGGAGCTGAGGATGAGGACCTCCGTCTTGTCAGAGTTCAGTTTCAGGCGATTGTTCTTCATCCATTCTGCGACGGCCTTCGTTCCTTCATGGAGGTTGGCTTTGGTGGTGGCGGGGTCCTTGGTGAGGGAAAGGATCAGCTGGGTGTCGTCGGCGTATGAGATGATGTTGAGGTCGTGCGATCGGACAATGTTGGCGAGCGGTGCCATGTAGATATTAAAAAGGGTCGGGCTGAGGGATGATCCTTGGGGTACGCCGCAGGTGATCTTGGTGGCTTCCGATCGGAATGGGGGGAGGCGGACTCTCTGGGTTCTGCCGGTGAGGAAGAAGGTGGTCCAGTCCAGGGCTTTGTCGCGGATCCCAGCATCGTCGAGGCATGTGCATAGGGTGTGGTGGCAGACGGTGTCGAAGGCGGCCGAGAGGTCCAGGAGGATGAGGGCCGAGGTTTCGCCGTTGTCCAGCAGGGTCCTGATGTCGTCGGTGGCGGCGATGAGGGCGGTTTCGGTGCTGTGGTTGCTGCGGAATCCGTATTGGGACGCGTCCAGGATGTTGTTCTCCTCGAGGAAGCGGGTCAGTTGCATGTTGGCCGTCTTCTCGATGACTTTCGCCGGGAACGGGAGCAGGGAGATGGGCCGGAAGTTTTTGAGGTCCATTGGGTCCGCCTTGGGTTTCTTGAGTAGGGCGTTGATCTCGGCGTGTTTCCAGCTCTCCGGGAAGGTGGCGGTCTCGAAGGAGCTGTTGATGATCTTCCGGAGTTGGGGTGCGATGATGGAGCTCGCTTTGTTGAAGATGTGGTGAGGGCAGGGGTCTGATGGTGAGCCGGAGTGGATGGTGTTCATGATTTTGATGGTGTCATCGTCGTTGATGTGGTTCCAGGTGAGCAGGAGGCCGGTGTGGTTGGGGGGTGGAGGGTCTGATGTGTAGGCGGCTGTCTGGGGGGTCTGGGTGTTGAAGCTGTCGTGGATGTCTGTGATCTTGCGGTGGAAGAAGGTGGCTAGGGAGTCGCAGAGGTCTTGCGATGCGGGATGTCGTTAGAGCTGGAGCTGGGGTTGGCGAGTTCTTTCACGATGTTGAAGAGCTCTTTGCTGTTGTGCGTGTTGTTGTTGATGCGTTCCTTGAAGGAGGTCCTTTTGGCGGTTCGAATGAGTTGGTGGTGCTTGCGGCTGGCGTTCTTGAGGGCAGCGTGGTTGTCCGGTGTCTGTTCGTGGCGCCATTTCTTCTCGAGTCTTCGGTAAGTCTGCTTGGATGCTTGGAGGTCAATGGTGAACCAGATGGCCATTCTGTCGGTGCGTCTGTTTGAGGGTTGCTTGATCGGGGCAAGAGTGTTGGCGCAGTCATCGATCCATTGCCTGAAGTTGCGAGCGGCTGTGTCGGTGTCGGTGGGGTCAGTTGGTGGGTCTCGGGCGAGGGTGGTGATTAGCTGGTCTTCGGTGACCTTGTTCCAGCTGCGGTAGGGCATTCGTTGCGGGTGGTTGTGCGTGGTGTGTTTCTCGAAAGATGAACTGTCCGTTGTGTGGTTAACAAAACGCTCATTTGACTGACACAGTAATAATTCAAGCTTATCCAACCGTGTAATAATAGGAGATAGGTGTGTCTTTAGAATTTCTTCTATTTTCAATGAAAGACTGTTTATAATTTGACTCAAGCCCCCATTAGCTTTATCGGGGACGGCTGGTTCCGCTTGTTTTTTTGGCTGCTGCGCCGTTCTCTTACCCCTGCCTCCGCCTCTTTTCTTCTTTACTGGAGGTTCCAGCATAGATGCACCTTCTCCTTGGTTGCCATCGACCTCATTCAGTAGGTTGGTGACAGCCAACAGAGAAGGCACAGACTCGCTTTGCCCTGCATGGACTGGGGTAATAGATGGTGCGGGCTCGGGGGCAGATTAATCAATTCCAGAGAAAATCTCCTTTCGGTCAGGGCTATTTCATTTGACAAAACGTTTGCTGCCCTGGCCAAAAATGAGTCAAGGGTTGTCGCCGATGCCCCCCCACTAGGCCCTGGCATAGACTGCTTTCTCTTGCCCATGTCTTTTCAATCAGCCAGCAAACAGTGGTTCGATATAAATATACTACCAGCAATGAATCCCTAAATGCTTGGTGTTCAGTTTGGGGGAAAGTTCCTAACTTTCTCTAAAAACCCTCTGTAGATTTTATAGGATACTATCTTTTAAGAATGATGGATTGCTATTCCCCAAACGAAGCACTTACACTTAGATACCGCCACAGGTTCTACAAGGGCTGCAGTGGAACAATAAACCAATGATCATACAAATGCAGACTGCCAGTGGAATAAATACACGACTACCAATCTCCTGTCATCAAAGACACACAGAGTACAGTAGTTCTGGCTTGGTTCACTAGGTGCGCTGTATCACTCCCAACACCTGTCAAGTTAGTTGGCCTGAGTTAGCAGGAAAGTAAGTAACCTTTTACTTACTTAAGTCTCTAGTCCATTGCCGCCGGTGATGTCCAACAAAGTCAATCCGGGAATCAAATGGAAGAGGGATGGCCCAGCCCTCCTCTTCCTGGCGATGACGGGCAAGGATGGGCCCGCCCTTGGCCCGGGCTTTGCCGGGGCGCTGCCCGCGCGCGTCCCGCACTGCGGGAGCCTGCAACGGCTTTTCTAGCGCCTCCTGGTGCTACTGGTGATGCGTGGGGGCCGCAAAGCAGGCTGGTTCCTGCGGTCCTGGCCCTGATGACGGGAGGAACTGTGGCCGCAACTGGAGACAGGCAACCGGGCTTCCCGTGCTGCGGGAGCCCGCAACGGCTTTTCTAGCGCCTCCTGGCACTACTGGTGACGCGTGGAGGCCGCAAAGCAGGCTGGTTCCTGCGGTCCTGGCCCTGATGACGGGAGGAACTGTGGCCGCAATTGGAGACAGGCAAACGGCTTCCCGCGCTGCAGGAGCCCACGACGGCTTTTCTAGCACTTCCTGGCGCTACTGGTGATGCGTGGGGGCCACAAAGCAGGCTGGTACCTGCGGTCCTGGCCCTGATGACGGGAGGAACTGTGGCCGCAACTGGAGACAGGCAAACGGGCTTCCCACGCTGCGGGAGACCGCGACGGCTTTTCTTACTGGTGACGCGTGGGGGCCGCAAAGCAGGCTGGTTCCTGTGGTCCTGGCCCTGATGATGGGAGGAACTGTGGCCGCAACTGGAGACAGGCAAACAGGCTTCCCGCGCTGCTGGAGCCCGCGACGGCTTTTCTAGAGCCTCCTGGTGCTACTGGTGATGCGTGGGGGCCGCAAAGCAGGCTGGTTCCTGTGGTCCTAGCCCTGATGACGGGAGGAACTGTGGCCACAACTGGAGACAGGCAAACAGGCTTCCTGCGATGCGGGAGCCCGTGACGGTTTTTCTAGCGCCGCCTGGCGCTACTGGTGACGCCTGGGGGCCGCAAAGCAGGCTGGTTCTTGTGGTCCTGGCCCTGATGATGGGAGGAACTGTGGCCGCAACTGGAGACAGGCAAACGGGCCACTCAAAATCTATGGGCCTGATTACAAGTTTTGCGGATGGTGGACTGCCGTGCCAGCGGTGGCAGATCTGCATGAGAAACTCGTAATACGGTGCACGGCGGTGGCGTGACGCAGGCAGTTGCCCCATTTTGACCGCCAAACTCGTAATCAGCCCCTATATCTTTTGTGTCCCAGCTTTTCTGTTACATGACAATGTCAATAAAACGAATATACTCAGTCCAATTCTCTAAACTTAATTTTGTTCTTACAATAGCAATATTCCAACATATAATCTTTAGATCAGAGTATGAATCAGAGGAAAAGTATGTACAATCTGGTAAGCCTCCGACAACTCTCGCCTTTTATCACTAGGTGTATAGCCAGAATTTAAATCTATCTGATAATCCTCATTAGATAATAAATCTGCCAAAGCAGAAAAACAATTGTGGGTAGGGACTTGGGCTACAAAGTTTGGGGCAGGCAGAGATGAACTCAAAACCCAGTTGCTGTGTCACAAGATTTAAGTGTCTTTTGAAATAGCCCTGGGGCAGTGACTGTGGGAATCTGTGGTGTGTAGAGCACCGGGATGATTGAATTATAAGCCCTCCTGCCAAATGAGATTTTTTGGAGTAAACACTAATGCAGTCCGTGTCGAAGCATTTATCCAGAGGCCTAGCCATGGCTCTCTTCACACCATTATGATTTTATTACAGTTTTGGATGTTAAACTTCATGTACTTTACTAAATAATAGATAACTTTATTTTTTAACTGGTCAGGGAACTAACTAACGTCATGGCATAGACACATGACATTTGACAAAACAATAACATATGGGCATGAATTAAGTGGTAAATCTGTTGCCCTAAGGTCCCCCATACAATGTCCATGAGTGTTGGCGTCATGCGCCCTCCCCACTCCCTGCTTTCCATGCAATAGCTGAGTCTTGCCCTTTGAGCAATGGTGCGCGCCCAACAGACTCACAGAAATGGCTAGCAATGCATTCTCCTGCTGCGCTCCCAGCATTTGACCTACATCATCTTGTGAGGGGCCCAGGATAGTAGAAGCCGGAGAGTAGGCACCGGCCTCGGCTCCAGACAACCCAGTCGTAACCTTAGCAAGCTGAGCATCAATAATACAGGGGGCGCACACTTTGATCTAGGAGCATTTTAAATGTATCTCATAATGACTCTTGTCAGCTTTACCCTTGGCTGCGAGAAGGGCCAGGGGGGGGTTAACAACCTGGCTCAAGGTTACGTTACAACGTTTTATTACACCGAAGTTTGTTAACAATGGGGCCATGGAGGCATTCCACTTAAAATGGCATGGAACTTTTTTATTTTATACTTTTCAATTGCTATATTAACAATTTCTCAACTATGGCTAATCAGAATTTTTAAGTATTTTTTGAGTTTTTCAGTGAACTAGGAAATAGTGCTACTCATTCTTAACTTAATCTTTGGGAGGGGTTTTAATGCAATGCTGGGTGACTGGGCATCATTCTCAATCATTAACTCCTTCTCTAAAAATGCTCCTGAGTATATGACTGACCACCTGCATTCGAGGGAAAACCAGCTGTCTAACTACTTTTCACACTATGAATTAGGGAGTGCCTCAGATTGAACTGATTGCTTCAAATTGGCTATGCCAACTTTTGTAGGCAGGGGTTATTGATTATATTTTTATTTCATGGCACCTCAGAAAATATATACTGGAAGTTGAAATAGATAGGACAGTGTATTTATAGGAATAGGCCACAGTACAATGCATGCGTTTACAATGCATGCCATTGGAACATCGTCAATACAACGACCACGTTGTTACATCACATACCATTACAACGCAAGTCGTTACGACGACTTGGTGTTGGGGTGGCGCTGGAGTTTGGAATAGTATCAATTACTATTCCAACTCCAGTCTGTGCAACAGTGGGGAAGGAGTTGGATTTTAAATCCAACACCTTCTGCCCCTTACTGCAAGTCGTTGTAATGACTTGTGTTGTAATGGTATGCGATGTAACAATGCGGTCATTGAAATGACCCCGTTGTAATGGTATGCGTTGTATCGCATTTGTTGTAAACAATGTTTACCTATTTATAGTGATCATAATCCTTTGGTTATCACTGTAGCATATCCAAAGGGCAGCATTTTAACTAAGACTGTTGGGTGTACATTTCTCAAAATGAAAGACAAAGGGTTAGGATTAATAAGGAAATCTGTAGATCTGAGTAATACTTTGTGCAATCTTCTTGAGCATAACCCGGATTTAATTAACCTCTGTCTATCATTTCTAACTACTACCATAAAGGTCATTGGAACCTTTGGCACATTGGGTAGGTGCACAAGAGACCTACTGATGAAATCTCATAGAATTCAGAGTAAGAACCAATGAGGGCGACTTGACATGGCCTGAAGATCTGCAACAAAAGGTTGTGGATGGCCCTAAAACAGTCACCCAAGGATAAGGTAGAAATTGCTAAATGCTGGCCCTGAATATAAGGAAAATGACCTACGTAAAGAGGTCTGGAAAAATGTGCTTATCTCGGGAAGGGAAAAGGATACCCAGGCATTCTGGAAGGCGATGAACACAAGCAGATTACCTAACGCACAAAAACACATCAAAGGCACAATGATGAGCCAACACTGTTGGATGGCTTACTTTAAAATTATCCATAGCCTCCTGGTGGGTGAAATTGATGACACTACACTAAGACCGGTAACTTTCCCATTGGTCATCTCCATTAAGCCTCATGAAGTTGAGTCTGCAATAAAAAAAAAATCCACAAAATAATGCTCGGGTGTGGATGGGGTACCCATGGACGTCTATGAAGCTAGCACTGAATTGTGGGCACTTCTTCTTACTGATGCCATCAATTCTGCATTGAAAACTGGGCTCAATAATGCCTGACATTCAGTGATGCAACGACAGTGTGAATAGATCTAAGCTGTGGGCAATATTATATACTATGGATCAAATTCGGGGTGGACTTCCTGCAAACCTTATATTTTATTTTTCAAAACTACTTTTTATTGATATTTTGCACATTGCAACAGATTCAAAACATAGCACTGTCATATTTAGGACACCACTCAAAATTACTATCTTTACCCTCCTCAACCCCCATTATTCTCCTTCAGCATTGAGTACTGTCATATTAGTCTCGGAATGTGTCCTCAAAGCATATGTCTGAGCCAGGTCATTACATAGGTGGCCAGTATAAGAGTTTCAGTCTTCACAGATTTTACCCCACTTCTGAGGACATCCCCTCTCTTCATAGGTAACCTTTTCTGCCATCACACACCAGTCCATGTCACATTTGCAGGACTCCAACCCTGAGGGTTGCTCAGCTCCCCATGCCAGCGCTATGTTCCATTTCACCACTGTCAAGCCCAGCGTCATTCAAGACGTTGCGATCAGCCAGCATCTGTATCGCCCCAAATATTCAGCACACACCATTTAGCTTAGATGTTTACACCCCCCTCAACTCACTCATGCTCTACTAAATCAGTCCAGACCTTTTGTATTGCCAGGCATTCCCATAGGATATGTATGAAAATACCCATCTGTCTACACCCGCTTAGGCAGTGAACAGCTCTGGCCTTCCCCATATTAACCATTGTCATGCGGGCGTACTATGAGTGATGTAAACATTTCAGTTGCACCAACCTGAACCCTATACATATGGCTACTTCCCTGGGTGACTCCAGGGCTTCCTCCCATTCACTGTCTTCCAACCCTTCCAGTTGTCGATCTCATTGTTCTTTGACTTGAGCCAAGACATCTGGCGTGTGGTTTAATAGTTTTTTATAGGTCAGTGAAGTGGCCTTTCTGGGCATGTATTCATCTACAAGGCTATCCTCAAGCAGGGAAGATTCCAGAGGGTCACTCCCCTTGGCTATCACCACCCTGAGTGTGTGTTGGAGTTGCATGTATCAGTATATCTCTGTGGGCGCCAGTTGGTATTCCTGCTGCTGGTCGGGCCAGGGGACAGCATCTCCCCGTGCCCACACTTTTCCCATCCAAGAAATTCCTAAAAGGTCCCATTTATCAAACCAAGGCAATTTCCTCAGGGCACTCAGAATTTTGGCCTCCCATAGTGGGTTGCCTGCAAGATGACGTTCTTCCACCCCAAGGTGAACAGAGCAGTCCGCCATAGGTTCACCACAGTGTGCATGGGCTGTGGTTGGTCGCGACGTTTGGCCTTTCCATTCAAAGCATGCCGTATCCCATGAGACATGGCACAAGTCTATCCATGCGGAATGCCAGCTCTGCCAGAGGGAAATAGACCCAGTTGTTAATAGTAGTCAGTTTTGACGCCCAATAGTATTTTTGGACTTTTCGTAAAGGGATGCCCCCATCATACCATCCCCTTGTGAGCTTGGACAATTCAATGCATGCCGGGGTCCCATCCCACAACAATGTTCTGACTTCCTCCCTCAATGGCCTTGAAGTACGAGTTAGGCACGACATGCAGGGTGTTTTGGAGGGCATATAGACAGCAGGGCAGGAACATATTTTTGAATATTGCCGCCCTCCCTAGCAGCGAGAGCAGAAGAGATCTCCAATGCCTAATGTCGGACCTCAGCCTTTCCAGCAATGGGGCAAAAATATTCTGGAAGAAGAGGTCTGTGTCTGGCATAATATAGATTCCTAACTATCAGAAGCCCACAGTTGTGACCATCACCGGGCAATCACCGGGTATCCATGGCATCGGGCCCTTAAGGGGCTATAATACGGATTTGTGCCAATTATTGGTGTATCCAGAGTATTTACAGAAGATCACTATGATCTGCATTAGTCTATTTAGGGTGAGGTCTGGGTCTGTTACATAGGACAGCACCTCGTCTGTATGTAGAGACACTCTGTCTTCCCATTGGTCCTTCCATCCCAGACCTCTAACCAGCGGATCCGAATGGATCCATGCTGACAAGGGCTCTAATGCCAGGGCAAAAATCAGCGGGGAAGAAGGGCAACCCTGTCAAGTGCTTCTCTGGAGTTTGAATTGCCTGGATTGCCCACTGTTAACTTGGACCTGTGCCAGAGGCTCAGAATATGGGAGCTGTATCCATTGTATGAATTGTGGGCCAAAGCCGTATCTGGTCAGCACTTCAAAGATATTATCCCATTCCACTGTATCAAAGGCCATTTTGGCGTCCAATGACAGGAATAGGGCCCATTCTTGCAGATTGTCCATTTGTCCCAGTACCCCATGGAAGCCATCAGAGGTTGAGGGTTGTGCTCTGGTGAGGCATAAATCCTGATTGATCTGGGTGAATCAAGCATTGGATCACCGTAATCAGTTGCAAGGCTAGTACCTTAGCTAGTATTTTTGCCTCTGTGTTTAAGAGTGAGATCGGACTAAATTAGGCACAATCATCAGGGGGTTTCACCTCTTTATAAATGGCCACTATTATGGCTAGCCTCTGGTCTTGAGGTAAATCACCCCGCTGCTTACTTTCTTTATAAATGTTTAGTAGGTGAGGGGCCAGCTTGGAGGCCATAATTTATATAATTCGATTGGAATTCAGTTCAGGCCCAGGGCCTTACCTGAGCGCAGCTACTTGACAGCCCTCGTCAGTTCTTCCTCAGGTATATCAGACTCCAAGTCGGTCCCCAAGAGACACAGCAGTCTGATGTCCCATGGAAATGCTCTGGCATCCTCAGCTGCCTTCTGAACTGCCGGGGAGTACAGTTGTGTGTAGTAGTATGCACACGTCTCAGCTATGCGAGTTTGTTCTCTAACTTATTCTCTCTTGCCCGTCTTGACTTCTAGTACCCATTGCCTGGATTGTTCTCATTTGTCAAGCCATGCCAGCAACTTGTTTGCTTTATTTCCCACCTCATAGAGATGGTGTTTGATGGCACAGTGAGCTGGTCTAGCGGCATCTGTTGCCTGGTCTTTGTATTCTCTCTATTTCAAGGCAAGGGTGTGTCTCGCCTCGGGCCCGTCGATTATCATGAGGAGGCACTCTTGGGAGAGAATGTCTTGTTCTAGTTCTTCCAACTTCGCCCGTTCGTCCTTTTTAAATCCTGAAATGAGGGAGACCGCCTGGCCTCTGACCACAGTTTTGTAGGCTTCCCAGAAGGTTTGTACTGCAAACCTTATATTTTGATCTTTTTGCCCTAATGAGATTTGGCGAAAATGGGGAATGTAGGTCCTGAAATCAATTTTGTTTTTATTATATATTAATTGACTAGAATCCTCACTGAGTGCTGGAGGGCAAGACATGCTGAGTATTAAGAAAAAACTAGAACCTGTGCTTTTATACATGGACAACGCAAATTTATTGTCACACACCCCTAATGGTTTCACAAAACTGATTTATGCTTTTCTCTTGTTTTTAGGGTGATTAAATTTGGAAACTAACTTATCCAAACCTATAAAATGGCTTGTGGCCCTAAAATGTTTAAACCTCTTTGCCTTTGAATAAAAAGAAATGTATTGAGAGGATCCTTTGCTTCTCCTATGTAGGGGTAACGTTTGACTTAGGCAGTACTTGGGGCCCCTGTCTAGCTACCAGAAAACAACACTTTGTAAAATGTAGGAATTTTATTTAATCTAGCCTCCATCATCGGAAACAAACCAATAGTTCCACATTCAGAAATCTATAATAGGAAATGTCTCCCAGATTTAGCATATGGGCAAGTATTTGGGGCCACATTGATGTAAAAAGTTTACAAAGGGAAGAAAATCATATGTACAGTCGCCCCTTGGGGCTTCCGGTGTGTAGACCTCATTTTGCATTACATGAAGGAATGGATTTCTTTGAAGATAAAATGTTTTAAGGTCCCCTATTGCTGTGGTCATCCATCTGGTGGAACGAGCACGCCTTCCTAAATAAAGATATCTTTGAGAATTTGTATCTTGTGAATTTGGTGTTAGAATACTTGGCTCCAATATATTGGGGTAAGTAATGCAAAATTGGGTAGAGCAGCTATATTCTCTTCATATGTAGAACTGATGCCAATGACGAGATCTGGATTAAACAAGCATTATGAGGCTAGGCATACTGAGAGACGTATTTATTTATTTTATTTTATTTATTTTATTTGATGAGTTTTATACAGCGCTGGCTAGACCCGGAGGTATCAGAGCGCTTTATATGAGGTTCCACATTGTTACAAAGTTACATCAGTTACAAGTTACATTTGTTGCAAGAAAACATTTAAAGAGTATAGAAGACGAGATAAATGGAGCGTAGAAGGGTAGGGGAGTAAGGTAAAAGGGTAGGAGGGAGATACGGTGGAGAGACGAAGTAAAGTCTGCCCAAAGTCCGGCTGGGTAGGTGACGGCCGAGGGGGAAGTCCACAGCCCATCTCCTCTATAGCTATCAAGGTAGCTCCACCGGGCATCGGCCAAAATGCTAGGTCTCAACGGTCGGTGGCAAGTTCACATATTCAATGTCCTGATGGGTGAGCCGGATGGGGGATATGCTTGAGGTCTGGTCGATGGTCAATTTTTGTCCAAGAGTAGTAGCACATTGTGGTAAAGGACCACTGTGGTGGCCAGCTTGGGGTCAGGCAAGGGATTCTGCCCCTGGTGTTCCATTCAGCCGGTCCCCATTTTTATCTTTCCCCTATGTATTCTCAGGGGCCCATAGGGTACTCGGCGCGTTGCTATCTGTAACCTCCTTTCTTCCCCGGCACCGACTCGGGGGTCACAGCGCCAGCTCTCTCCCCTTGATTACTTCGGAGCCAGACAGCCCACAGTTCACAGCCGCTCTCCTTTCGCAGCCCAGTCAGGCCGCGACGCCCGCTGCAGCCGCCATTTTCTATTTCGTAGGGTCAGGCACTGAGGGTATCTCCGTGCAACCCAGCAAGTTGCTCCTCAAGCTTCTCCTTCAATGTCAGGGGACAAACGCCTCACCAGCAGGGTTTTTCTGTTGCAGCTCCCCCAACCAGTGATGTCAAAAGGGGTGATGCACTCGTTTTACCAGGGAAGCCTCTGGTCGGGCGCCATCTTAAAGTCAGGCACAGCCTCCTGCCATCGGCACCTCTCAAGGTCCCTCAACAATGCCCAGCAGGTGCACAGATGGGTGTGGGATGATCCCCTTGAGCTGGCTCAATGCTCCATGCTGCCCCCAACTCGATGCTCGCTCACCTCCACGAGACTCCGCCACCGCCGGGGTGCCTCAGTCTCTCGCCCGGCCGCAAGGCGGCCGCAGGACTCCGCCTGACTCCGGGAGCAGAAACACGGGGGAGGCGAGCCTCGTCCGGCTCTCCCTCGTCCCTCGGCAGCTCTTGTCACGTTGTCTCTGGCTCCGTCGCTGTACGCCCGGGACCCGCTGTGCCTGCGCTCAATCAGGTCATCTCTTTGTCTTTCTCGGTCGCGGTCCATGGTGCCATCTTGTCACTGCCAGAGACTTGGGGGGAACTGCTGTTCAGTTCCATCAAGGAATATGTCACAGTTCAAGCTATTATGCGCTTACCCCTATTTCGACTTAGTCATCCATCCATGGTAGTGAATATTGCTCTCTAGTTTTAGATTGGGGTCCAATAGATGCCATTTAGGCTTCCCACTGGGACACCATGACACTGCAGCAGGATGATTATGCCCTTGAGATGAGAATTCACCCCAGACCTTAATGCATTTCCTATTTTTGTAGGTTTTATAGGACATTTACACCCAAGTATCTGTTACCCATTTTGAAAATAGAAGATCCTAGGAGGTACAGATAGGAAAGAAGAATGTATTACAAAGCTTTCTGAACACAAATGCTTTGTGCACTTGAGTCACATCATATCTATGTGGGAGCAGGTTTTGTACAGAGTGAATGCGTTTGAGAAAACAGACACTGAACAGCGGACCATTAAGCACTATGGTATTCAGAAACATAAGGAATAGTGATGACATCAAATGCTATGCTCCTAACCCTACTGACGTTGGATCCTGTGCAAGGTGTTTGTTTGGAAATTCACCAGTGCAAGGATGGAAACTGAAACTTGATAAAGTAGTCGGTGCATTATTCAAATGATGCTCCTTCAGCTGGGCATGCTGAACCAGGCCTCTTGTACACTGGTACAGCAAGGTTGTGTATGCAGATCCCTGACAGCACTACATAATGCTGTTTTCGCAGACTTTAACTCTCATCACTTTTTTAAACACTTTTATTTCATTAGAAATTCACTTTATTTGATGCCTTGACTGCCATTTGTGTTCTCTATTCCATACATGGTGATCTTGATTCACAAATCTTTCTCCATGTACTTGGGTCATTTGCACCCAAGGGACGCAAACTGCAAACCGTATTATATTGTTTTTGAATTGTCAGCTCAATTCACAAAGTTAAGTAGCGTTGAATTGTTAGTTACATGTAAATATTTACTCAACGTATTCCTACACTGCGCACTGAGTAGAAATGGCTATTCCCAGGGGACTGTCAGATATGTTGTATAAAAATACAATACAAAACAGACCAACAAATCATAAATTTAAGAACCATGGTATACTGCTGGAAACCTTCACTCCAAATCCAGGAGTGCTTCCCTGCCAAAAAAGGCAACTCAGGAGGTGTTGTCACAACAAAGATTTAAAAATGCTCCATTTGTTATACAATGAAGAGCATCATATTAGTACAACCCAAACGGGACAATCTCTAAGGAAAAATGTAAAGCACATTTTGTAGGAGGGCCTTAAATACACCAAACACCTATTCACTTAAAGCTGCAGTAAAGTATTTAAATTACAATATTGAAGAGTGATGTTTAGATAATTAGAACAATACAGTCAAGCCATCATATAATGCCGTGAGTCGCTCTTGTCCATATTACAAAAATCTACCAAATGCATGTATTTTGAACCCTCCAACATAATGGCTACATTAAATCCCGAAAAGGATTTCTTCTCCCCTTCACCAGATAAAACTTTATTGTATAACGAATGAAGACAGGAGGAGAAAAAGCATCAATTCTTTTTCTACAAAACTTTATTTTGCCACTAAAATAACAGCATAAGAAGTATTCTAAATACAGACAATCATCGTTGTTAAAAACGTTATGAGTTAAAAAGCACATGCCTACGTACAATTCATTAATGAAGAATACAGTTAAAATTTTAGGCGAATAAAACAAGCCAGCTCTAAGGACAAACAGTTCTTGTGCGTGTATACAACATTATACCGGCTTGCCCCTTCATTTCCTTGTAGCGCACAAACTACGAGAACAGTCTCCTCTTTTTTTTATAGCAGACCAGAGAAACGAAGCCAAGCAGTGACATACAAGGGGATCAGCTAATAGTTGGAGATGATAAAAAACTGGGCGACACTGTCTGAAATTAAGTCTACGCATAAACGGGAAAATATATCTATTCCTTTCCTCGGTAAATAACTTACAAAAAAATATAAAATGAAGATCACACTGCTGTGATCCTGCACCACATGGGCAAGCAGGGAGGGCGTCAATAGAGTAGATATTGGAGGGGTGGCCTAGCATAAGCGGAATGAATTTCAGTCGAAACCTCAGTATAACATATCTATGTTGGGGGTTCATAACAAAAGACAGGTATGAGGTTGTAGTATTATTTAAGTTAGGGGCTAAAAGATATTGTTTAACCGTATTCTTGTTACAATTAAGCTCCAACCTATCTCTTCCAAATGTATCCAGCAGTCGGCCCTTCAATTCTTTCCTTGGGACTGTCTGGCATATCTTCGGATCCTCGGTTAGTTTATATAAACCAATTGCCTTCAAATTGATCTTGATATTTTGTAGCCATTTTATGTTACCTACAGCATCTAACTTCAGACAATCCTTCAAAATGTCTCTGGTTAGGTTTAACAATTCTTTCCTCCAGACTGGACACCACAATAAAATCAGTGCAATATGGATTTGATGCGTAATATAGGGCAAATTCAGCTCAGAATGGCAATTATAGGAGGAGCAGGATTGCGGGACACATGACAATCTTTTCAGTAAGCCATCCTCTATTCTTTGTAATATTGATATGTCAGTTGTGCCCCAAATGGCTGCCACATAGGATGCAACAGATATTGTTTTTTCCTCAAAAATCCTTTTTATTACTTCAGTTGGTTTGGATCCGAGTTTTTTTTATGAAGCTAAAGAGCCCCCCAATACTTTTTTCCATGAGGAGCCCTCTCTTAGCCACCATATTTTCCCAGTTGTTTTTACTGTCAAATATGACCCCTAAATAATTGAAGGTATCCACAACCTCCAATTTTCGATCTTCTACAAGAATTCTAGGATGTTTCTTCAGTCTCGATACTGCCACAATGTACAAAGCACTTGGATTCATTTACCCTCAGGTCCAAGTTATTCATAAATTTAATGTATTCCTCTATGAGCTTCTGCAGTGTATTGCCAGTTCGTGCCAACAACACTGCGTCGTCATGCAATTGATATAATTATGTAAGCATCTTAGCCTCACTTATACGAGCAATGCAAAGGTGATGCAGATACTGGAGGAAAGTTTAGAAAATGTGAAGAGTTTACGGGGTATGTATACACGAAGGGCTCTGTGTTTAGTAACACAATTTAGTTTGTTGAAAAGAAAATAATCTGTTAATGCTTGCTTTTTCCTACCGCTGGAAGTCTGAAACGTAAACTATGCATACACTTGCCACATATAGGTTTATTAAGACAGCCATGAATCGCCATTTTTGTGACTACCGTAAGTTTACCATGCATGCAATAAAATTGCATTATTTAGGTATGAATCAGAAAGCATTTTCTGTGAGTCTCAAAATGGTTGTCATTTCCGAAACAGCCTGGTGTAAGGTATACAGATTTGGGGGATATTCTCAAGAACGTGCGATAATCATCGCCAAAATATGTTAACGCAATTTTTCATATTGCCGTCTATCGCGGGAAAAAAACGCTGTGTTAACGTCTTATTCTCAACACGGCGGTAACATGCGATAGTTTCCCGATAATGCGTCAAATGTCCGCGATAAAATTACCGGGACGGCGATAAAAATCTAAAGCCGAACGTGAAAAAAGTGGCGATTGGCCCAACCGCGATAAAAAAATCAGCGATAAGCTGCACCAGACCTGCAATTCACACACATCAGGCAGGAAAAATCACTATAAAAGCAGGGGAAAAAAACACAAACAAAACCAAAACAACTGCGAAGCACAATGGAGGTAGCCGGAGCAAGTACAGAGGACAACCAGAACCCCACAAGCCCCATGGAGGACCAGCCTGGGACCTCGGGGTCAGGGGAGGGCAAGGAGAAGAAGAAGAGGAAGACGCGGTTCAGTCCGCAGGAAAACAGGATCCTGATAACGGAGGTGATAGAACACCATCAACAACTGTTCGTCACCTCCACTGTGTCATTGGCAACAAAAAACGGAATATGGCAGTCCATCGTGGACAAGGTGAATGCAGTCGGAGTGGTGAGGAGGACAAGGGAAGAGCTCAAGAGGCGCTGGAATGATGTGAAGCACAAAACCAAGCAGAAACTCGGCAACAACCAGAAGGGATCAATGCAGACTGGAGGTGGGAGTCCAGCACCACAGGAGGAGCTGGATGAGATGGAGGAAATGGTGTCCACAGCCATCAGTGTGGAGATGGTAGCAGGAGTTGGGGGACCGGACACTGCTCAACATGACCTGACACAACAGCAACAGGGTGAGTAATGACCAGGGACTAGGGGGACGGGGGGAGATGGGCACAATGTCACACATGCACAATTAAGCATAGCACAGTGCACACCCACAATGACTCTGGATCATGTCCCTGATCCCATTGGCAAACTGCAGCACACCTAGAAACAGCAAGTAGGCCCCCGTCAACTATGTGCCCAGAGGGGGCCCTTCCCACACATCACCAATCTCACAACCAACCCATGCACATGTGCCAAACCCAGCAAAGCGGCGTGTCTGTGAGCCACACTGACAATGCAAATGACACTGCATGATGAATAGCATGGCTGCAGTCAATATATCATGACATGTTGCACGCCACGACACTGAGGTGGCTGAGTGTGGACCTCATCCATAAAGGAGCAGGTCACACTCTGACACATCCACGTGCACAAACAACCCCTGACGTCAACAACACATCTGCGGACAAACCATGCCCCAGAGTCCCAACTCCCACCAAGAGCCCAATTTACCCAAGTATGCAGCATCTCAGCACTGTATAAGCACAGAAGTCAAAGGCACACAGCTGAAATGGATAAGGGGCAGCAAAATCAGAGCTGCAGGGGCGACTCTCCCAAAATGCAGCACACACACATAACATTCAGAGCACATCAACATTGACAACAATGTGGTACAAACTGCAACACGTTCACAACAGAACAGAGGACACAACTGGTGCCGCTTGTGTGTAGAAACTGGCCAATCACATTTGGCATAGCAGGGAAATGTGAGATGATAATGTACAATTACAAACACACATCCGTGATGTTGTCGAACTGTCCACTGTTCCGCATCAAATAGGCAGCTCCTCCAAACAGTCACAATGTACATTTTCATGCAGTCTGTATGTAAACTTGTACAATGCGTCAACATACATGTGAACACAATGTTAAACTGCATCTCCCCTTTACATTGCAGAGGGAGAATCAACACCGAACATCTCTTCACTGATGACGAAGAGGACCTCCACACCTTCGACACCGACGCCCTCCAAGAGCTCATGGACAGCTTCGGCACCTCACCTCCAGGAGCAGGGCAGCCCAGCCGCATCGAGGAGACCTCACCCCCTGCACAGACCACACAGCAGGAAGCACCCACCACCACGGCTGTCTCCCAGGACCCCCATGAACAACACATGGCCTTCCAACGCCGTGTGTTAGGGTGCCAGGAGAAGATGGCTGATCAGGTGCGGGTGGGGTTCGACCTCATGGCAGCCAAACTAGATGCCATACATGGGTGTCTAAGTCCCATCAGGGACCACTTACAGTCCCTAACGGACACCCACAGTCCGCTCCATGCTCTCCAACGATCCATGGCTGACATCGCTGGAGTCCTGACTCTGAGACAAGGACAACTGTCTAGTCAGAGTGGCTCCAGCGATGTCAGCCAGGAGTTGGGACACATGTGGAGGATCATGGCGAACATGGAGCGGATGCAGGCGGAAAGAATGGCTGCCACGGCTGTACACCAGTGAGATGTAGCTGGGTTCTTCCATGCCCTGCAGACCCTCATCATGGCATTGCCGCCACAAGGCCTGGTGCCGATGAATGCTGCTGCTGCTTCTACATCCACATCTCCGCCCCCTGATGTGTCAGTGACACACAGTGCTGCAGCCAATCCACCTCCGGCCACTGATGTGTCACTGCAACACAGTGATGCAGTGTTAGACTTGGCATCTTTTGGCGTTTTTCCCCTGACTTTTTGCTTTTTGACCTCCCGGTTTTGACTCTGTGTTTGCTGGTGTAAAGATTCTGCGCACTTTCCTCACTGCTGTCCAGTGGGAAAGTGCAAGTGCTCCTGTATAAAATGTGTTATGGATTGGTGTTTCCATGATTGGCCTATTTGGTTTATGTGTCAGTCCCTTGTAAAGTGCACTGCGAGTGCCAGGGCCTATAGACCAAATGCTGCTGGTGGGCTGCAGCACTGGATTGTGCCACCCACGCAAACAGCCCGTAAAGTGTAACTCGGGCCTGCCACCGCAGAGCCTGTGCGCAGCCTAGGGCTGCCATGTCGACTTGGCAAGTGCACACACTTGCAAGTCCCTAAACCTTCCCTTTGCTACATGTTAGTCACCCCTAAGGTAGGCCCAAGGTACCCCTGTGGGCAGGGTGCGTTGTATGCGAAAGGTAGGACATGCCCTGGTGTGTGCGGCATGTCCTGATAGTGAATTACAGCCTAGTTCGTTTTTCACTATTGCAAGGCTACCTGTTCCCCCTAGGCCAGAACGGGCAGTTTTGATTATTACAGTTTATAATCCTAACTGACCCCGGGAACGTGGTAGAAATTCGAGTTTAGTATGCCTGGACTCAGAATGATAAAATGCATCTTTTAGTGAAGTTGGTTTTAACATTCTGTGTTTGAAAATACCACTTTTAGAAAGTGGGTATTTTCTTGTCTAACCATCCAAGCCTGCCTCTGCGAGGTTGTGTATTCCTTGTCTGGAATGTGAGTGACAGGGGCTGGGGGATGCCAGGAGACAGGGTGAGTCAGCACAGGGCTGAATAGCAAGATCTACATGTAGATGGGTGGGAGGGGTCGCACCTGAGCCCTGAATAGGACAGTGCCTTCCCTCCACAATGCTGGCTCCACCTCCTGTGGTGCGTCTGATGTCCCTGGCCTACTCACTGAAAGAAGGGACGGAGACTTGTCAACAAAGTGCTCCAGAACTGGTTTGGACTAGGCAAAGGCCTCTCTGCCTTCAGAGAACAAAGGAATTTGGGATATAAATAGTGGGGCCCTGACCCCATGAATTTAGATCTCGCTGGAATCAAGGAACCTGCCAAGACGAAGAGCTGGAAGAGCTGCCAGGAGGAGTACTACCCCTTTGCTGTGTTGTTGCTTTGTTGGGTTGGCCTGCAGCTGCTGCTTCTGCCTTGGGCAGTGAAAGGACTGGACTGAACTTTCTACAAACTTGTGCTGAGTATCTCCAAGGGCCTGGAACCGAGCTGGCCTCCTGTTAAGAAGTCTCAGGGACTACAAAGACTTCACAAGCCTCTGGGTACCGCTTCTGGAACGCTGTTTCAGTTGCCACAGAGGAAGGGAACTGCAACCGACTCCGTCAACCGAATCCATCCCTGGCCGGTGACCTGTTTGCACCGCAGACCGCATCGCCCCGCTTCGCATCGCAACCCTGGTCTCACCGTGGGCGATGTCCGACGCCGCCAACATCGAGCCGCTGCTTGCACCGTGACCTGTGGGCACCGCAGTTCGCATCGCATCGCTTCACTGAACCAACCGGACCCGACCGACGCGGTCGCTGCAACTGGCTCAAGAGTCGTGACCGCACCGCATTTGGGGCACCGCTCGCACGTCTGCGACGCACCGCTCCGACTTGCACCGCTGTCCGACGCCAGCTCCCGCACTCCGGCTAGGTCGCCTGCATCGCAACCTGTCAGCACCGCATCGAGCATCGTCTCACCCTGCATCGCACGCCTTGGACTCACCGACTCCGTCTGCACGACGCTCATCGAGCCGCTGCCTGCACCGCATCGAGGGACACCGCACCTTGCACCGCTCCGTCTTGCACCGCAACCGCGACGAACGCCGACCGGCTCGTACACTCCGTACCAGCCACAACGAGAAAGGTACTGTAACCGAGTCTGTTCATGACTCTGCTGGCCCGTATCGACGCGGTCGGCTGGAACTGTTAGACTCTGTGGTTTTCAGCATCGCGGTAGACTCGGACGGAGCTACCGACTCGTACGAACTTTGTTTTTGGACTATTCCTGCAAAGAAGAAGTTACCTTACCAAGTATTCGTTTTTAAAGTATAGTATTGTGGATTTTTGTCGTAATTGGTCTTGTCTTGAGTATATAAAATATTGGTTATTTTTCTAAACTGGTGTGGTGTCCGTTTGTAGTGCTTACACTGTATTACTGTTGGTTATGTGCAAATGCTTTACACACTGCCTCTGAATTAAGCCCGACTGCTCGTGCCAAGCTACCACGAGGGTGAGCAGGGGTTACTTCACGAGTGTAACACCCTTACCCTGACTAGGAAGAAGGGTCCCTACTTGGACAAAGGTGCAAGCCCTTGCCAACTAGAGATCCCATTTCTAACATGCAGACAAAACAACACCACCCACATCTGAGGCACATGAAACATCAGAGGACGAAGATGCAGATGATTCTGCCTTCGTGGTAAGAAGGAAGCGGTAGCATTCATCTCCGCCATATGGCCTGTTTCTGCTTGGTTCTGCCCTCTGCATCATCACCTTCCACTGTCCTCCGATACACTCTGCGACACTCACCTTGGACCTCGACATGGACTGCCATATTCTGTTTGGTTACCAATGACACAGCAATCAGACTGCGGACTGAACTCTTCCTCTTCCGATGAACTTGTCATTCCCTAAAGGACTCTGGCTGGCCCTCCATGGGGCAACAATGTAAAGTGGGGTTTGCACGGCCCTGTACTGCTCCAGCTTCAACACTCCACTGAATGTGAATAAAACATTCAAATTCACACAGATGTGTCATGTCTATGATCATTCAAGTATGAAAGTATGGATGAATGTAGGGTCAGTGATTCCCCCTTACGTCCATGTTGCTCATGTTGTGGGACTTGAGTCACAGGGTGCAACATTGCCGATTGCGGTCCGGGTGGCGCCGACACTACAACAGAGACACACGCATTAGTTACTTTCTTGTCCAGCCCAGAACTGAACCACGCCCAGAGCCCCGGGTTCATTGTTCACACCCCTACCCTGGACTGGCATACGCCAGCCCAGCCCACTCCGCTTACGCTTACAGGGGGGGGGGACAAAGCTACATGTCCCAGGTCTTCCACACCGCCTCAGGTAACCTGTTTGCGTCCACTGTCCACAACACTACAAACACCAGCAGTATATGTCCACATGGACATGTCTGTGCTCTGCATACTGAAGTCTGTCCAGCACATCACCACCACACTTGGCATTGTGTACATTCTTATTGATGGCTCCCTTGCCTCCTTCGCACATACTTGGTTCCCAGCTCTCCCCACATTCTGCAATTGTGTGGCAGAGGTGCCATGCCGTGGATGGTTTGTCTACATGGCTGGCCAAGGTTACCACAGTTACTTGTGTTGTCGTGTCTGGTAGTTGGGCATGTTGATTGGCATGTTGTATGTGATTTTGTAATGTGTGCATTCCCACAGTTGTGAGTTGTATGATTGTGGATTGAGGTGTGTGGTGTGTTCAGTTGGTACTTACCGACGAGCAGTGCATTTCCATAGGTGCCATCCTCAAAGCGCTGGTTGGTGATGGACTTGTGGAAGATGTAGGAATCATGCACACTGCCTGGGAAGTTTGCGACGACATTCGTGAACAGGCCCCGGTGGTCCACTTTTGCCTGCACATTGATGGAATTAGTGTGGTTTCTGTTGCGGTTATTGTGTGCAGTGTCGGCAGGGGGCACAAGTAGTACATGTGTGCAGTCAATTGCCCCCAACACGTACGGGAAGCCAGCTATGGCGTAGTTCCCTTGCTTGGTCTCCAGCTGTTCCTGCGCAGTGTGGGGGAAGTGAAGGTGCAAGGGTATCAAGCTGATACAAACCGTGATGCTTACAGGTAAGATAAATCCTGCATAATAAGACCGTAACAAAAGTTCGTGTGGTCGTAACCTTCCTTTTCTTTCCTACGAAGGTTACGCCCACACGAACTTCTGTTACGGTCTTTTTTATGCAGGATTTATCATAACTGTTAGCATTCCGGTTTGTCCAAGTGCAATACACTGTACCAGATTACGTTTGTGACTATACGGACGCTTGACCATTGTCACCATTTATCCAACAGGTTTCTGAATACTGTCTTTCGGAATATGGAATTGTATTGGGGAGTTCCCACAGCATATGCAGTTAATTGAATACACACGTTGCCCTGATGAAGTTCCCCGTTGGGAATGGAACGCGTTGGCTGAGCTTTTCGTATTGTTGATTTATGTATTTGTAATGAAGAACTGTTTTTACACTACTGTTGACTACTGGACTTCATGACCTGGCGCACCCCCATTTCAGTGACTACAATCTTGGATCTGGAGCACAGAGGCGTCAAGCAACGGCTGGCATTGAGGTTGGTTGCGCAGGAACACTACAAATTGGAACTAGCGTGTGGTGCGGATACAGGGGCCTGCCGTTGCTTTTGTGGACATGCATCCAAGACATGTGTGAGGAAGTTTGATAGGGCTGGCTGTGAGACTCCTCCGACTCTGGCAGTTGTTGGTTGGTAGGTACCAGAGGCCAACAGGTGCAGCACAGCCAGCAGCTTTGTCTGCGGAGGGATGTTGGTTCTCCGCTGTGTTGGTACCGTCAGCCTGTGGGCAATGTGGGTCAGGATGCGGAGGATGGTTGTCCTTTTGAGCCTGTAGTGGGCAATGGCATCCTCTGGCGTTGAGTGTCTGAGGCTGGTGCGTTTTAGGAACGTCCGCTGTCTTCTTCTGCGCTGCCTAGGTGGTAGTCCGGGAGGCCGGGGGGGTCTTGGGGGTGGTGGCGGTGGGTGTTGTGGCCCTCTTGGGTCTCCAAGCTGCATGATCATTGGCTCCATGGCATCTGTTGGTCTTCAGATGTGGCTCTGGGCTGGGCTCCCTTTCTACTGCAGGTTGTCGTCCTGCTTAACACCAGTAATAGGCAGGTGTTAAATCCCTGCTGCTAACGCACCTTATCGCCTGTTTTTGGATCGCTTCGCCGATCTAGCTGGTCGTTGAGAATATCGCGAAGTGGTGTTTTCGTGTGTTTTTGCACGGGAACGGCTACTCTGCATATCATTAGCGTTAGTTGTCGCTCTCATCCGTGGCGATGTTTTTTTCGGCACCTATCGCTGGAAAACTGGCGATATCGGCAGTTTGCACCAGCTTGAGAATAGGGCGATAAATCTATCGCCACTTTTGCGGCGCTAAAGTGCCGATAAATCGGCGATAAGTCCTTGAGAATATGCCCCTTTGATTTTAGGACTGTGGGCATATTAGCAAGACCGGCGATAAAATTATCGCCGTTTTAGCGGCAGGAAACTGCCGCTAAAACGGCGATAATGGGCTTGCTAATATGCGTTATAGAATTCCAATAGAAGCCCAGGTTAGATGTGCAGGACATCTAACCTGGGCTTCTATTGGAATTCCATAACGCATATTAGCAAGCCCATTATCGCCGTTTTAGCGGCAGTTTCCTGCCGCTAAAACGGCGATAATTTTACCGCCGGTCTTGCTAATATGCCCCTGTGTTTTTTGTGAACTGGGCCAATGATTTTTGGGAGCAGAAACTTAAAGCAGACTTGTCGTTTTATCTGAGAGGACATGGAAGGCCAAAGATGCCTTACTGCCCTAGCTTAGTCGAAAATTAGAAACGGAAAACGACTGAGACCTCACTCTTGTGTGAAACACGCATGTCAAGGCGCTGTGAATTCTGCATGTTGTACATGTCTACCAAATGGCTGCGGAGGCCTTAGAATTCAGGCAAGCACGAACAAGTTACTCTGGACCTCGTGAGACTGAAGCGCGTCAGCTGGAATATTTTCATCACTCGAGCCCTGAGGGGATTTACTTATTTTGCTTTGTCACATAAATGTCGTTCAATTAAATCCCGACCAGAGCAGTACCGAGGCAGGAATGTGCCCGCTAAAGCCTCCCTCATCCTATGTGGCAGGGCCATGCCCTGCCCAGCACCAGCCCTAATCCACGGCGTTATGTCGAATTTGCAAACTATCCGAAGCAGACCGAGGGGCTGGCACTGGAGCCCCGTCATTGCGCTGCTGGGCCACCGGGGCACATGGAACAGATTAGCCGGCCTTGCAATGCCTGTAAAATAAAATACACACTGCGAAAACACAATTATTGCTGAAGTGAAAACATACCACAAGGGATTATTAAAAAAGCAAGATGTTTTACATTTTGAGGATGTTTTGCTTTTTCTCTGTGCTGGAAGGATCAGCGCCGAAGCTGGTTTTAAACTTTTCCATCTGATCTCAGTGGGTTTTGCGAGTGGCATGGATGGATGTGTTTTCCAGAGCAGTAGCAGTACAGTACTGACAGTTCTAATTATCTGTCACATTTAAAAAAGAGTTCATAATTTAACATCCCCAAATAAATGTTTTAATAATTAAAAATATGTCAACATTAAATAATGGATCATCTGTAGTGCTAGGTTGTTCAAAGCCATTAATTATTTCATAATTGTCCAGGCACAGGAAACCTTTGCTATTATAGAAGGGGGTGTGTGGCTTTAAAACTAAATGTGCCAGGCAAGGTTCCCCACTACTGATTATAATGAGGGAGGTTCCCTAATTATCCCGCATAAAGTGGCACATTTTGTGATAGTCTTACTTCATTATTTCCTAGGCAAAAATATCTTCTTATTACCACTAGTTCAACATTCAAATATAGTAATAAGCAATTGAAAGATAACCAGTCAACTGTTGCAAAAGGATTTCCACTGCGTGGGGACACGTGTTGGGACTTTTTTTTAGTAACGTTTGATCAGTTTGAGCTAGAAACAATTTTTTTGTTAAATCTGTAGATTATGCAGCAGATGATGGATTGTATGGCAAATGCAGCAAATCCATAATTATGTGATTATGTAGAAAATGCCACAGCCGCAGAATCACAAAATTCCAGTGGCCCTGGCAATGAGCCTCGATACAGGGCTGGTTGTGCTGTCCATCCATGCCATAGGGCTGCTCCCTCTCCGCACACATTCTGGCCATCCGCTAGCAACTGACCAGTTTAATCTGGTCACAGGACCATTTTGAAATCAGCAGATTGACAGACAGCTTGCTATTGTAACTAACTCCCTGAGAGCCTGGTGCTGCCACCTTAGAGCCTGGTGCTGCTTCCTCCATATTTAGTGCTCTTCTGTGAATGTGCTGCAATAGCAGTGTTCAGTGTACATACAGGTTATGCTGGTGTCAAGACGTTCCAGACACACGGCCCAGTAAGAACCTGAATGAGGCTGCGGCAAGAAGGGGCCTGGGCAGTTAATGGCACTGGTTGATTTCCCATGGAAATGCTAGCTTCATGTGCTGCAGTGTCCTCCTGACAACTCTCGCCCTGCTTCTTGGCACTGCTGCCAAGCTGAAGGTGTTCATTGCATAGGAACACTGCAGCAGCACCCAGATACATTCAATATGTACTAATGGAGACTCTTTTTCTCCCCACCAGCTAGTTTTGATAAGGTTGTCTCTTAGGGGGTCATTATCATAGCGGTCGGATCGCCACCGCCCGTATGGCGGTGGCGATCAGCCCGCCAATTCCCACCGCCCGCCTACCATTTCCCCCGCCTTATTACGATGGCGGGGGGACCCCGGCGGACGGTCTTTCCGTCGGACAGGCGACCGGGCGGAAAAGGTCTCCAATATGGTGGCGCTGTCTGCAAGACACCGCCATCCATATTAGGATGAATGCGGAGACGTGCCTTTCCATGGCGGCAACGCCGCCATGGAAAGGCATGCGGTTTCTGCCTTAGGGGGCCCGTTGTGGGCCCCCTGGGTGTTCGGGGGTGGGGGGTGCACTCGGGGGGTACCTATGGTACCCCGCTACATTTGAATGCACAAGGTGGCAGGCACCGCGCAGTGCCAGTCACGCTGTGCATTCAAATACACAACATGCATTTTTCACATTGCGGCGGGTGCTGCTTGCAGCACTGCCCGCCGCAATGTAAACAATGCGGGATGCGCCCGCCAATGTGGCGGGCGCATCCTAATTTGAATGGCGGGACTGCCGCACCTATGGCAAGCGGTCCCTTTTGCCGTTGCGGTGTCCGCCCGCCATCGTAATGGACCCCTTAGTTCAGAGCAAGGTGTCAAACTTAAAAGGAAATGCACACCAGACTGCTTGAGGCAGCACTCTATAAAGGACAACACAGATAATCCTGCTTTGTCTCTTCACATTTAAGCCTTAAATTAAAAGCATTTTACATTATAAAGCTGCAAAAAAGGAAACTATTTTGAAAGAAAAAGTGAAGAACATAGATGTAGCTTTATAGTAGAAGGGCAGTGCATAAAGTATTTTCGACTGTGGTGTTATAGACAGAATTACATGTACTTTGGCATACCAAATATAGGTTGTAGACATTAACAATAATGACCTTGCATTTGGCAATAGCCAGTAAAGGTCTAATTTTTTCAAAAGTCTGAGTTAGGAGTGGAATTCAGCAATGAAATGACACCTGTAGAACTCTTACATTTGTTTAGTGACATCAAAAGTTTCCAGGAAAACTGGAGATGAACTGGAGGCCATTGCTGGGAACATTGAAGTTTCTGATTAGCCCTGTGAAGCTACTACGTGTGTAGTCAGGGAGAGGTAACTTTAAAAATTAATATGTCTGCGCTGCCATAGTACCCCGGTTATACCCTGCTCATAATATCAAGGGTGACACAAGTGGCATTACTGATGGTGCAGACCATCCCTATCTGCTAAGTCACTTTGTATGCAATGAAAATAGAATTTATTCAACAGCAGTGTTCTATGTGTGCTACATCAAGATGTGCCTTATGCCCCCGTGACCATGCATTTCACATGTTAAATGCCGGCAATAAACCCCTGCATGAGGACACAACGCCCCGTATCCGAGCGAAGCAAGGATTACGACTTTAGGGAAGCGATATTTTGGCATTCCACCCTTTCTTGAAAATTGGTCATATTTGCTGTTTCTGTGAGAAATATAACATCTTTTTCATGATAGCCTGGGTTATTGCCTAGGATACTGGATTGACAGAGTATCAGAAACGCACGCCCACTAAAGGCCTTTGCTTCACGCCTTCACATCATGACCCACATGACCCTTGCCCTAGCATGAGGCATGCACAGTGCTGAGCCAGATGCCATGACCAGTGCACTCTGCATACAGGTGTGTCTTATGTGTCTGTACACACGCTACACATAAGGCAGGATTGCAGGCTATTCCCTATACTCCTCTGTTTACTGTTTACCAGGAAGGGATAATGACCAATGGCTAGTTCCCGTCTGGGCTCCTATAGGGACTGGCACAGGCCATACCCTATGTCTAGTATGAATCACTGATGATGCCATTACTGATCTATGATGTCATCTATGATGTAAGCAATGGGAGCGCTTATGGTGGTGGTGGTGGTTACCATAACTCACACATTCCAATCACCTTTAGGTTTGCATTGTTAAATGTAAAGTTCCTTCAACTGAAAATGTAAGGGAATTTGTAAGTTTTTTTAATACAGGCTAGCAGGAAGGCAGATAGATAGACAGATTGGTAGGTAGGAAGGCCAGCAGATAGATAGACAGACAGACAGACAGACAGATAGATAGATAGATAGATAGATAGATAGATAGATAGATAGATAGATAGATAGATAGATAGATAGATAGATAGATAGATAGATAGATAGATAGATAGATAGATAGATAGATTTGTTGTTGGAAGCTCTACTGGTTTTCTCACGTGCAGAAAATTTCAAATAGACATGGTGAAAATATTACTGAATCAATGCAACACAGCAGGCACCCCCTACTCTCCATCAATGAACAGACAGAAGCATCTCTACTGAAGCCCAATTAAAGAGGGAAATTTAATTTAGCGCCACCAATAAAACGCCAGTGGCAGGATGGCACAGACCGCTCATACTAGTCGATACTGCACCTGCATACCTGGTCACTATGAGGAAAACGGACAAACAACAGGCCGACTCACATTCGAATCAAAGCGCATGGCCAGACCGCAACAACATGCACATTCGGACTCTGAGCAAGAAACACCACCCCAGATCACTCCCTCCATAGAGACCACGTTGCTTACCATGCAACAGAGCCTGCAATAGATTAATGGGAAGATAGACAGTTTAAATATTAGAACGGGCAATATGGCATCAAAACTTGATAAGCACACAACACGATTGCCTACGGCGGAGCAACGCATATCTACTGCGGAGGATGACAAACAGACACTTACCAACAAACAACTCAACATGGACAAAGTGCTGGCAGTAATCCAAGCTAAAAATGAAGACCTAGAAGCTAGTTCACTCCACAGGAATCTCCATATCACAGGTGTACCGGAATCCTCCAATATCGTCCAACTGGAAAACTATTTAGAATCCATGTTGAAGGAAATATTTGGAAACAAGCAATTATCTCTGGTATTAATTGTAGAGGGAGCACACAGACCTCTACAAGCGTGCCCCCTCCTGGATCCACGCCGAGACCGATCATTGCCAAACTGTTAAATTATCAGGATCGTGTTACAATACTGCATCACTCTAGAGAAAAAGGGACAATAAAATATCAGAGCAAAAAGTCGCATTCCACGCCAACTTCATCATGGAGGTGCAGTCTGCTTGGTGCAAATATTTCCAGGTAATAAATAAACTACAAGCAGCGGAAGTACAATACGCCATGTTCTATCCAGCCCGCCTAAAAGTGGATCGCGATGGAACGCAGAAAATATTTATTACGCCAAAAGCAGCCATGGACTTTGCTAAATCCCTCATTTGATCGAGACGCAACTCGCCGAGGTCAGAACCAGATTCTGAGGAACTCTGATGATGGTAATGGCTGTGCAGCCTACCAGTATGCCTGTCACAACTGGCGTCCATTCGGTGCTTGAGCCCAGTGGAGCAAGCACATTGGATGCTCTTACAGGCCTGCTTCTCCCAGGCGTTATCCCCCAACAGTCCCTGCTTCACTTGACTGTTTTCAGTCAATTTCCTGGTCACCTTCGTCCATCTGGAGGGCACTTCAGTCTCTAGCTACCCCACGATGGTGCACCCAAAATGATCGCAAGGAACGTTTACAAGTATATATGTGATTGTATTATTTGTCGACTCGACTACATATGGTTTCTTTTTTGCATTGAATTGGGATGGCTTTGGCATTGTTCAAGTGCTAAAGTGGGTGGATGGTGGGTATTCTGTCTATTGTTTGAGATTCCTTCCATAGGCCACAGACAGTATAGCCATGGCAATACAAAAGGGGATGATGGACGGAACGTTTGAGCCAATCAAACACTCACCCCCAGTCAACTGATCTGGGTTTAATCCATCATCATTCTTTAGCTCACTCCACCACCCCAGTTCAGACATGGCCATATGCAAATCAGTCTGACCCTGTGCCTCATGGGAACAGTCCAGCCCGAACTGCCAAGCCATGTCTAGCCATGGCATCGGGACCCTGCATGCCTCCAGTTATGTATACACCACCCCATGGTTGTCCCAGACTTAAATGGCCAGACATGTAGGGCAGGTTAACCTACTCGCATGGAATATGTGCAGCCTAAATAATCCCAAGAAAGTCAGACTGGTGTTTGCCTATTTTGACCGCCACCATGTGCACGTAGCACTCCTCCAAGAACTGCACCTCACAGTACAAGTTGCAAAAAAATTGGTATCTAGGTGGGCGGATGTCTGGATAGCCTCCTCTTATTCCTCTTATTCCATGGGCATTCTCATCCTGATCAAGAAGGGTACACCATTGACTATTGAACACTCTGAGGCAGATGACCAAGGAAGATATGTTATTGTACAAGGAAACCTTAGTGGAACTGTTCTTACTGTTATAAATCTTTACAGACCAAACATAGATGACCCTGACTTCTTTACTAAAATGTGGAGCCAGTTACATGACTTGAAACCCTCAGCTGTTATCTGGGGAGGGGACCTTAATGTTCACTTAGATCCAACATTAGATAGGTCCGCTACCATAGACTGGCAGGATAAACACTCTGCTCAAATACTGCGAGAGGACATGGAAGAATGTGGCCTCATAGATATATGGAGGGCATGCCACCTTGGGGAATGAGAGGGCACCTTTATTTCATCCGTACACAATATGTGGTCACAGCTAGATTACTGGCAGGTGACAAGGGAGGTGAGCACATTGGTCGTTGATGTACGCCATCTGACGAAAATGCTCTCAGATAATTCTCTGTACTGCTGTCAGCCATCCTTCCCACCCACACACCTAGGCAATTTCAATGGAGGCTTCAAGCATCAGTACTGCTGGATGCGGTATTCCAAGATGGAATGCGCATGCCGATTATACAATACTTCGAATACGACAAGGGCTCTGTGAGTCAGCCGAGCACAATATGGGAGGCATTCAAGGCTACCGTCATCGGAGACTGTATCAGTCTTCAGGCAGGAGTGCTGAGAGCCATCCGCTCTTGACTTCAGTCCTTGGAGAACACATTGTGAAACCTAGAATGAAGCTACGAAATCCGACCTGACCCTGCAACATTAGCAGCTATCAGAACACAAATTACAGAATATAACGACACGGCGCACCAAGAGAAAGGACAAAGAGATATGACACATGCCAGGAGGTGGGTGGCAAGGGCCTATGGGGAGGGAGGCCATTCTGGACATAGTTTAGTTGCCAGTATCAGAGAACCCTGGGGACATACACATGTGGTGAGTATCGTTTCCCAAGGTGACACACACTATCATACCCCATCTATTGAAGTCAAATTTGTGGAGTTATACACTATATTATACGGTGCCCACACGTTGGCAACAAAACAGGAGACAGCATCATATCTTCTTCTTTTTTAGGGTTTTATATAGCGCGGACTTCACCTGAAGATATCAGGTATCAAAGCGCTTTACATGAGCACCAGTTTCGTTACAGATGTACACATTTGTATTTTTTAAAGGCACGGGGAGATTAAGTGATTTGTCCACAATCACAGGATGTTGAGCGTCATTGCCAAAACTCGAACCCGGTTCCCCAGAGTCGAGGTCGACCGCTCTAACCATAAGGCTACATCCTCTCTGGATGATCCTCTCTGGATGATGTGGCACTTGACTGGCTCTTACCCGGGCAGAGGGAATTTCTTGTTCACTCTATATCTGAAGATGAGATAAGAGATGCAATTTGCACACTCCCCAATGGGAAGGCCTCTGGGAGTGATGGACTCACTAGTGAATTTTATAAGCTGTATCTGGATTTACTAGTGCCCCACCTCAGAGATATGTATCAAGAGGCCTATGATAAACACACACTGCCACCAAAATTAAGGGAAGCTTTAATAATAATGCTTTCAAAACCTGACAAGGCACCCGAGAGATGTGACTCTTACCGCTCATTGTCTCTAATTAACACAGAGGTCAAAATCCTTGCAAAAATCCTAGCGGCACCACTTCAGTCACTGTTATCCTCGCTAGTATTGCCAGATCAATCAGGCTTTGTCTGTTCTTGATCCACCACACAAAACCTGCATACAATGTTTGCAGTGCTCCACCAAATAGACCCCTCACTCCAGGCGACGGTGGTGCTTCTAGATGCCACCGAGGCTTTTGACTCTATACAATGGCCATATATGTTCATGGTCCTGTCCCGTATGAGTATGCCACAAGCATCTTACGATGGATCCGCTTACTGTACATGGACCCAGTATCGCAGGTCCGCATTAACGGTATTACATCGGAGACATTGAATATTTAAAGAGGGACACTGCAGGGCTGCCCATTGCCACCTATCTTATTTGCCCTGGCACATGAGCCTCTGGCTTGCGTAATAGATAATTACATGCTGCTGCCGCCCTGCGCTTACATCAGTATCCCTTAGCCATATCTCTCTATGCAGACGATATGGTGATAAACTTCCATGACCCTGCCACCAATTTGGTGCCAGTTGTTTGAGAATTCATAAAATACGAGTGTTACTCTGGGCTGGGTATAAACTAGTCTAAATCGACTATTTTTCCAGTGACCCCAAGCACAAAACCTCACGCCCAGGAATATCCACTAAATGGTGTGCAGATCCTGTGAAATATTTGGGGGTGTGTGTGCACAGAGATCCCGAAATAGTTATTCAGTGGAATTATGGTACCGCCATCTCGAGACTAGAGGACCAGGTGACCCACTGGCTACGCCTTCACTTGTTGTCGGATGACAGATTGGCAATTATGAAGATGGCAATACTTCCCAAGTTCCTGTACTTGTTTATAAATATCCCCATCCCTCTGACTTAGGCCTTCTTTAAAATTCTCAAATCTTGTTTGGTAACCTTCATCTGAGCCGGAAGGCAATCTAAAATTTGCTGGCACACACTTACACGTGCATACACTCATGGGGTGTTCAGTGCCCCAGACCTTTACCTATATTATTTGTGTGCACAAGCGTACTTTGGGTACTAGTGGTATCATCCTCAAAGGTATACACCACAAAAGTGATTGAAAACAATGACGCTCACCCTATCCCCCTCAGGGCTATACTACCCCATGTGGGGACAGACACCACAGTTGCAGAAATTAGCTCTATCATCAGCACAACGAGGGCCTGGCAGGCACTTAGTGCACATGCAGGTAAGACCCCCATTATACGCTGAAGCATTGACACTATTGCACCATTCAGCATTATCAGTCACTCAACAGCCCAGAGCGCTTTCTATATTGGGTGAGGTGGGACTGGTGATGATGGGAGACGTAGACCCTGGGGTGACTTTCTTTACACTTGACGACTTCCTGGGTACTCAGAAGCACACACTCACTCCGGATCTTTACATATCATCGGTTGCGTATGGCCATGAGAGCTTTTTATCCCTCCTTTCCACAGGAACCGTCGATTACAGATTCCCCTCACCTGTACCGATCGCAGGAAACTCATTACCAAATTATACAACGCCTCTCAGCACGAGAAGTCCGAGACCACGAACACTGCACTAGATAGATGGAATGCTCTCTTAGAAAATCCACAACATTAGCCGATTGGGAATTCTGTTGCACCCTAATGTGTAGCATAACATCAAATTGTAATTTGAGGATTATTCACTTAAATTATTTGTAACAGATGTACTACTCTTCCATCCAATTAAGAAGATATGGGTTGCGAACAGATGCAAAATGTCCCCGCTGCTGCGACCCAGAGGCAGACTTTCTACACTTGGCCTGGTCTTGCAGCCCCATTTTTCGCTACTGGACCTAGGTGACACAGGCCCTCTCTGATATGGTGACGGAACGGGTGGAATGTACCCCCCAAATGTGTCTCTTGAGCCTTGTTAAGTCTCTCCAGCCAGCAAATCGGAAACTTGTGTTAGTGGCATTGTTGCTTTCAAAAAGGAGAGTCTCTATTCAACCCCTAAGTTTGAAATGTGGAAAAAAGACATGGCATATTTCAAAGCCCTACTGGATAGTTATGCAGAAGAACTCCCACGGGCCTCCAGACCCAAAGATATCTGTGGCCCCTTCACGTCATATTTGCCAATGTTTGCAGCTGGAAACTGAGCTTGACTATTTGCATGCCATTGGAATATATAAGTTTTCGGGGGAATGCGTGGGGCGCTGGTGTATTGAAATGTAACACCTGCCATAATTGGAAACGTGCTGGAATTCTCAGTTGTATTTGTTTTATCTTTTTTGAAAATCCAAAAATAAAATAATAATCATATATTAACATAATTTTTGGAAATGGAATGCCTCTGAACGTCCGTTAGGGCTGGGATGGAACCAGTGACAGACGAAGAAAGGCCTGCAGAGCAATTCACCATTTCCACCACTCCCTGAGCCTTGCTGGCACGTAAAACTGAGCAGATTGGAATATTTCACTTGAGTAAAAAAGCATAAGTTGGTACACTGTGGCGTGAATCCGTACAGTAGAGTTCCTTTGAGAACAATGTATGGGGCAGTAAACCATTCTGGGGTGCCATCTGGAGTGATGTCCAGTCTGAATCGAGGGACAGACACTGGTCTGGAATTTGTTCTGTTTCCCACCCACGCAGATGTTCGTCTGTCTCTCGAAAGAAATTGATGTTTCTCGTCTGTGTCTTGGCTCAGACTGCTTCATTTCGGCTGCAAGTCCTTCCCCCGGGCCACATGCCAGAGCCACAGATGTGCAAGAGGGGAAGACGAAAGCAGGCTGGACCACGAATTCATCAACAAGAGCTAGACATCCCCACCGAGCTATTTGTTTCCCCAGACCCCACCTGCGACGCTGGACGTTTTTCAAGCAGGTGGGCCGAAGGGCAAAAACTAAAGATGTATCTTTTGGGCCCACTCCCCCGGACAGTTATCCTATGTGAATTATGGCAACAAGCGCATGAACACCGAGCACTACTGTCCATTCCTTCACGTTCTCATGGTGCACAAATGTTTTAAGGCGATCGGATTCACGTGGAGCACAACTTGCCTCCCTCGATACGTAATTGTTGCCTACGGCAGCAGAACGTTAACACTGATTAAAAGGTGACATCTCTCGGTTTTGAGCTTGAAGCACATACCTCAATTGTCTTTCACGTGTCAAAAGTAATAGATGCAATTTCAGATTTCTGTTTGTATTACTACATTTAATGCAAGCAGCAGCACGGTTGTGACAGTTGCAATCGTCTGTTGTATTTAAGCAGATATTTCAGAAAATCAATAAATAAAGGTATTAATATTTTAAAAGGTGTTAACATCAAATTAAGGGACATCTTTGGTTTCTGAGCTGAACAAAGCCATTCAGTAGTTCATACACTGCGTCGGCACAGGAAGTTCTGCAAACTTGAACCGTGGGGAGAGCTTGCTATTACAGCAGGAGTTGTGTGGCTACTTCTTCAGTACCAAATGTGCCAGCCAAGTTTCCCCGCTGGTGATTTTAAGATAGATGTTCCCTCATTTTCACGAATGCATTCCACATGCAATGAGGACATTTTCGGTTGTTGCTAGTCAAGTCCAATTACATAAGTTGCCACGGGTCAATCACACTTTCAAGGGTAGCACATTTTATGGATCACCCAGACAGAACTTGACAACATTTTGTACCGCCACCTTTGACCGAGGAACAGGATGCACCCACAGACTGCCCGAGACACCGCTGAATTTTCCAACTGTTTTAATGTCGAAAATCCTATGTTCAAGGCTTTAGGCCTGATTCGTTCATTCTGTTAAGTTATATCAGATGCCATAAGTCTAAACTGTCAATCATTGAAGGTTATGAAAAAAAGCAATAGGCCTGACTGAATTATTTTGAAAAGCATATGTTAAAGCTAACAAACCTTCCTGGGTGGTGTGGTGAAGTCTGTCGACAGTTTTGCTTTACATAGATTCTCATAAATTACTGTTGTAGGCAAGGAGTTAGGGGGCATATTTACAAGCCCCTTGCGCCACTTTTGCGCCGCCGTTGCGTCACGCATGTGACGCAGCGGCGACGCAAACCATGCGCCGCGTTGCGCTATATTTACAACGTGACGCATCTAGCGAGATGCGTCACGTAGTAAACCCCTGCGCCACATGAAACCTGCGTCAGGTTTCATGTGGGCGTTCCGGCGCAGGAACGCCTCGGAAAAGTAACGCAGTGAAATCTACAAGATTTCACGCAGTCACTTTTCCGACGCTGGTGCGTCAAATCCTTACGCCTGCTTCAAGCAGGCGTAAGGATTGACGCACCATGTTAGGGATAGGGAAGGTTGGAACAGTGCTGGAGTTGCGTCGCGCTTGCGACACAACTTCAGCACTGTGCCAACCTTCCGCCGGCAGATGCGTCACGCATCTGCTTATCCTTGCGCCACGATGCGCCGCATTGTAAATGCGGCGCATCGGACGTGGCGCAAGGGTAAACTTGCGTGACGTATTTTCCCTGGCGCATCCCTGCTGATATGCAGGGATGCGCCAGGGAACGTAAATATGCCCCTAGGTGTTTATTACTTCCCTGACAAAATTCTGATGGTAGAAGATTTTCCCTGTGTGAACCTTGTTACGATCTCTTAGGAGGAGCTGCATATTGTTTTGTACATATTGCTACATTTCTGAATGTATATTTCATGGTTCCCTAGTAAGAAGGTTTATGCTCAATATAATAGATCTAAGTTATTGATGAGCTAATGATAAAGGGTACAGGCCTGATTAATTCATTAGGGAAAGTTATGTCAGGTGCCTTAGGTCTGAACTGTTTATTATGAAAAATTACTGTAAAGATCTGAGACAGTGGTTTATTAGATTGTGTGAATTGGTGTCCACCACAAATAATAAAATCACTATTCTGTTAGGTCTAGTCAAAGGTTTCAATAATTTAAACCTGAGCTCTGGCACTGAGCAAACAGGCTTAACAAAAATGTGTTAAGCATTTACAAGTACCAACACAGTTAAAAAATAGAAAACACAACACAAAAAATACAAATTAAACATATAAAAAAGCAGAAAAAATTAATAAACAAATTATACCAAAATAACAAAAATTAAAAAAAGGGAACAGAGATATGAAGTTTTTCAAGATTTAAGAGAAAATAGTGTCAAGAAGCGCAAAGCCCCGATTCTGTTGAAGGTCACAGTAGACAGGTGCTATTTGAGACTGACCACAATAGGGCCTTGATCAGGCGCACCAAGTAGATTGGCCCCACCAGGGCCTGGAAGTAGGGAAGTTCGAAAAAGTTTCTAAGTCCCAATCAGAAAAGGGATTTTATCGTTTTTCTGAGGAAAAACCTTTCTACACAAGGGACAAACCTGAAATTCAATGCAACGCTTTTGAACTTCCAGTTGAATAATTTTTGTCAGTCCCCTTGTAGCTCTGGAGAAAAAGGTTCGAAAAAGTTCACAAACTTCTTTTGCTGCCCAAACAAACATAAAAGTACACTTCCAAGGATACCAGGACCTCTGGGGAGAGCACTTAGGGACTTTCAGGGTGTCAGGCCAAGGGAAACAGGAAAGTTCAGACCAGATCCAGTTGCCATTGGTCAGCTGAGATTCTTCACAGTAAAGTCCTCTTCAGCTTTTTTATATATCTGGAGCCACAGAGGGATCAGCCTTATGATCTTTGGAGATCTTCCTTTCCTTGGATTGCAAGTGGAAGGGGGTCCAATCTCCTCCGGTCCTTCCCACAGGTCATAGATGCCAAGTGCAGCTGGTTCAGTCTGCCTGGTAGCCTTTCGCAAGTCCAGCAGTGTTCTGAGGAAACCTGCGTGTGACAAGAGCTCCGAGTTCTGGTGCCTGTCTTCCTCGGGGTGACACGATGCACAATTGAGGCCTGCTTCTCAGTACCAATAGTGCTGTGAGAAGATACAACATTGCACACCGTGGTGACAAGCAAGCTGGACTACGGGAACCCCCTCAATGCAGAGGTCAACAAAAAACTCACCAGGAGGATGCAGACCATTCAGAACTCAGTGGCCAGAATCACTCTCAACCTCCCACACCACACTCACTTTATGCCACACCTGAAGGAGCTCCACTGGCTCCCCATTCACCAACAAGCACAATTCAAACTCCTCACCCACACTTTCAAGTCACTACATAACACTGGCCCAGCATAACTCAACAATCGCATCTGCATTCACAAACCTTTCAGACAAGTCCGCTCATCTGAACTCCTACTTGGACAAATCCCACACTTACGGAAAACCAGATCCAGTGGTCGAGCCTTCTCCTATATCACTCCTAAAGCATGGAATGACCTGCTCTACACATAAAAACCTCCTCCTTGTTTCTTGGCAAGAGGATGAAGGCCTGGCTTTTCAAGTAGTTCCACTAGGCCCTAGGTGTGGCTAAACTCATACTTGCTCAGTGCCAAGGCAGCCTCCCGGATGATAGTGCACTCTGCAAATCTGCATAATATAACATCATCAGTGCAGCCGGGCGAGGGGAAGAGATCTGCAGGGAAGGAGATCTGCAAGATAAAGAACAAATAGTTACTCACTGTTCCACCTTAACTCTTCCTATCCCTATCGATTAATTCTTATTTCTTCCCTACATTTCAGGATTAAACTGTTGTGATTCTTCTCTCTTTTGGACCAGGAATGGAAGGAATGATTAACAGCAATGATCTAAGATTTCTAGTCCATTTAGGTCCTTTTACTGAAATAAACAAAATTTCAGATTAAAATTCAGACAAGTTTTCTGGCACAACGTGCAATCAGACATTTATATGTGTTAATACTGGACTTGACACATCAATATTATAACATACCCTCGATTAGTCTTTAGCCATCAATCTGGCCCTTGTTCCCTAATTTCCAAAGCCAGGGAATTATTTAGAGTTTGTAGAAAAGTCTCACACCTTAAGATTACATTGAAGTTCTAGTTTGGCCTTTTTTTTTTGCTGTAAGTACAAAAATGACCCTTCTAGCCTTATGGCTTGTACTCCTAAGACTGCTATTAAAGTGAGACGTTTATAAATAAATCAGTACTTTGACAAATATTTTAAGCGCACCATGCCCTAACTTAGAAAATTAGCCTTCCTGGCCACACAATGATGTTTTCACAAATTGCCCTCCGTAGAGAATCTGGAACAGAGAGATGGGGGAATAAGTAGCCATTTGTACCACTACTGGAGAATTCCTGTAAGTACAAGCCATACTTGCTGGAAGTAGTCTAGACTGAGCGCATGGTCTTGGGGGTGGTCAGTGCTTATAATGAACCACACCCATGATGGCCACTGCTGAAGTGTACTGTGTATTGTAGTCTGGATGTCTAGTGGTTTTATTTGGAAGTTCAACAAGCAATGTGGTACCACACTCCATTATCGCAGACCACACAAAATGGTGCAGCAGTCAAAAGATCTCTGAATTGTCAAGGATATCAAAAAGGCTCACTGGAATAGCAGATTGAAACAGTTAACACAAATAAAGTTCTGAACCTTAAACAATTACACTTTACAACTAGCACCACATAATAGGGTTCTGACAGTGAATCAGATTTACATTGCAGGGTACTGACAGCATACGGGCCCAGCTTTGTAGGGTTCACCAGCTTGTGGGCAGGGAACACCCTATGAGAGTCCTAGTTCCTCTCTGACCAATGGAGTAAAGGTTCCTGGATCTGGAACTACCTACTTTAGCAGTAGTTCATGTTGGCTTTGCTGCAAACAAGCTCAAAACGATGTGCCAAGGCAAATCTAAGTTGGTGAAGGTTTTCATGCACACTAAACATGGGCTCTAAGGCTGGAAGTGTGAGTCAGGAGTCTACTGTGGTAATCCTAATGTCCTCCCACATCTAACACTAACATCCAGTTTGAAGCAGGCACTATACCCACTACCAACCCAGAGCCAAAGTCTGGTAGTACAAAAGTAGGATCCTTCAGAAATCAGACAGGGTATACACAAGAATTGTCTCTTTGAAGAGTGCAAAACTTTTACTTGTGCTTCAGAAGGACCTGTCATGCAGGATGTCACACTATGCTTTCAACAGGGGGGGAATAACCACCACAATGGACATTCTAATGAGCTCAGAGGAATAATTTTGGCCCATTCAGGTCAGCCAATTGAGTGCTACTGGGTGGAATTTCAGAATTCTTTCACACCTCTTCCGAGCTGAGCACAGGTTGTTGGTTGACAGAGGCTAATGCTAATTAAAGGTAAAGGGTAACTATCTAAAAGGTACTTTTTGTTTAACATTTATTAAAAATACGACTTCACCGTTGAAGTGGATTTTTAATAAATATTAAAAATAGTGGTTTAATTATTTTTCTAGCTGATCCGATTTCCGAGATAGTGTATTAATATTTTAATCTGTACTCTGGTTTTCTACATAGGATAGCTAAGCTTGCCACAGTGGAAGGGGTTTTATGGCCTTGTCACTGACTGTAGGAACATGCTATGTTATGTTAAGTAAGATTTATAAAGTGCACATTCACCAAAAGATCTCTCAGCACTATAGTACTGTGTCTGGCTGGGGATCCATGCTAGCCAACTATATCTCACAGGCCTGCTTGAACAACTATGTCTTCAGACATTTTTTAGAGCAGTTAAGATACGTGGTCTAGCTGATTTTCATAGCCAAACAGTTCCACATAGTAGGGGATATCACAGAGAAACTCCTGCCTCCAGACCAGTTCTTCCAATATTTAGGAACAATTAATTAGTTCACTTGGGCAGATCTTAAATTGCGTAGAGAAATTTATTTTTTGATCTTATCTGCCACATATTTGGGTGCTAGCCCGTTTGTGCCTTTAAACAACAGGGAGCATACATTGAATTGTATCCGTTGTTTCACAGGAAGCCAATGAAGCTTCTCTAACTGAGATATGACATGGTTGTATCTCTGATGAGTAAAAACCAATCTTACTGCCTCATTTTAAATCACTTCAAGTTTATGCAAGATGGCATGAGGCAGAGCAGCATAGAATGCATTAGCACAGTACAATCTAGAAGTGATAGATGTTATCAGTATCAGTTTGCACGCTTCAGTAGAGGGGCTATTTTACTCAGCATTTTTAGCAAGAACATGCACTTCTACACCAGAGAGCTCACTTGAGTGTGCATAAAAAGATTTCCATCGATTATGACCCCCAAGCTCTTAACCGCAGCTGAGGGAGGTGGTAATAGCCCTAATTAAATAGGCCAATGTTATTTCCAAGTGCTGATCTTTTTGTTCAATAAGATTACCCCCATCTTGTCTGGGTTTAATTTTAGTTAGTTTAACTCTATCCACCTAGCAATGTGCCTCATTGTATCTTGAAATGTGCAAATGCATTTGAAGTACTATCCAAGAAGTGGAGCAATAGCTGAGAGTTGTCAGCATAGTTATAGATGCTGCAGTGCTTAACAGTTCCACAGTGAGCGGCCAAATATATAAGTTGAATGAATGTGGAGACATCAAGGAACAGATTTACACTGCCTTTTATCCCTGCTTCCTTCACCCGTTCATTCAGAATCTTGTGATCGACTGTGTCGAAGACTGCAGATAAGTCTAACAGTACAAGCGCAAAATCTTTCCCCTGGTTGTCTTTCAATCTTAATTCATCTAACACAGACACTATTACAGACTCTGTGTTATGTATAGGATAAAAACCAACTTGAACAGGCTGAAGAAACGCTTTGTTCTGTAGTGCTTACATAGTTCAAGTGCAACATGAGCCTCTAACAGTTTTGCCAGAAAAGGGAGCAGAGAGATGGGCTTGACCTGCTCCCTGCATTTTCAGCAGAGGGATAACTTCTGCATGTTTATAAGTGCTTGAAACAACACCTTGTCGGAGAGATACATTAAGGAGATTTAACAGAGGCGGATATTGTGCAGAAGTAAGCTCTTTTAAAAGACCTGGACCGCATGGGTCTCTAGGGGAACCCATTTTTACTCTAGCATAAAAAGTGCCTAGTCTGCTCTCATCAATTTCTAGGAAGATTGATAATATTTTCTTATTACACTCCTTGTTAGACTCGCCTGATATGAAGGGGCACATGGGAATACTTTCCTTGATTTTCTGAATTTTGTCAATGAATAAATTGTTAAGTTCAGTGCAGAGTTCCTGAGAGACGGTCAGTTTGGCTGCTTCTATTTCTGGGTAGGTAAGTTCCTCAACGATTTTAAAAGTTTATTTTTATTAGATGCTTCTAGAATTCTATGGGCGTAGTACTTTGATTTGCTTAGAGTTAGTATTGCTGATACTTCACTAAGCCATCCTTATATTTTATTTATAATTCTTCCTCATACTTCCCACAACACTGGAGCTCTAGCTGCCTCAGTTTGAGTTTAGCCTCTTCCGTGAACCGTGGGCCAGCTTGGCCCTGGAGGATATACGTTGACTTTGTAGAGGTGCATGGAGGTCCACAGCTGCAATTATCCAGTATGGAAACTCATGCTCAGCCTCAGGAGCAGAGATAATCCTGGTATGTTTAGTCTGCTGGAGCATGTGCACCAGGTCATTTTTTATGACTTGTTTCCACTTGTGTGCTAACCTAGTTTCTGATGGGTGAGTGAAAAAGCTGCTCCAAATTGGGAACACAAACTCAATCAAATGATAATCAGACTAAATGCATGGTTTTATTTTGATGTCAGCCACCTTGATGTTCTGTGTCTAAATTAAGTCCAAGATGTGACATTTTGTGTGAGTACGCTCTGTAATCTGTTGTTGAAAATTCAAAGCCAGCATTGTGTCCATAAAGTTTTGATCTTTATTATCTTTGCTTTCTCAGTCAATCCAAAAATTTAAGTCACCTATGACCAGAATTTCTGAGCATTATGAAGCCAAGGGACAAATTAATTCAAACATTTGCTCACCAAACGTGGGCATATAATGCAGGGAAGGATATACAAGAAGACAAAAAATGAACTTTTATTAAAGCTGGACATCCTTCAGTAGTTTACCCCTCCTGTTTCATTCTCCCTTTACATGGAGTAGATATTATTCCTCAGGGAGAGCCTCCAGTATCTCAGATGAAAAGTCCTCAATCGGGCAGGACTCCGTGAGCAATAACAATTCAGGCTTGAGGCATGTTAGATAATCACACTCTTCCAACATGTATTTCCTAAGGGAGCAAGTGTTTAAATACCCAACTTTGATTTCATGTGCCAAAGGCTCCCTACGTAACCTGCATGAACTATTACACAAAGGGTTTCTGGAGGGTTTACATCTGTTGTCTTCAGTAGTATGTGCCCGATTACGATGCAGTTCGGAAGCTCCGACCGTCGGTCGGAGCCTTCCGAACCGCATCCTAATGTGCCGGTCGGATTCCTTTCCAACTGACTTATTACAATGGAGGTGGTCGGAAAGGAATCTGACCAGTCATTCCAGCTGGCTTCTGACAGGCTCAGAGATCCCGTCCACCAGAAGGAATGCGGCAGGTAATCTCAAGGGCGGGCCTTTCCGCCCTTGAGATTATGATGACGCTTTCCAACATGGTTTTCATGCCGACCTGTCCGACATGGAAACCATGTCGGAAAGCGTCTTTGGGCACCCACACCAGGGGCCCCTTGGGTGCACGGCCTCAGTTGGAGGCCGAGGGGGCACCTATGGTGCCCTCCTGTTGATGCCTGCACCTTGTGGCAGGCACCTTGAGGTGCCTACCACGGGGTGCAGGGATGAACCACACCTCCCATTTTACTATGGGAGCATGCATTAAGGCCGGTTTATGGCCGGAATGCATGCTCCCATAGTAAAATATAGGAATGCGACCGAACAGTGTTCGGGCGCATCCTAATGTGGCGGTCGGGACTGTCGACCGGGTATCGGTCGGTCCCATGACCGATGCGGTGTCGGGCGGAAGTGACTCCGCCCGGCATCGTAACCAGGCCCTTAGGGGTCGATTCCGATTCGGGCCGGAAATTTCACCGACCGAGCCGGACCCGGAGAGATTTCCCACCGAATCGGACCCGTGCAGTCCGACCGAACGAGTACGATGCGTCCGTATGTTATCGGACTCGAGTCGGTCGGACTCCCATTGATGTCAATGGGAGCCGGTCGTACAACGCGTACGCGGGCTCCCATTGACTCAATGGGTGCGAGTCGGACAAGGGCGCCCCCTACAGCGGGTACGCGGCGAAGCGATTCGCGCCGTACACGCATAGGTAGGGGGACCCATGGGTCCCCCTGTGTGCGACTCGCGCGGCTACGCGTACAGGGGAGTCCGACACGGACCCCCAAAGTACGGCTCCGACAGCTCTTACGAGCCGGAGTGCGCGGCTCGGTCGGACTGCTCGCGGCGCGCATCGTACTTACCCGGCCGGGAAACGTCTCCATTGCGCGGTGCGAGTCGAGTCCGAGCGAGTCGGTCGGAGCGGTCGGGACGCCCGGACGAGTCGGTCGGCGATTTCGCATCGTACTCGCTCGGCCGGACCCGCGTACGGTTCGGTCGGGAAACAGGGCTCCGAATCGGATCCGGTAAAGCCGAATCCGATTCGGAGCACTACCGGCCGAGATCGGAATCGGCCCCTTAGTGTATACTAGTAGGTAGTAGTAGATAGTAGGTTTAGACTTAGTTGTTTGATCAGTAGGGCTTAGTATTTATTATAATGTATTGCGCATACTTTAGTGCCTTATGTAGAGTGTATTGAGTGTTATTTTTATTATTTTATTGCAGTTATGTTATTTTAGTTATACAATGTAGTATGTGTTTAAATTTTGCTTTTTCTTATTTTGGTATTGTAATAATTTGTGTTTAGAAATGCATTCTTTTACAGGTGATGTTGACCAATTTGTAAGAAGATTCAGGGCAAAGATATGTTTCTCTATTGCTTTTTAGGAGAAAACAGTTTTGAATATTTTATATTTAAACATTTTTTAACATTTACTTTAAATTTTTCAGTTTTTCTTGAGCTGTTCATTTTTTGGGGAGTTTTGGTGGGATTCCTAGCATTTGATATGGTATTCTGTAATGGATTTTTTTCTCTGTGGATAAGGATTTAAATTGCAAAGGATATTCAGCAAAAAGTTATAAGTTGTCATTTAATGATTTATGATGATGTCTATTTTATGATGTATTTGCATATTGTGACAGTATAACACATTGATTTCTATTATGTATATTGAATGTTAAAATGTTGAAGGTGTTATGTCTATTTTTTTGTGGTTTTATAGATATAAAATAGTTTTAACATGGATATTGTTGATTTGTTAGTAGTTTTATGTGTATGATCATTACTTTTAGAGGAAAAACAATATTTTTTAAAGTAAGAAAATGTTAATTCAAATTATATCATTCCTATTATTTTCTGTTTTGAAGTCTTTTTATTTTCAGAATTAAAAAATCTATTATATTTTAAATTAGTTTGAAAAACATTACATAGCTATTTAGGTTTGTGTTGTTGTTTAGTTCTGTGTTTCAGTTTGTTATTCTTGGTGGGGTAGGCTGGAGTAAATGATTGTTCCAAAGTAGTGTAGGCCTTGATTGTTTTCAAAAGGTTGCAGCCAACATTTCATGCATGTGTCATGTTTGTTTGAAATGTTCAGGGAATAGCGGATAGGGCTTGTTTATAACATTGGTCCTGATAACTGTGCTCTCGTTTACAATTTCAATATACTAATATCAGCTAGGGTGGCTTCTTCAATGTGTGCATTGGAAGGAGTTATGCCAGTTCCATCTGCATTGTTAGTTTTGGCTTCTTGTTTAGAGTACTGTTGAAACTTCAGTTGTCGGCTGATATACGCCACTAATCGAAGTGTCATTGAATTAATCTAAGAAAGGAGTTCCTTTGTATAACTTGGTTTTGGGGAATGGTGATTCTAGGAGTAAGTCATGACATTTTGTGTAACACATGCTAGGACTATAGGTTTTTTAAATTTCAAAAGAATATTGAGTATTAGCTGTATAGCTGATACTTGAGATTAATTTTTATAAATGTCTTTATAGGACAAGAGTAAAATTGAAATACCACCCTTGTATGATTGTATGAGGGTATATTTAAAGGACTGTGTGTATCACTGTCTGTTCAAAATTCTTTAAAAAATTTTGGGAGTACTCATTGTTATTTTTACTTTAATTATTATTAGTAATTGGTGGAAGTCTTGTTTATTGTAAAGAGTACACAAAATAATGGCATGTTAGTATTTTGTTGTTGGCAGTGGATTGTATATATCTGGGTAATGGTGGTGACAGAATTTAAATGTACCATCTATAAGCCAGATACTGCACTTTGTTAGGGTTAGTTTATTGTTAGATGTGCTGAAAACTTTAATTCTTTCCCACTCTTTTAATTGTTTTATAGACTAATGTTCTCTTTTGCACAAGTATATTTCAAATGGTCAGGAATATCTATCTCTTCAAATCGTTTTCGTGTATTTATAGCTTCCTTGCTGTTTGAGTTCTTGTAATTTTTTTTTTTTTAAATTTGGAATGGAATGCAACTGTTCTATTATTTCTTCAGAAGCATTAGGAATATAAGGCTCTATCCACAAAGGTAACGTTGTATGTGTAGATCTACTCCTACAAGTTGGTGTAAATCTACACTATGGTGTTTGTCCCCATTTCCATGTGAAAATTAACACCAAGATTTAGACTTCTAAGTCTCTAGCCTCTCAAACAAGGAGGCGGAGACTCCTATGGCTGAATTTATAAATGTAAAGATACTAATAATAAATATCCTCCTGTTTGTAGAGGATTTTCATCATCCTCTGTTTTAAGACATGTTTCCTTAATTCCTATTCACGAAGGACTACCACAGTCAATAGAGACAACATACAAGCAACAAACTTTAACATAATACTTTTTTAATCATTTCAAATTTTATTTTCAATTAATTATTTTTTATTAAATAAAATGTATAAAAAAGTTAATTCTCTGTTCCCCATCTGCGCATTATCATTTGTGCTGCATGTGTCACAATCTTAGATGGTTACACATTCAACATATACAATAATTGTATTAAATATTATTACATAGATTAAAATGTTTGCATTTTGTATTGTTTATTTATTTAATGAATAAAGTATTTTAAAAAGGGCTTGATTTAAAATTGTTTTATAGTAATGTATTTTTTTTATGATTCCCCATGTGTTAGTGTTATTGCTTGCCTTTATTGATTTTTATAGGTGTGTGTTGCATTCTCAGTGAATGGCTGTTTCTGGCACTTGGCTTACTCTAAGGCTGCTCTGGTGCACATTTAAGACTGTTCTGGCAGTAAGTAGTAGTTTTATATATGTATTTTGAGAACTGCAATTGTCTTACTATTATGTGGGTGCATGTTTGCATGAGCCCTTCCTGGTATGTTCCTGAGCCCCAAACATTTGTTGTAATTATTCCTCATTTTCCAAACACTTCTTGTCCCTCCCACATTTACTTCAAATTCCTAAACTTGTGTGCATAAGAGATCTCCGCCACAATGGGTAAGATTTCAGTGTAAGAAAAACAGGATAGGTGGAGGTGGAAATCTCTGACCTAAAGGTTCAGAGTTGCATTTTGGAATATACAAAGCAGTGCTAACTTTAGGTACTATTTTACATACTCCAAAATAGCTTTGTTTAAATAGGGGTCAGAGTCTTCAAGAATTGTTCAATTTAATGCTAGAACTAGAGCTTGTTTCTATTTTAAGTCTTGGAATGTATTATGAATTGGGACCTGAGTCATAGGAGGAGGATGATTGTGCTCTTTTAGGTTTTCAACATTATCATTTATAGTAGTTCCACAAACATAACAGCCATACAAATAGCATCTGCAGGATGCAGTGACAGCATTGACTTATTCGGTGATGTCCAGTTTGCGGATGATGATTATTCTAAGGTTCTTGGCATGGGTGCTGGGTGTGGATGTGGGTTAGAGTTTGGCCGGTGACCAGTTGGAGTCCCATGGTGATGTGTTCTTGAAGAAGATCACTACTTCTGTCTTGTCAGTGTTGAGCCTGAGACCATTGGCTTCCATCCATTTAGCAACTTCGGTCATGCAGGCGGTAAACTTATTTCTTGTACTGGGGTCTTGTCCGAGACGAAGAGTATGAGTTGCATGTCATTGCACAGATGATTTTGGCTTGAGGGATCATGTATGCGTTGAAGATGGTGGGACCGAGTGGTGAACCATGCAGACTCCGCACACAAGTTTGCAGGCTTCTGAGGAGTATGGTGCCAAGCTGACAGCTTGTGTTCTGTCCATGAAGAAGGAGCAGCTACAGCAGAGAGTGGGTCCTTAGATGCCAATCTTAAGAAGGTGCCTAATGAGGATGGAGTGTGAGACAATGTCAAATGCTGCAGAGGTCTTCGGAAGAATGAGGACTACCATGTCACTTTTGTCAAAGATCTTGCGGATGTCATTGTGGCAGTGCTGTTTCTATACTGTGGTTGTGTCAGATTCCAGACTAAATGGCGTAGCAGAGCTGGTGGTTGCTGAGGTGGTCAGTGAGGCATTGATTTATTAGTTTCCCTAGGACCCTTGCCAGGTATGGTAGAAGGGAGATGGGTCTGTAGTTGGAAAGTGTGGCTATGTCAGCGGATGGTTTCTTGAGTAACGGCATGACAGTGACTTGTTTTCAGGTGTTTTTGAATGTGGCTTAGCTGATGGAGGCATTGAAGATGGGTTTAGTGCTCTGTTGATCAATGGGAGTCCTTTGGTGAAGGCATGGTGGGGGCAAGGGTCAGATGGGGCCCCCTCGTGGAAGGCCTTCATGGTAGCATTGATTTTGGCTGTTGTTATGATGAGTCAAAAGGTCAGGCTTTGTTTTTCAGCCGCAATGGAAGTTGAGTTGCAACGGTGATGGAGTCCGGTTGAGGGAAGAATTCCAAGAGCTTGTTGCAAAGGTCTTGTGAGGGTGTGGACTCAAAAAAATAAAAAAACAAAGATATTTTGAAAAAAGACTGTCTTTTTTCAAAATATCTTTGTTTTATTATTATGTATTGTATATGTTTTTTTAATAAATAACATGGAAAAGTGTTTTTAACTGATATGGATGAATAATGAAGAATGTACTGGTTAATAAAATAGGTAAACATCTTATTCCTTTGCATCTGTGTAGTTGTTTCGTTTGACTGTGTAATCACAAAGCATTGAATTATTTTATTGTAAATTTGGCAACCTGCATAAGACTCTATCGCACACTTAATCCCTTTTTCTCACGTTGAGAAAAGAGAGGCCCAGGAGGAGATAATCTCTGCCTAATCACATCAACAGGAGAAGGGAACTTTTGTTTTTTTGTTTTTTTGAGTCCATATACCCATCCCTTTTCCAAAGAAGGGTACCTCCCACATGACCTTTAGATCTTGTGAGGGTGTGACATTACTGGAGGCACAGTGAAATATTTAATGATAGCAAATATTTTCTTGCTGTTGGTAGTGGCTGCATTGATGCGATCTGCAAGAGTTGTGGACTTGGTGTTCCGTGTCTGCTCATGGTAGTGTTTAGGACTGATTTGAAGATGTCTTTACCTGTCGTGTCTTCACTTGTTCTCTATTTGTGCTCCAGTTTCTTACAGTGGCGTTTTGTCAGCCTGAGTTCCTCTGTGTACAAACTGGCATGTGGTCAGGCTCTTGCCATTGGGTTGCGCTTGTGAGGAACCAGGGTGTTGAATCATGCAGTTATCCAGCTTTTGATGTTCTTGATGGCTTTCAGCAAGTTGCTGGTTTGCTCAGGCTGGAGCGTGGAGAGGACGGAATCTCACCCCTTTTCTGTGATGCTTACCCAGCTGAGGAAGGTGGTGCCAGTGATGGTAGGTCTGTGGTGGTGTGGGATGGTTATGCTGAAACTGATGAGTGTGTGATCTGTTCAAGTCTTTGCTGCTGGCTTGTTCAATGTGATGTAGCTGATTGAGGAGAAAAATAGGTCTAATTGGTTTCCAGCAGCGTGGGTGCATTCACTAATATACTAAGTGAGGCCAAAGTTTCTGAGTTTTCTAGAAGGGCCATAGAGTTTGGGTCAGTGGGGTCTTCTAGATGAAAGTTAAGGTCACCAAGGAGGAAAAAGATGCTGGCATTTATGATTAGAGGTGTAACGAAGTCCGTGATGTTACTGGTGAAATTGGAGTGGGGTACTGGTGGTCTGCATATGAGGGCTCTGCCGAAACAGAACTTGGCTGTGATGTGTATCTTGAACGTGAGGAGTTCCATGTAGCTGGTGAGGGTGTCCATATACATAATGCAGTTGATGGTATCTTTGAATATGATGGCGACTCTGGGCTTGTGCTGACGATCTTGCCTGGTGATCTTGAAGCTGGCGGGGATGGCTGTAGCGCTGTCTGGTGCAGAGATAGATAGGGTTGGGTTTCTTCACAATTGGAATTGTGATAGAGAAACTAAAATGAGAGGTTAGACCTATGTTAAAAAAAAAAATTGACCCTGATGAGGTAGGAAATGCTCAAACAATAATTCAGTTATTCTTTATATCACAAGTCCTGCAATGCTGTGTCACAAAAATGTTACAGTGTTAAGTGGAGTATAAAAATTTCATGAACCAGTTTCAGATGAGATAAGTGAAAAGAATTAGCAGTACTATCTGATTTTGGTAATCTGAAAAGAGTGGAGGCAGGTGCTTGTGTTCTGCTTGATTTTTCTCTTCATAAGGCACAATTGCTCCTTTCCTGCTACAATGGCTTTTCAATTTGTTTTTTATTGACTAACACAGTGCACAAAACTGCCTTACCCTCTTTGAAGCATATATGAATTTATCAAGAACAGAGTATTGCAATGATCTGCTATTGCATCACTTCAATTTACTGCTCTGCAATGCCTTAATATTGCTCATGAGAGCAGACTATTGCCGCTTTCACTTCAGAAAACATTTGGCTACAGAATGAGTTTTGCTGAACACAGGCAACTAAAGGAAAGTGAATGGTGATTACTAAATAGAGATAAATACCTCACATTTGGTTGGACTCTTAATTCCTCTAGCTTCTACCTATAGTACTCCAAATCTCGACTGACAATACTGGTGCCTTGTCATGACCATAAGGCAACATATGACCCTTTAAATAAACTTCACATTAAAAATTAAATAAGGGTTTGTCAAAGTAACATTTAGTTGTCATTAAGGGGTATCTATGAGGTGTTTCAACTTTTGTGGTCCGTGTATATGGGATGGAGTATTTCTTTAGCTGCGTGTTGTTGTACGGAAGTGTTGGCATATGAGAATATTTTGGCATGTTTGTTGAAGTCAATGGGTGTTTTTGTCAGCGTGTATATGGTGGTGTTGGGATGGGAATGTCTCCTGTACAGTAAGACAGCATGAATCCCTGATCTAAGTGCCCAACTGCAAATGGAATTGACCCTGGTGTCTTGCTTATCTACTGTGTGCTCAGATATCTTGTCCTTTCCCTGACAATGTGAGGATCTGGACCTATATCTGTGAACTGAAGGGCACACCAAGAACAGACTCCTAGTATGCATTGGACTACTGTCCATGCCCTGAGTGGTTTAACATAAAGCGTTGCTGGCAGCGTACTTTGTTTTTAAAAGATAGCATGGCCTGATGTCTTTCCTGTGTTGGTGAGAGAGGAGTCTACTGACCCTTCTAGTGTACAGTTCCACTGTGATCTGAAACCCAGAACCTTGCACTGACATCCTGTTTGTATGTCCAGTGCGAATATGGTGTGCAGTGAGTGTTTGTCAAATGCATGATAGCAGGAAACTATGTACTATGTGATTCTGAGTACGGGAGCCAGGGGGATCCATTTTGGATGTTCTTGGTTTAACATGGCACATGATGGAGGATGTGGACAGCTTTGCCCATGGAGACAGGGCTTCCTCTATAAATTGTATGAAGTCCTTGTTAGCTGTTAATTAGTTCTTCCTGAGGAGAGACACTTGGTAGAAGTAGGGGTGAGGGGTGGGACTGCAGTCCTTGTTCTTCAAGATGAGGAAGATGTCTGGTAAATATGAATAAAAGTGAGGTACAAACCACCCCACTCTTTTCTAGTCTCAAGCTCTACTTGGTCAATGAAGGAGGTACTCTACAGAGTACTTGAAGAGCTGTTGCACAACTAGGGCTTGTGCCTATCTGACAGGACATCTTCCAGAGATGAAAAGACTTCACCCGATATCAACCCTTTTTGTTGAAGAAACTGAGCATCTGCCAAAAGCACCCACAAGCCCGTCTGCTTGCTGAGAGAAGGAAAAAGTGTGCCTAACCCACCATGAGATGAGACTGCCCAGGAGCAGAAGCCAAGCGGGTTCCATTAATGAGGAGCACACAGAGAAAGCAAACAACCCAAGAGAGTGAGCAAGGATGACCCACTGTTTGAAGAGTTACCCCTGGTCGCTCTGTGCAGTTCATGAGTGACCTATACTGAGCAGGCTTGAGATTTGTTCTACTGCTGCTGACAAGGAGCGGTAAGTTATGTTACCACTGAAGCAGTGGTCACTGATTAGCTTGGAGGCTAAAACAGCATGAAAGACACAGTGCAAATAATCTGGCCTGAAGTGCTTTTTTTCCATAAAAGATAACCACTGGACTTCACATTATGTTATTGAGTCCGTCAGTTGGCTGTTGAGCTCTGAGCTTTTGCCCCTACACTGCTGCATAAAAAGCAGTAAATGGAAAATGGATGGGAAAATTTGTTTTTGGGACCCCCTTTTTTCTCAATCCCTTGCTTGACGGATCACCCTGAAACTTTCCAGGAAGGAGCTAAAGTGAATTAGCTTTTCGTTTTGTAAATTTTTGTGAAAATTCGTCAAATGGCTCCAAAGTTATTAGCAAACCCAAAAATTGCTTTTCTATGGAAATGCTGACTTAACTATAACTACCTAGTGGTATACTAAAGGATCCGCAATTCCAGAGAACAATCTTTTTTAAGGCAAGCACAGTTTCCCGTGCTTGTTTCTTTTTTCCTCCCGGGTGGGCCAGGTCCAGGGGGAAAGGGGAATAAATAGATTTGGGGGAGGGAGGCTCATCTAGCTCCTCTCCCTGGGACAATTTTGGCCCCAGAAACCTCATCCCCCAGGGCCTGCTGTAGATTCAGAGGGGGCCAAGCAGCACCCCTCCCTGGGCTGAATTCGGCCCCTGATGCCCCATCCCCAGGGCTGGCTAGATTAGTAATAGGGAGAGGGGCCGCACAGAACCCGTTGCATAGCCATTAACGGCCCTGGTCCGAATCCCCCAGGGTCGGCTCCAGCTATGTCCCAGGGTGCCCACCCCTGTGATATAGCTGTTTACACGTCTGCACTGCCACGGGCAGGGAAACCTGTGTTTGCCCTTGCTTGTTAGGAGTAATTTCAAAGCTCCCGCCAAGCACGAGCAAACACTAAGTCTGATCCCAGTGGGCAGGAACATGAAAAATGCTCACACCCATTAGGAGCGGGTTTCAGATCAAACTTGACCCAGGGAGAGGGTCCACATGCCCCTCCCCCTTTAATCATTGGCTAGGGCCCAGGGGATGGGGACCCCGGGGCAGATATTGGCCTGGGGAGGGAGGGGCGTGAAGCTCCTCTACCCCTTTAGAAATTGGCTGGCCCCAGGTGATGGGGTCCTCGGGGCAAAATCAGCTGAGGAGGGGGCTGTGTGCCCCCTCCCACATTTTAATGAGGCCAGGCCCCGGGTGATGGAGTCCTTGGGGCTGCAATTGACCCAGGAAGGGGGCTGCATGGTGGGCCACAAGGAATGGGGTATCCAGAGACAGAAACGGCGCTGGGTGGGGGACCATGCATCCCCACCCCTAACAGAATGTACTGGGCCCTGGGGGATGGGGTCCTCAGTGCCAAAATCAACTCAGGGAGAGAGAAATGTGTCCCCCTCCTCCATAAAATGTGCCAGGCCCCAGGGGATGGGGTCCCCTTGGCTAAAAGAGGCCCAGGTTGAGGGCCAATGGTTTGACTGTCTTTGGCGGCTTGGCCACAGGTCAGGCCTTATAGCCAACTCCCTGCTGCGCACGGCCAAAGGCTGTGCACGGCATGGGGCTTGGCTGCATGTGGGGGGTTGGCCGCAGGGCCTGGCCTATAGCTGTGCTCTGCAGCCTGCCCCCCACCGTGCAAGCATCAGGCTCTGCGGCCTACCCTTGCCCTTCACAATCAAAGCCATGCACGGTGCGGGGTTGGCTGCATGCAGGAGGTTGTCCACAGGGGCCGCCAAATCCCACCCTTCATGGCCAAAGGCCATGCACAGCATGGGGCTGGCTGCAGCTAGGCCCTGTGGGCAACCACCCGCCACAAATGGCCAAAGTCCATGCACAGCGGCGGTTGGATTAACATATGGTAATTAAATACTATTTTATGTTAAAAAATTCTAGAAATTTACTGAAAGAAGCAGAGGTTTCAGGGACATTATAATTAGGAACTAGAATTAAAAAAACCTTAGAAATTCACAAAAAAACAAAAATTACAGGGATATTATAGTTAGGTTCAAATTTTACACACACAACACCATAGAAATTCAGCAGTTCTAGTTATACTTATCTCAAGAAACTATAACTCATGCCCTAAGACAACTATAACTCGCGCCCTTGCCTTGCATTTCTAATTACCCCACATATTACATAAGTGATGACATCTTCTATGACATCATTGATAATGTCACTGCAACATTTGCAGTAAAATTATTGATGAGAAAACCGTGCATTGTGGGGGCGCGAGTTATAGTTCCCTTACGGGATGAGTTATTGTTTCTTGAGATAAGTAGTAGTAATACTGGCGATAGCCAGTAGGTAGTTATAGTTAGGACCAACTTTTCCCATAAACAAAGCGTATTTTGTTTTGCTAATAATTTTGACGCCGTTGGGGGGCGTGGCTTGGAAGCTGATGTGATCGGTCGTGGGCTGCGGAGCTCCGTCCACCGCTGTCCCATATTGCCGCATATCCTGAGCCACGGCCGCTGGTACGGGTATCCATCTGCAGATCAGGGGGCCCCTGGAAGCTGGGGGCGCGAAGCAGTGAGCTCTGAGCACCCCTAGAGTGCTAAAATCACTGATGACGAAGACGGGGAACTGCAGAGCCGACGGCGGCAAGATGGCGCCCGCGTCCTGAGGCCGGGAAAGAATCGGATCCCTGCCGGAGTAACACAGCATCCTCCGAAGCAGCCCTGAGCACCGCTAGTAAGCAGAGGGGACCCAGGAGGGGAGGGGAATGCTTGTAGAGCCCTGTTTCTCCAGACAGTATCCTATCAGTCCTGTGCGGAGGTCAGGCAGCACCGAGGGAGAAGACGCAAAATGGCGCCTGTGGTGTAGCTTTAACTGGAGCGGTCTGCTACTTGAACGGCGAGACCCGGTAGATGGGACCACCCCACCTCGTCGAGGAGCCCTGAATGCCACGAGGGACCGGAGGGGCCCCGGGAGCATGAGGTGCTAAGTTGGACGCCCTGATTCCTCAGTAAGTGCTCCCCATTTCGTATCCCTGAGGGCCAGCAGCGCGGTAAAACAAGTGGCAAGATGGCGCTCGCACCCTCATGAAATACAGGCGAACGATACAGGCCGTGTAACCTGCAATAGACCCCAGCAGAAACACACCACAAGAAGAGTCGGGGGGCCCAGCACGTCGACGGGGAGGAGGGCCTCCCTAACTGAAATTCATTGCCACACCCAGAGGAGGAACTGCTTCTGATAAAGGGGCCAAGGGGCTCCTTGAATAGCGAATACTCATGGCCAACGGGATCAACGCCTAGCAAGTCTGCCTGGGGGTGAACAGAAGACAGATTTTACGGTGCCCCTTGCAACAAAAAAGGGTGCGTGACGGCTCCTCTCGGGATTGTCGTGAGGTGCTGTCGGACCCTAACATTCGCAGCAGCACCTGCTTGAGATACGTAGGCCCTGGCACAAGGGGGCAAGGCATTGGAGCTGCCCCACTAGCACCGGGCACCCAAAGCTGAAAGGGACACCTGTGGGCTAGATGCTTAACGCAACTCGACTGAAGTAGAGTAAAGTCGCACCATAAAGAAAGCAGAGATTACTGGGGGTTTGGCCCGTGCAGTGAGTAACAGGGGCGAGAGGAAAGTAGCACCGCCTATAACGGAGAGCGCCCTATGAGAGTCCAGACAACGCACCGTTATAGGGCACGTCCCCACGAGACTCGAGTTGTGAGGGCCTGAGGAGCTTCTTCTGTGGCCGAGGACACCACGGCAGCGGCGATCCTGAGCCCACAATGAGGAGTAAGATTTTAGCGCCTTCCACGACGACAGAGGTGGGGTCGAGAAAGAGGGCAGTCTCCTGATGTGATCGCTGTGGTCGTGGCAGCGAGGAAGGTCTGGGGGTCCCTGCAGCCATGCCAAGATCGATAGGCAACCACAATTGATGGAACAGCCCTCAGCATTGTGGAAATCCCCTGGGCGTAGCAAGGAGAAATCAGGTATTGGCCGGAAAGATGGGGAGAACTCAAAAGAAGAGAGGCTACAACGTCCTCAATGTAGAAGCCCCTGGCACCCAGACTGATGATGATGAAGAAGTAAAGGAACTGAGAAATGACTCTGTTCCCAGAAAGTCAACGCTGACAGACATCATGCAGGCAATCACAGCCTCCAGAGAGGTGCTGGAGGGGAAAATAGATGCGATAGCCACGGACTTAAGCCTATTAAAAGATGACCATCGAAAGCTCATGAACGGGTGGCAACTACTGAAAAAGAACTGGGAGGTCTCCCAGAGAAGGTGACATAGATGCAGAAGAGACTCGCAGACCTGGAAACTAAAGTCAAAGTGCTGGAAGTGATGGCCGAAGATAGCAAGGGAAGATCCCGCAGGATTAATATCCAAGTCATTGGAGTACTGGAGAAAGTGGAAGGGGCGAATATGGTGCGCTTCTTGGAAGACTGGACCCGCGCAGAAGTTGCCCCAGAAGGGTTGTCACCCTTCTATGCACTGGAAATAGCACATAGAGTTCCGGCACAGCCGCCGAAGCCTGGTGCTCCGCCAAGACCAATAGTGGCGCGTCTATTACATTTTAGGGACAGAGACTATATCCTACAGCGAGCTCGTCAACTCCAGGGGTTGCAAATCGATAATAGTGCAGTACTGATCTTTCCGGACTTCACAAGGGAAGTCCAGCGGAACAGAGCATCCTTCCTGGCAGTCAAAAAGAAATTACGACAATTACACTTGCCATACGCAATGCTGTTTCCTGCACGGCTCAGAGTGGCAGACCCTGCGGGACCTCGCTTCTTCAATACGCCTCAAGAGGCCTGGGAGTGGCTGGTCACACGGAGACCTCTGGACCATCATAACTCCTCCTCAACCTCACCGCAACAGAGCCCTCGCAGCAACAACACAGGGTCCAGAGCCCCTTCTCCCAGAGAGCTCAGGCTAGAACGTCGTAAAGCATTACAGGCCGTGGTGACACATAGCCAAAACGATTCCAGCCCTATCTCAAGTAAAAGCGGAATGCATGCGAAAGGAACAGACACTTCATCGGATCTCAGTGACAACGACTCATCGGAGACGGACTTGCCAAAGATCACACCCCAGACGGCGGAGGAGTTGGTGTGATGAATATGATTCGGCATCCAGAACTATGGATTTCAGAGACATGATGTAATTTGATCTGGAAGGAGGTCTAACAGAACTTGTTGGCCGAACTATGATAGCAGGGGTTGCAAATGGCTGGACCGGGGCGGAATAACTGTTGCATATATCGGGGACGTGGCGAGACGGGGATCTGGGTCAGAACTGTAAGTTGATCACCCCTGCAACCACTATTGGATGTTTGAGTACTTAAATAACGTTTGGATGGGAACTAGTTCTCCGGTACCTGTCCTGGGAGGGGGAGTTGGGAGTTTTCCTGGATTTGGGGTATTTTAAGGGGGGCCAGGCGTGTCACAAGGGAGGTTTTTAATGTGAACAAGACTTACCTAAGACAATGGGATCCCCACTAAATTTAAAATGTATCTCGTGGAATGTGAGGGGGATGCACTCCATGATGTGGCGCAATAAAATACATGCCTATTTGGTCCGTAGGGGTATCCAGGTTGCATTACTTCAGGAGACCCACATAATGGCGAAAGAAGGTGCGGCGTTGCAGCGCCGCTGGAGAGGTCAAGCATTTTATACCAATTACTCAGCCTTTGCACGGGGAGTCCTGATCTGGGTGAGGGCCGGTGTTCCCTTTCAGTGCACGAAACAGATTATTGATCCAAACGGCAGATATGTGGTACTTTCTGGGAGACTAGATGGCAGGGATCTCATATTGGGAAGCATATATGCGCCTAATTCGGACCAACCAACCTTCTTTTCACACCTCTCTGGGAAACTGGCCTCCGTACTCACGGGTTCAGTTTTATTAGGGGGCGACTTTAATTGCACAACTGATGTTACTCTTGATCGTTCCCACCCTCCGCTCCCTGACGCACCCACACACAAACTAGCAGAGGCAAGGCACAACTGGCAACAGAGGTGGGGATTGATAGATTCGTGGAGAGCTCAGCACCCTGGGACCCGGGATTACTCCTTTTTTTCAGCCATGTTCGGCTAGATGCCATATTATGCTCCCTTGACGTACACGAGGGGGTTTGCAGTAGTGAATACCTCACGCGGACGATATCTGTTCATAATCCCGAATTGATACGCTTGCAGTGGTCCCGCGTGTGGCCCAAGATCCAAACCTGGCGATTGAGACCCGAGGCCCTAGAGGACCAGGTGTTCCACGAAGCGATAGGCACAGCTACTGTACATTATTTTCACGACAACGCTAACACTGCAGCGAACTCATTGGTATTTAAAACGGTCATTAGGGGGCGCTGTATACCGGAGATGATGGGGACACGGAAGGTGCTACTTCAGGACATACAGAGAGATGATCAGCGCCTAAGAGAACTAGAAAAGGAAAGACCTGAGAGAGCAGATAAGCAGAGGGAACACTTAGAGGCTAGAGAGGCAGTGGCAGTGCAGGTAGAAAGCCTTCGTTGTTTTGACTATAAAAAATACATAACCCAGGCTCACTCAGAGACAGACAAGTCGGGAGCTCTACTGGCTTGGTTGGCTAACGCAGCCAGGAGAGGCACAGCAATCTTGGAACTTAGCGGGCAGGGTGGAACAGCGAGGTATAACCAGCAAGGTATTAATGACTTGTTTTTAGAATACTACACAGACCTATACAAGAGTAGGTTGACCACAGTAGAGGAGGATCTGAACGAGTTCATACGCGACGTGGAACTGCCACTTCTGGATGAGGAAGTCGCAGATACCCTGGGGCGAGAGGTGGAGATTGGGGAGGTAAGAGGGGCTATTAAAAACATGGCGCGGAATAAAACACCGGGTACAGATGGCCTACCAATCAAATTCTACCTTGCATACATTGATTTGTTGGCCCCTAGTTTGGTAAAACTATATAATGACACCAGACAATTGGGACACCTGCCTGTATCCACTAGGGAGGCGATCATTATACCGTTGCTCAAACTGGGAAAGCCATCATGGGATACAACGGCGTATCGGCCGCTCTCTATGCTTAACTTAGATTATAAAATACTAAGCAGGTTACTGGCCTCTTGCTTACTCCCACACATGACAACTCCAATACACAGAGACCAATCCGGGTTCATTCCCACCAGAAACACAGCGCTTAACATTCGGCGCCTCCTGCGAGTGCTGGAGGGTGACTCCTATAGGAAAGATAAGGCGACGATCTTCGCAGTAGATATAGAAAAAGCGTTTGATAGCCTAGAATGGCCTTACTTGTTTCATGTGATGCGGAAGTTTGGGCTGGGAGACAAATTTGTGGGCTGGACAGCTCTCCTGTATGCCGACTCCACTGCTAGGGTTAAGACTGGTGGGCTAATGTCGGATACCTGCAGCGTTGGACGGGGAACATGACAGGGATGCTCCCCTTCCCCCTACTATTCGCCCTGGCGATGGAGCCACTAGCAGCGAAAGCTAGAACAGGACAATCCTATCAGGGACTTAACATTTATGGGCAGATCCACCACATTGCGCTTTATGCCGATGACCTGTTGTTGTTTCTGGCTGATTCGGGAGAGGCGCTTCGAAAGAATTGCTGCAGGGCCTAAGCAGTGTAGCAGGGCTAAAGGTGAACTGGGCAAAGTCTTGTCTGTTCCCTGCCAAAGAGGGCAATATAGGACCACAGGAAACAGAGGGGGTAAGATGGGAAGATAGGTGCCTGCCATACCTGGGTACTCAAATATACCACACTCAGGACGATATACTAGAGGGTAATATAGGGAAAGCCATAAGAGGAACAAAAAGCAATTTTGACTTCTGTGGCTCTTTGCCGCTGTCTGTAGCCGGCCGGGTAGCCCTGCTTAAAATGGTGACTCTACCAAGGTTATTGTATTTCTTTGGGACCTTACCGGTCTGGATACCGACAAAGTACTTTACCCAACTCAGGTCAATGATTACGAGCTTTCTGTGGGCCAATGGCAGGCGAAGGGTGGCACTTACTCTCCTCATGCGACCAAGAGAGGAGGGAGGGCTGGCGGTCCCTGACTTTGAGGCCTACTACCTTGCGGCGCAATTTCAATGCTCATGCAATGGGCGGCGCACTGTCTCAGGGGGGAGGAAGAGCGGAGAGAAGACTTTGTGACCATAAGACTGTTGTCCCAAATTATATTGCGGCTCCCTGTCAGTGCACCGAGCCTCTCCACAGAACTCAACACAACATGACGGTGCTGGAATAGGAACCTGTGACGGGCCAAAATTAGACGCCCTTATGCCCCGGAAATCCTGTTACTTATGTGCGTAGCCTTGCCACATGGGGGTAACTGGCAGAAATTGATGACTTGGGCGGAACAGGGGTTGGCTACAATGGGAGACTTATATGAGGAGGGGGCCATGATCCCGTTCAATGACCTGCAGGACCGATATGAGCTACCCAGGGGGGATTTCTTGTTGTACTCTGCCCTCACTGTGGCCATACGCAAACACTGGGGAGAGGGACTCACTAAACCCAAAACATCACTGTGCTGCCAATATGTGGTGATGGCGGAAGGTACATTCAAGGCGGTTATGTGCTTGTATAGGCGCATAACGCGGGACACGCTACTGCCCCTATCGGAGTTGCGTCTCAAATGGGAGGCGGACCTTGGTGAGGACATTCCAGAGAAAACCTGGGGGGAACTAGTGGAGAGGGCTTGGAAGAGCACTAGAAATGCCAGATTCTAGTTGGTACATTTTTATATCTTACATAGAGCATACCTCACCCCGGAAAAGATTAATAAGTATTTTCTGACCCAAACAGCTGCTTGCCCGAGATGCAATAGCGAAGGAGAAAATTTCAGGCACATGGTATGGGACTGTCCGCACCTGAGTGATTTCTGGGGGGAAGTAACGACGATGCTGTTTGACATCACCGACAGAGATGTTGAGTCGACCCAGAGAAGTTGCATATTACACTGGTTCCCTCATACATCCAAGAATAAAATCACGAGTCTCCTACTAGCCAAGAGAGACATCACCATGCACGGTGTGCAAGGTAGGGACCAAACATAGCCCGATGGAAAAAAGAACTAATTAAGTGGGCTGAATGCGAGGGAACGATCAGGATGCAAATAGCAAAAAGAACGGGGAGCGAGAGGGCGCTGGAAGCGGCAAAAGCCTGGGAAACGCTAGTTATATTACTTAAGGTCCCAGAGGATGTTGAGGAGGAGGAGTCATTAGGTGAACCCCCAACAAGAGGGGACTAAGCTATATACCACTGAGCGATTCATGGCTCCGTGGGCTTTACCAATAGACACAACACACTGCCGCCCTTACTGACCAGAGTACCCTATAGTGCTGCTCCAGCCAAATATGAAGTACAACCTGGAAGATCAGGATACCGCAGACTAGCGATTTGAGTACTAGTGACACGCCTGGGGGGGAGGGGAGGGAAGGGCCAAGTTACGGGAAGGGTGTTTAAGGGTGGGTCTGGAAGCACATCTAGCAGTCCCAGAATTGAACTCACTGCAACGTATGGACACTGGACTGCGGGGGGAAAGTAGGGAAGCTAAGCACACTGTGAAGACCGGAATTGCTTTTCGTTTGTTAATAACTTTCCTGTACATACAACAGTGTAATTGTAATCCTGATCAAGGATGTGTTTGCTGCACAACTGCCATCTGGACCTTTTGTAAAACCCAATAAAGTTTGCAAAAAAAAAAAAAAAAAACTTTGACGCCGTTGCCAAATCATCCTGAAATTTTCAAACCTAGTTTCCCAGTTACTTTAGCTGCTGTTTGCTGTTTCAGTATAATTGGTCAAGTGGAGGCCGAGAAAAGTGGGGTGTCCCAATTCGCTTTTTCCACATGCAATGTCTATGGGGATTTTGCTCTAGTTGAATATGAATACAGCTTGATCCTCTGAACAGAATTAAAAAAATATATATATATATTTATTTTTTATTTTTTATTTTTTTTTCACTAGAAAAAACCCAAAGATTACAGGGAAGTTATAATTACGTTGATGTGTTTTACCCACAAAACCATAGAAATTCAGCAGTTATAATTATGTTGAGAAACTATAACTCGTGGCCTAAAGTTACTTTACAGCATGAATTATAGTTTCTTCAGATAAGTGTAACTATAAGTTTACCTATATAACTGCTGAATTTCTATGGTTGTGTGTTGGTAAAATTCATATATATATATTCATATATTCATATATATATATTCACTGCAAAAACCATAGGTTTCAGGCACGTTATAGTTAGAAATTAGCATTTAAATAACCTTACAAATTCACTGAAAAAACCATAGGTTTTAGGGACAGTTATAGTTAGTTGGACATTGCACTCGTACAAAACCCGTGAAATTCCCCCGTTATAGTTAGTTCAGCTAACTATAACTCGCGCCCCCGCAATGCACTGCTGATGATGTCACATATTACATCACTCATGACATGGTCAGTGACATCACTGATGACATCACTGATGACATCTCAAATGACATCACTGATGACATCATCCAGTGACTGTGTGTTTCTGTAAAGTTTAAAATATTTTTAATATATATAGGGAAAGGCGTATTGAAGAATGAGTGGGTGTATGAGTGTCTGTATGGATGATTTAGTAGGTGTGTGACTAACTCTATAAGTGAGTGATTAAACGTATCTTACTGAATGCATGGGTTAGTGACTAAACTGGGTGAATGTCTGTATCCGTCTGTCTGTTGCTGTGTAAGTGGCTGCATGGGTTTGTGAATAGCTACATGAGTGTCTATATGAGTTATTAATTGGTTGTCTGAGTATCTGTATGGGTGCCTGAGTGTTTGTGTGGGTGGGGTGTGTGCGACTCTGTGCATAGATGTGTGAGTGGGTGATTCACTGGGTGGATGGTTTCAAGAGTGCATCTGTGATAGACTGTATGGGTGGGTAAGTGTGTGTAAGAGTGTGTTAGTGAGTGAATGTATGTCCCAGTGGTACATGTGTGAGTAACTACATATGTGAAAGGCAGTATATATGTGTGTTGGAGTATATAAATAGCTATAAGAGAGAGTATGTGATTGTGAGAGTGACTGTATGGATGAGTGTGTGCTTGTATCAGTGATTGTATAAGAGCGTAAGAATGTGCTAGTATTTGTATGAGTAAGTGAGCTGGTGCGTGTATAACTGTATAGGTGAGTAAATGGCAGTGTGTTTAATTATTTGCATGACTGACTAGGTGTGTGAGTACCTCTATGGATGAGTGGCGGTGTTTGAGTGTCTATATAAGAGTATGAGTGCATATGATAGTCCTGTACTGAGTGACCGTAAGTATGAGTGACTGTACGGGTGAGTGAGTGGATGTGTGTGTGTAGACCTAAGAATCAGTGAGTGGGTATGTAGTTATTGGTGTTGGAGTGTCTATGGTTTTGCGAATGGCAGTCTGTAATTTAGAGTGGGTGTATCAAAGGTTACATTAGGGTGTGAGGAGGTGCATCAGATTATCATGTGGATGATGTCATCAGTGATGTCATCAGTGATGTCATTTGAGATGTCATCAGTGATGTCATCAGTGATGTCACTGACCATGTCATGAGTGATGTAATATGTGACGTCATCAGCAGTGCATTGCGGGTTATAGTTAGCTGAACTAACTATAACGGGGGAATTTCACGGGTTTTGTACGAGTGCAATGTCCATCTAACTATAACTGTCCCTAAAACCTATGGTTTTTTCAGTGAATTTGTAAGGTTTTTTAAATGCTAATTTCTAACTATAACGGGCCTGAAACCTATGGTTTTTTCAGTGAATTTCAAAGGTTTTTTAAATGCTAATTCCAACTATAACATGTCTGAAACCTATGGTTTTTTTCAGTGAATTTCAAAGGTTTTGTAAATGACAATTTTTAAATGTATTAATTGTTATATTTATTTTTTTGATACTGATTTACTACATATTTTTAAACTATTTATTTTTAGATATTTTATTTTTTAAATTACATTGTAATTACATTATACATTACAAAATATACTTTCTCAGAATGAATTACTTTAGTTTAAATACTTTGCAAATAGGCAATAGACTTTTAAGTACAGTAGTTACAGTTGTTGCAATGGGCAACACAATTTCAAACACAATGCAACATTGAGCTCAATGTGAATTTCTAGTTAAATGCAATTAGTTACTTTATGGATTACTTTTCTAACCACAGGACTGGATCGTAGATTCAGTCCTGGGACATCTCCTGTAAACAGTTGAGTAAAAGCGTTTTGGTTACAGTAGTGATTTTTAAGGAATATTATTGTATTTTAAAAGTTGACACAAACTTTTTCACATAGAATCACCAATGTTATCCTATGGGAGGAAATTCACTTAGCAGGTAAGTAGTGTTATCGTTACTTTTTCTTACTCAGTGGTGGATCCTGGATCCAGCACTGGTGCATCTCCTGTACACAGTTGAAAGAATGCGTTTAAGTCATACAGGCGATTTTTAAGGAATATTTGTAGTTTGTGAAAATCAACACTTTGAAACTTTTCTGCTGAAAACCAGACAATGGATTCCTATGGAAGGAAATACAAGTTACTGGTAAGTACGGTTAGAATTACTTTTCAGGGTCAGTGCTGGGCTAAAAGATGCAGCACTGGGTTCTCTCCTGATAACAGGTGAGTAAATCAGAATTCGTAGTTCGGCTGATTTTAGAGGAATATTATAAAGTTCCAAAACTCCACACTTAGAAGAATTTCCAAGTGAAACCAGTCAATGTTAGCCTATGGAAGGAAATTCAAGTTACTGGTAAGTACGGTTAGAATTACTTTTCAGGATCTGTACTGGGCTCAAAGATGCAGCACTGAGGTCTCTCCTGATAACAGGTGAGTAAATCGGAATTCGTAGTTCTGCTGATTTTAGAGGAATGTTTGTATGTTTCAAAAATCGACACTTAGAAACTTTTTCAGCAAAAAGCAGGCAATGATATCCTATGGAAGGAAATTCAAGTTACTAGTAAGTATGGTTAAAATTACTTTTCAGGATCAGTACTGGGCTCAAAGATGCAGCACTGAGGTCTCTCCTGATAACAGGTGAGTAAATTGGAATTCGTAGTTCAGCTGATTTTAGAGGAATATTATAAACTTCCAAAACTCCACACTTAGAAGAATTTCCAAGTGAAACCAGTCAATGTTAGCCTATGGAAGGAAATTCAAGTTACTGGTAAGTACGGTTAGAATTACTTTTCAGGATCAGTACTGGGCTCAAAGATGCAGCACTGAGGTCTCTCCTGATAACAGGTGAGTAAATCGGAATTCGTAGTCCGGCTGATTTTAGAGGAATATTATAAAGTTCCAAAACTCCACACTTAGAAGAATTTCCAAGTGAAACCAGTCAATGTTAGTCTATGGAAGGAAATTCAAGTTACTGGTAAGTACGGTTAGAATTACTTTTCAGGATCAGTACTGGGCTCAAAGATGCAGCACTGAGGTCTCTCCTGATAACAGGCGAGTAAATCGGAATTCGTAGTTCTGCTGATTTTAGTGGAATATTTGTATGTTTCAAAAATCGACACTTAGAAACTTTTTCAGCAAAAAGCAGGCAATGATATCCTATGGAAGGAAATTCAAGTTACTGGTAAGTACGGTTAAAATTACTTTTCAGGATCAGTACTGGGCTCAAAGATGAGTACTGAGGTCTCTCCTGATAACAGGTGAGTAAATCAGAATTCGTAGTTTGGCTAATTTTAGAGGAATATTTGCACAATGGTGAAGGAAGGGGGTGGGGCCTGAGGTGACATGTCTGCAAACACGCCCTGTGGCGCGTTTTAAGTTGGAGAATTAATTCCTCCTCAATCCCGAGAGTCCCTAGGGGCCAACTAGCCCGCCAGATACCTCCAGTATGCGCCAGAGAGCTGCGTTGCAGAGAGGTGTTCAGAGACCACGCCCCTTTTTGCACCTCTTTGCAACGCAGCTCTGTGGCGCTTTCTGGACGTACCTGGTGGGCTAGTTGGCCCCCAGGGACCCTCAGGATTGAAGGGGATTTAATTCCCCATCTTAAAACGCGCCACGGGGCCTGTTTGCACACATGTCACCTGAAGCCCCGCCCCTCCCTTCACCACTGTGCAAACTCGCCCCGTGGCGCGTTTTAAGTTGGGGTATTAAGTCCCCTTGAATCATGAGGGTCCCTGGGGTCCAACTAGCCCACCCTGTACCTCCAGTATGCACCAGGGAGCTGCGTTGCAGAGAGGTGTTCAGAGGCCACGCCCCTTTTACACCTCTCTGCAACGCAGCTCTGTGGCGCTTTCTGGATGTACCTGGTGGGCTAGTTGGCCCCAGGAACCCTCAGGATTGAAGGGGATTTAATTCCCCATCTTAAAACGCGCCACGGGCCTGTTTGCACACATGTCACCTTTAGCCCCGCCCCTCCCTTCACCACTGTGCAAACGCACCCCGTGGCGCGTTTTAAGTTGGGGGATTAAGTCCCCTTGAATCCTGAGGGTCCCTGGGGTCCAACTATCCCCCCAGGTACCTCCAGTAAGCGCCACAGAGCTGCATTGCAGAGAGGTGTAAAAAGGGGCGTGGCCTGGACCACCTCTCTGCAACCCAGCCCTGTGGCGCTTACTGGAGGTACCTGGTGGGCTAGTTGTCCCCCATGGACCCCCAGTATTGAATGGGAATTATTTCCCCAATTTAAAACGTGCAACAGGGCACGTTTGCAGAGTGGTTAAGGGAGGGGGCCGGGCCTGACGCTCGATCGCGTCTTTTTGTTTTTTTGAAGGGGGGCTGTGTGGCCCCCCTTCTTTTTTACTTTTTGGGGCCCTGGGGACCCCATCCCCCAGGGCCTTATGCCTTTTTCCTTAAAAAAATACTGTAGGTGAAGGGGGCCGCGTGGCCCCCCTCCCGTGACCGATTCCGGCCCTTGGGACCCCATCCCCCGGGGCATGGCCACTTTTTGAGACATATTTTTGGAGGAGGAGGGCTGCGTGGCCCCCCTCCTAAGGCCTCTATTGGCCCCGGGGACCCCATCCCCCGGGGCCGGCCTTTTTTGTTTTTTTAAAAATTATTTTTGGGGAGGGGGGCCGCGTGGCCCCCCTCCCGGGCCTCTACTTGCCCCGGGGACCCCATCCCCCGGGGCTGGCCCTATCCTTTGGGGTCCGTGGGGGGACCCCAACTCCCCCACGGACCCTGCCGGCTCCCCACCTCCTGCGGGAGCCGGCATTGCTTTTCCACATGGGGAGCTGCGGACATGCAGCTCCCCGTGTGGAAAAGCAATGTGCTTTGGATATTGGAAGCGAGAGCAGGTTTCCTGCTCTCTCTTCCAAAATTCAAAGCAGTTTGCTATGACAGGACGGGAGCCGCGAGGCTCCCGTCCTGTCATAGCAAACTACAGTGTCCCGGGGGTAGGCACCCCGGGACACTGCAGGAGCCGGCCCTGGGGGGTGGCGGTCCCCAGGGCCACCACAGGCTCCAGGAGGGGGGCCGCGTGGCCCCCCTCCCCACATCTGCATAGCCCCGGGGAGGTGGTGGTCCCCGGGGCTTCGGGGGTCCGAAACGGACCCCCACATTTGTTTAATTAGTGCCCCAGGGAGGTGGCGGTCCCCGGGGCGTGTGGGGGGGCATGAGCCCCCCCACACAGGTTAATTTTTTTTTTTTTTTAAAAGAAGCTCGGGGGGTGGCGGTCCCCGGGGCTGCGGGAGGGCCCAGAGTCCTCCCGCACCATTTTTTTTACAAAGCCCCGGGGGTGGCGGTCCCCGGGGCTTGGGGGGGCCTTAGAGGCCCCCCACATAAATATACATTAACCCCCGCATGCCCCCGGGACTTGATCCACCCGGGGGCCAATTAACCACGAAGCGCGGGAGCCCGCGCTTCATTTGTTTTTTTATCGGCAGGATCCGCGCACCCAGCGCGTTTTTTGCCGATTTAAAAAAAATCCAGTGTGCTGCTCTAGAAGTCCAGCTACCAGAAACACAAAATTTTGGGCCCTGGGGGTCCTTGTAGGATCCCCTGAGCAGGCCTAGGGGGTCAGGGTGTTTCTACCCTGCCCCCTTTTTGTGTTTTTTGCGTCTGTTTTCGTCTTGTCTTGTGCCTCGGTTCTACCGAGGCACGAGATGGCTGCCAACACTTCCTGGTTTGGAGTGTTGACAGCCAATTAGCATGCAGCTCGTGATCGGGAGGGTGCGCGGATTCACCGCGGCCATAGATATTGAAACGTTTATTTTGGATTTTCTCAGCAACTACTGAACGGATTTACACCATTTTTAAAAGGGTGCTTTCTGAACCAAGCACTACCTTTTTGCCAAATTTGGTGTAATTCCGTTCAGCAGTTTTTGCTGTAGCCTTGCATAAAGATTCCTATGGGAAATTGATTTTTTCACTCTTATTTTTTTAATTTCTCCGCAACTACTGAACGGATTTACACCATTTAAAAAAGGTCGCTTTCTGAACCAAGCGCTACCTTTTTTCAAAATTTGGTGTAATTCCGTTCAGCAGTTCGGGCTGTAGCCGTGGCTAAAATTTCATATGGGAATTAACATGGAGAAAACACGTTTTGGGACCCCCCTTTTTTCTCGGCCCCCGCTTGATAAATCACCCCGAAACTTTCAAGACAGGAGCGGACCAGAGCGCCCCACTAGTTTTGAAAATTTAGCGATGATTCGTCAAACGACGCCAAAGTTATTGGGAATAGAATGTTACGAACTTCCTATGGATAATAGGTCCTAACTATAACTATCTACTGGCGACCGCCAGTAGATAATATATATATATATATATATATATATATATATATATATATATATATATATATATGTACAAGTGATGCTTGCCAACTTACCGATAAAGTAAACCCACTTCTGATGTAAAGAACCTCGATGTAAAGCTACTCCTGAGGTACTTAGCAGGAAGTAATGACTCCTGATTTAACAGCCTGCGATGTTACGACTGACATTTGTTATTTTGTGTCTGCAAGTTATAGTTTGTGTGTGATGTAAGATATATAATTATGGATATTAGTCCTGCAAGAGTTATTCAACCAGTTCTGTCACACGACTTCCTCCCCTACAGAGCTTGAGAAGACCAGGAACGCTTAGCTCTTTGGCATGGGGAAGGAAATGAGGGAGAGGCTCCTTACAAAACGATATATTCGTATCAATGTTTTTTTAATTGAAAACGTGTGTGCATGCTCCTTAACATTTGAAGCACTCCTCGAAACAATATGCTGCATTATTTGTTATCTTTTTCAGTACTACTGCTTTAAGAGACTCACAACACATCACATCACATCGGGATCCATACCTACCAAACTGTCTATGTGCTACTGGCTAACCTTCCTTGTCCTCGTGGAGTTCAAACGTTTGTCCTCGGATGTTTTCTTCGGGCGAGGATTGATGCCAAACGTGTTTACAGAGGTCACAGTCTGTGGGTCGTGGGAACTACACTCCTTACCCAGCCCTCAGCAGACGGTCGTCCAGGCATTCCAGTGTGCTGCTCTAGAAGTCCAGCTACCAGAAACACAACATTTATATTTAGTTTAAATTATGTACATTCATCTATTTAAAAAGCAGTGTATGGAAGGCTTAATGTAGCCACACCACGAGCACATTTTACTTAACCTTCTTATCATTACGAGTTACAAACATACACATGCAATACAGACATTCAAAAGAAATATGCATTGTTTTCAATCAAAACAGATTGCACATAGGTTAGACAACTTGAGCTTCATTTTTTCAATATTTGGTTACTTTGCACTCGCAGGTTTCCCCTCAGATGTGTTTAGATGTATGAGTTTTTAAAATACACAACGGTTTCCAAGAGTAATCCAGAAGGCCTAAGCCTGTTGCAAGTTTCCATGAGTACTACTCGAAAGCTCTTCAAATTCCACTTACTTCTATTTGCTTGCAGTAACTGTGTATGTTATGCAATTGTGTATCCAAAAAACCTTCTTATTATAGCATTGTATTTTTATTTATTTAATTTTTCTCACCGGGGAAAATGTTTCTGCCATGATCAATGCCCTTCTTGTAGACCTCTATCAATTCCCACGAAGACAATTGAATTACTTTTGTCCTTCACTGGAGTACGTCTCTGACTGTTCCAAATGTGGGAACACATCACAGACAAGTTTGTGAATTCCCCCAAATTCACAAATGTATCAGTGTTTCCAAATTTTCAAGAGCTATTACCACACTAAATTAAACGTTAAACCGCTAAATAAAAAATAAGCAATTTAAAATGATCGAGGACAATATATTTGAAGCAGTGAATCAATACATTACCAAATAATCCTGCAGACAAAGAAGCCCCTGCCATGCCTTATAAGGATATTGCATGTCACTGAAAATGAAAGGTTTCATGAACATACAGAGGGGAGATGCCAAAGGCAGAGTTCCTTTATGAGGCCATGGGATGTTGGGGTGACTCTATATCCTTTTATCCAACAGCAGAGGGTATTTTATTCAATATAATACAGTCACACCATCACTTTTCCAACAAACTGCTTCATTACTTGGTTCCTTACTCCTCCTTATGAAATCAGAACAAAAATATGATAACGAGGAATAAAAGCAGAATCTGTCATTCGGAATTAAATCAAACACACCAAAAAGCAATTAGTAATTTGCTGCAAAAACATGTTAGAGTCAGTTGAATTGAAATCAGAATAACAAGCATTTGCAATGCAAGTGGTCTCGCATTTGTCAAAGCAGGAGCTCTTGGTGTTAAAAATGGCAATGTTTTTTGTATGTGGTGGAATGATGGTATTTGCACAGCGCTATCATTATTCGTATCACGTCATTGTCCTGGAGAACCTGAAAATGGGAAATATGTTATAAGGGAGGGGAGACAAGAGTAATATGCTGGTTGGGAAAAAAAAGTAACAACAATGGAATTATATGCTCCTAAAGCCACAAATGTTTAAAGCGGACTATGTATTTCATAAACAAGATACATAATCTACAACCTACTGGATAATCTTAGAGTACAACAACAAATACATCACAGCTCAAACGAAAGCAAAAAATAAAGCATGACTCATGGTGCTGGACACTGACATGTTTTCCCCAAAGTTTAATTTGTCACTGTACAGTAGCCGATTGTTGAATTTAAGTATTAAAGTGGTACTATTGAGGTTAATATTTTCGGCAGCCAGTAGTTGTTGTCACAGTTATTGTTTTTAGTAAAGCACTCTAAACCACCCCTGGGCCTTTTATGTGCATTAAAAAAACCTTCAAAATAAACACAGATGCACTGATAGACACACAGAAACCTGCAAGCACAGATACAAAGAAACACACCTACACAGACACAAATGCACACATAGACATGCACACATCTGAAAACAGCCACCTGCAGCTGCATACACAGGTAGATGCAACCATATAAGCATACATACACATACACACCCTCATGCACACATACGCATGCAGGCACGAGCACATATAAACACAAACACACGAGCACATAGATATGCACATAAGGAAGCATGCACATACATATACAGCATTACCAGGAGTAGATGCATTTACACACTGATACACGCATGCACATATATACAAGCACACACACAGGCATTCCTAAATACCTACGCATTTATGCACACTTAGACACATTTGCATGCATGTGCACATATAAATAAACACACTGTCTTTTGTCCAACCATGCTTGGATTACATGAACAGTTAAACTCTCTGCGGTGCAGAACTGAACTGAATCGCACTTTCTGGGGAAAACAGCACTTCCAGGGCTGTTAATGCGACTTGAGTCCTGTAATTAGCATTTTCCAATTAAAGGGTGGAGCCAGGGGCCAGCCCCTGTTGGGTTCTCAGGGAGGTAGACAATTTGTTATAGTGGGTTAACTGGGGGAGGGGTGACGTCACTTAGAATTGAGGGGAGTGGTTATGAGGTGTTACTGCTTGGCTCTTTTACAGCAGTACCGAATAAGGAATTCCAACCCTACATGGTGCAGTGTGCTACCTATATTTAGGCAAGCGCTTCAGCCCCCCCCATGGGGTAGTAAGCGCTATGTAGTCCTTAGCTTAAATCACTGAGCCACATTGCTGAAAATTTTTTAATGGCTGAAGGAAAGAGGACAGACAGCCATTGGAGAGAGATGCAATTTGGAGAGAGAGGGAGAAACAGAGAGAAAACAGGAGGTAGGGATAGGGACTAGAGAACGTAGAGATGAAGAGAAGAAAACAGGAGAAATGTGTAGGAGACTGAGACATGATGGAGACTGCAGATCTGGGAGAAGTCTCCCCAACTATGTACTGCATCAGCTGGCTACGCGGATCCAGGTGACAAAGCCCCTTTACCACCTCACTAAGCCAAGGAACCCTCACCTGACTCCAGTGAGGGCCTCTTTTTGCACGATCAAAGGCTGTGCCGGGAAGCAGGGAAGGAGTTTACTTGATGTGCAACCCGGATCACTGCCTCCCCAGCACTGTGGAGGCCACAGCACAGGCACAGTGAGCCACAGAGGTGGCAAGTGAAAGCCCAGGGGAGGGGGGGACATAGGGGCATCACCAAATTCGTAGGGGGCTGGCAAAGGATGAGGAGGGTAAACATTCCGGCTAGGAAAAGCGAGAGCAGCAGCAGAAATTGAAACAAGACAGCTTTTTTTAAAAATATTAAAGCGGGCGCCGTACACCAGTAGCAGTAGCAGCTCCGCTCTGACTGCAGGAAGTCACCAAAACTAAACAAGCACTGTCACCACCATCTTCAGACAGAGCTTGGAACAGAGCATTTACTTTCATTATTAAGTATGGTATTAACTAGATTGAGAAAACAAGTATGAATGATGAAACTAGTGAATGTATTCATGAAAGCGCACCGTGCATAAAGAAACAAAAGTGGGCGGCAGTCACAGTAAATTGAAAGCGCGCAATGAAGAAGGAAGCACCCATACCTAAACTGAAAGCGCGCCATGCATGAACATACAAAAGCGGGCGGCAGCCATACTAAAGTGAAAGTGCGCCGTGCCACACACTAGTATGAATTTAAATGAACAAGTAATCTCCAAAGAACACATAACACTTGCGAGTGTAAGGAAACTGTAATTGGCCGATGCTCCTTGCGTAAAACCGGAAATGATGCATCCAAGCACTAACCAATAAGGAGCCAGGAAATAAAAGTGACGCAGTGGTGAACCAATTGCAAGCAGCAGGCAGGATTACACTATGTAGAGTGATTATAGCAGGTCTTGCATACAGCGCATGCGCTCTGATGCTCAACCTAAAAACGGACTGTTGCTCAAAATGAGGAGCAACATGCAGAGCGATTCTTTCTTTCGTGCAATGAATAATGCAGGAAAAATGTACATGTTGCAATATACTTCTCTTTCCTGCTGATCACTGTTCGTTTTATAAAATAAAATTATAAGAATAAAAAGCAAACTCTTCAGTTGTTTAAATTGAAGCTGAAGTGCTGCTTATTGACCTGCCTTTTACCTTATTTGCTGGGTTTGGCAGCAGCCATTAAGACGTCATTGTTCAACTACAATAAGTTTACAGTTGAGCAGATACATAATTTTCTTATTACAGGTGACTAGAAACATCACAGGTGGGCTGTAATAAGGAAATTAGAGGCAGATGTTTATACTACGATTGCAGGTGTCTATGCATTATAAATAATCCAAAATTGATATAGTAAGCACAATATAAATGCAAATTCAGTGAGAAAGTGTCAGACTCATGAAGGCCTTTTTCAAATGTTGTATTTATTACATGAGTAGGGGAAATCGACTTTACATAAACCTGCCAGTTCTCGGATCGCAGATGCGACTGACACCGGATGTTTGAGGATTCACAGGTCCCGTTCATTTTGCCCAGCAGAGTGCGCATTGAAAGATATATGCACCAGCAGTGCTTTAACGAGAGGACGGATTCAATTCCCTTCACCAGCCTTCCACGGCTGGTGAAAGTTAAGTTGGAGTTTCCTTTGGAACTCTCCACATCCCTGTACAAATCAGTTTGAGTTTGGGTGATTCTTGGTCCCACAAAGTACTGAGGAGGCCATAATTAGAAGGCCGAAATGCGTCGACCCCTATTATTCAGGATCAACGGCACTTCGTCTAAAAGAGAGAGATGTATATTTAAGCCACTGGGTCCTTGACCATAAAATTATTGTTTGAGGCAATTAATTAAGCCATGTATTAGATGGTCAATTTTGATTTGACGTTGTTACCTGAAGACGGTATATTTCTATTGTCATTGCCTTTATAAGGGCAAGTTATCCGTCACTGCGGTTGCTTGTGTTAATCTACTCGACATTATACTTTTAATTTTTCTCTTTACTTTGTATGATGCTTTGATAGTTTGTAGTATTCTTAACGGTGTATATTACTTACTATTATGTTTGTAAAAATGGTAAAAGATTTTTTTATTAAAAACCATTGAAAATGAAAACAAGAAATTAGTTGTGTGGTCATTGTTGCCTGCTGTCTTTTTGTACAGTAATGCCTCTAAATAGCTAAGAGATTCACACTGTATCCAGGATCACAACTAATGATTAAATAATATTAGGCAAGCTTCTTTCCTACCAGAGGTGACAAATAGTAAGTCTGCCTCTTGATAATTCATTGAATGTTTCCTGCTAGAGCTCCCTTTTTTGGTTCAAGTATTTATTACATGAGCAGTTCTCAAAACCAGCCTAGAACTGCAGCTAATCTGACAATACCACGATACATTGGCACCAATCATCGTAGGGATGGCATTTAGGTTGTTTCATTTAGCTCATTAACAGTAAGCAAAATTCAAAATATTAATAAAAAACATTTTGACCTGCTTTCTCATCTTTGGTTCTACTGCCTGTAGCATGAGGCACCTGAAAATTAGTGCTATTTATTTTAGCTCGTCCCATAGATGGCAAAATTGCATGCGCCTTTTAATATACATTTTTTTGCCATGCTCAAAGTTAGAGGATGTCCCATAAATACAGAACTTTGACAAAGTACAAAAAAATCTTGCTGAGATGGCTTTCTAGTTTGTCAACTTTAAGTCAAAGGAAATCGAGACTTGTGATAATTTCAGGAAGAATTTATATACTCTACACTAATGTTAGATATATTGTTCCTGAAAGAGACAACAGTTATGCAGCAGCATTGCTCTTGAAACGTTATTGGTTGATTGTACTCTTTCAAGCTATTTATGGCACCTACAGCCATTTGGACTCAAAGGGAAAGATTACAGATAGAGACCTAATGAAGTTGACCAAAATATGTTTGCGATACTTTGGCCTGTTGATTGATGGTTTTCTTCACTATTTAAAGTGACTGTGAAGGTAAAACCATTCTTGCTGACATGTAAGAAAGGAAACACTGGAAATGTACAGCATGTTAATTTCCCCATCATAGTAATTTGATCTGAGCAGGAAAACTATTTGCAGTCATTTGATGCTGCTAAGAATTTTCATCAGCAGCAGACCTGCAGTCATATCTTCTGGCTGCAAATCTAAGTAATGTAATCAATTATCCCTCTATAAGTGCTGTCTTCTGAAAAGACACTATCAACTGAAAAGGGGTTATATCCACGGACATCTATTAAGCGTAATCTGGTCTTATAGTTGAAACTACTGCCAGTCCAGTTCATCACTCACCCGCCATTCCTCACAAACATAATTGAAAAAGCAGTCTATGTTCAAGTCCAAGATCCAATTACTGCTAAATATCTCCTGCATGACTACCAGTCTAACATTGAATCATGCTGCAGCATGAAGACCACCACCTAACACATCATAGACGACGCCCTTCTTACCACAGATGAAAATAACCTCTGAATCCTGATATTGCTGGTCCTCTTAGAGGCCTTTGACACAGTCAACCATCCCAGCCTCATACACACCTTGGAGTCTCGAATGGGATCCACCAGCAACATCCTTCAGTGTTCTTCTACCTTTCCAACCAACACCATTTTGTTCACATGGCCATCTGCAGGTCCCAAAAGATCCCTATCACTAATAGAGTTCCCAAGGGGTTCACATTGTCTCCTGTCATTTTCAACCTGTACATGGAGTGATTTGGTGATCTACTCACAGATAACAATATCAAGCTTCACCAATTTGCTGAAGATATACAACTCTACATGAAGGTCTCCTATGCGTCAGGCATCCAACGCTTCAAACACAGCTTGTACATCATCCAGACCTGGATGCCCAGCACCTACCAGAAGCTCAATCCCACCAAGACAGAATTTCTGTTATTTGCCAAGAACAACTAAACAAGATACAATACAAACCTGGCTCAATTACATGAAGCTGGACGGCTTTGAACCTCAACTTTCAATGAATGACAAGTCACTTGTATTCATGATGGACACCAACTTACCCTGTAGGAAAACATTGCTAAAAAACACGAAGATGGCCCGGTACCATCTCTCTCATCTTGAAAAAACGAAACTGTTTCTTCCAGAAGTGACATCAGAGCTGCTGCTCAAATCATCCTACTCTCACTTAAGGCTTAAGGATGGTAGTAACACCCTGCCTCCATGACCTCCTAAACTCCAAATATGAACCCCTTAAGGGCATCCTACACTACACTAGGTCCTAAGTAAATGTGATTATGTCACCCCATTCCTGATGAAACTCCATTGACTCTACTTGCGGGCCCACACTACATCCAAAACCAGCTACATAATCTGCAAATCCATGATGAAGCACCCTAGCCTACAAGCACCCCAGCAGACAATCTCTCTATGTCTGGTGGTTCTCTGCACACCGGTATCCAGGTGCTAATAGACTGCTGACTAAGTAGTGTTAAAAAAAAAAAAAGAGACAAGGCAGCAGGCCTTTTCAATCTGTGAACCCAGGATCTGGAAAAACATCTTTATATTCATCATAACCGCCTCAACACTTTTCCAATTTAGGCAAGAGTTTACGGCTCACCTCTGTAAGGAGCACTACGTCACAATGCAGTGATCATCTCCAACCCAGCAAACTCCCCTATCTCTAGTTGAGATTGGCCTCTCTATAGTGCTTCACTGCCTTTTGGCTTTTGGCTAGGTTCGCACTATAGAAACAACAAATTCATACAAATTCATACATACACACACACACACACACACATAACACTGCTATGTCATGTGTTACCCCTAGCTGTGCCATTGCTCACCCTGCTAAGGGCCAAGAAGGCAGTGTTGGGAACAGGGCTCTATCAGCTATTTTTTATTTCTGTAGTATCTACTATTTGCCCCAAACTTAAAATTCAGCAGTTAATGGGAGGCTGTAGTGGAGCAAAGGGTAGGACAAATGGTCCCCCTTCTGAAGTTTTCAATGTTCTAAGAGTTAGATGTTATTTCTGCAATCCATGGCATTTTTGTGAATTGGCATCCTTGACTGCATCTGTAAAGTGTGACTTGATCTCATGCACATTTCTGTATCCATATTTTTCTTGGAAATAAGGAACTGCTGAGCTGACAATAATACATATACTGGAAGTGAAATGGATATAAATTGGATGGTGGGACAATGCAATTCAGAAACAGGTAATGCCTCATAAAGCTTGTGCCTTGGTTACTTGAACAACTGACTTGTCCTGTTGTCCATTCTCAGGAGAGTAGACGAGTGAAAGCTGGTAAGACTTCCTCATACAACGGTATCTCACTGGCCGCTGGGTGGCTGTGCATTTCACAAGAATGTCCCGATTACTTAAAAAAGGCCCTGCAGTCAAAGGACAAAACATGACAACATGCATTATACTGTTGTATTCTTAAGAACATCAACTTCTTCTGTTTTCTATTTCCAGTTCGTTACCAATTTTACTTGACCGATTTAGTTGTATGCTTTCTAGTATTCAAGGTGAGGCCGGAGTCACCCATTGCAGCCTTTACTTAGGACAGTGGAAGACCATCGGATTTAGAGCCTGTAGATCAGGACAAAACGAGAGCTGAATCTTGTCTCTCATTTATGGCACATGATGCCGACCTCGCAAACTCTAAACTGGTGTACTGGGCATCTCTTTGTGCCCTGTCAAGTTTGCTAGATGATATTCTACTTACATCAAGTCAACCAACCCACCTGTATATCTACAGGTCACATGGGTGCAATCCTGCAACGAGTACTAGCGTTTTTCGAAGAGGAAGAGAGATTGCAACTCTAAAAACATAGACATGCGTCGGTTCCATGCTTCTTCGAGCTTCCTTTATCCATATCCATGCTTGAGCATCAAGCGGGGACGCACCACAGTTTTACACACCGCTTCTAGTACCAACAGTGTTGCTGTCAGGAAGCTCCACTGGCCTGCAAACAGGGTCTTTCTTCATCTACTTATCAGTATTTTTCTCAACAAATGGCTGCACGTTTTCAGCCTCAGTGTTTTTCTCAACAAATGCCCGCAAATATTTAAATAGATGCGTTCCCCCTCCCGCCCCCTTTCCATGTCTTTTCCATGTATCTGACAGTTCATTCAATCAATCAGTGCAGCCTCAATAGGGAGACACTTGCTGGTTAAAAATCTATTTTTTAATCCTTCTCTAGTTCTCTGGTTACTTCCTCTGCTTGAATGCTGCAGGTGTCGAGCTTCTTTTCCCATCATTGTCATGGTCAGGGGAGAGCAAGGACAAAGAAACTGCTACAGTAGGAGGCCGCACAATCGCCCTGCTCAGCAACAAGCAAGGGGGACTTGGCTTTACGATGTAATAAATTATCCCCCTGTCCCTGTGAGCAGCTTTTTGAAAGGATACATCCGGTCGCCCTGGCATCAGCCATTATATACCCGTTTCATATTGAGCCAGAGGGTTAAATAAATTAACCTTATTTATATGAGTCCCGAAAAATAGAAACCGCTCTGAAGTGAAAGAGCTGTGTATGGCTGTGAGGAGATGACAGTAATGGCTGTCTGCGCGCATTCCGTTTTTAACCACTTCTCTCAAAACTGGATGGAATTTCTTATATGGAAATTAAAATGTGCAGGGATTGCATAGCACGTTCTCTGCTCACTGACTACTCACTATTAGCAGTGAATCGTTGCCCCCTTAGTCTCCACATTTGTCTATACAAATACCTATTCATTTATTTGCATTCCATGTATTCAACACTAGTATGCTGCCTTGCAGTCACTTCAGAACTCAGCTCTGCAAATGATCAACTGCAATACTCAGTGCTTTTTACTTAAAATTCCATACAGCACTAAAATAAGTTAGCGGGAATGCTCGCAGGTGTTTGCTGAGGTTCGGGGGATGTGAGTGTGGGTGTGGGGAGGTCAGGAACAAAACAGGAGTCTGACTGATGTTCCAAGTTAAAGACAGGGGGGCTCATTTACGAGAAGTGACGCATCACTGCGTGAAAGCAGCGATGCGCCACTTCTCAGTGCGCCCTCCTTGCGACACCAATGATGCGTCATATTTACAATATGACGCATCATGTCGCAAGGAAGGACAGATACGTCAGTATAACTGACGTATCTGTCAGCGCAAAAAGTGGCGCATTGCTGGAGTTGTGTCGGACCCTGACGCAACTCCAGCAATGTTCCTTTCACATGGGGCAAGCCCCATGTGAAAGGGCCTGCGTCACCCTTACGCCTGCCATGAGGCAGGCATAAGGTTTTGACACATTGGCGTCCTAGAAGTGGCGCAGCGAAATCTCATAGATTTCGCTGCGCCACTCCTACGACCCTTTTTTGCGAGGGTACGCCCACCCTGCATACATTATACCTGGCGCAGGTATAATGTAGCGCAGGGGTTTACAAAGTGACGCATCTACCTAGATGCGTCACTTCGTAAATATGGCGCAACATGGCGCATTTTTTACGCCACTGGTGCGTCACAAAAAGTGACGCATCGGTGGCGCAAAAGTGACGCAGGGGCTCATAAATAAGCCCCAGGGTGAGTCCAGTCTGGTGGTAAGATGCAATCGCTGCTGGGATTCATGGACACAGATTAGGAGCTGCCACCTGTAGCAGGGGCTCTTGCAGCCTTGGTTTTAGAGTTCGTGAAACCAGCGGTAAGAACAGAGACAAACATGGTAGTAAACACATGATTAATTATGAGTATGAACACTAATGAGGCTTGCATCTAACAATGCATTGCGTGAACTGGAGCAGACATGCAGGCAACGGGCCTCTTTCCCCCATTGTTATATTCTCTAACTGCCCTATTTACTTTCTTTAGTTAGCACTGCATGACCACACACACCTGAGAAGCAACTATGAAGCTGTTGAGGAAAACAGTGACGTCATTAATGGTCAAATAGTGGGTGATGTTATTTATGCAGCCCCTGGCCATTTTGTGATCAAACTCCATGTTGGGCTTTCTTCAATCTCTGATAATCAGAACGTCTGTCGCTTTCAACTGCAATTAAGGTGTCTAGAACGTACCCTGTGCCGAAGACCAACAGGCAATGCTGAAGGCCAGGCCTCTGTAAACTCAGTCGGAAAATCATGAGTTCTAGCAACTAAATTCTGCAACAACAATGAGAAACTCACCCATAAATAGCAGAGTTAAGAGTTCTTCTGTTCTCTCTGATAGATGAAGTCAGTCGATGGCACTGATGGTTATTTTTTTTTTGTCATTGGTTTCGCTCTGATATCCATAAGCGCTTGAAGATCTCAGTGCATTTGCAGAATCCCGGAATATCTCCACAATATGCGGTATCCCAGAATTTTTTTTTTAAACGCTTGCAATTTCAATTTGAAATCAATTTAGAACAGAAAACAATCTACGACACTGGCTCCCCTGCTGGGGAAGTTCTGGTCAAGAGCACTGTATGGGACAGGCACTGTTATTACCTTAATGGTAATTATAGTGCCCTGTCCCTGACAGTGGTGGTCCACACATGTAGGTGTTGGTACTCGCCGTGATAAACTGCACTCGTTTTACAGTTCTCACTGTGAGAACAAACAACTGGAAGTGATGCATGGTATTTTATTTGCAGTACTCTTCTTTTCCTAGTCTGTGGCAGGTGGATAAAAAATTGCCCCAATAATGGCAGAGGCTCTTGGGCTGTCAAGAGGAACATTCCTCATTATGTGCATTTTATTCTCACTCAATTTTAGGTCTGGGTTTTAACACTGCAGCTTTCAAAGTCACTTAGGGCCTGATTACGATGACGGTGAGACTGCCACCGACAGCCTGCCGGCGGCAGTCTCACTGCCATCGTAGGCATGTTTACCGCCAGCCATATTACAATGGCGGGCGGATCGTTGGTGGTCAGAAAGACCAACCGCCATGTATCTGACGGGCTCCTTGAGCTAGCTGGTGCGCCGGAGGCAGCCATAATCCCTACAATGGTGGCGGTGCCTGCCAGGCATCACCATAGGGATTATGATGTCCCTCCCCGCCAGCCATTTCATGGCGGTTTACCTGCCATGAAAAGGCTGGCGGAAAGGGACATTGGAGGCCCATAGCGGGCCCCCTTTTCCCCCTAGCCCTTAGTTTTTGGTGTTGGGGCACACCTACGGTGCCCCCTACATATCCCTGCACGATGTTCAGGCACTGCATGGTGCCTGCCATGTAGTGCAGGGAAATGTTTCAGGTATATTTCATGCACTGCGGCGGGTGCTGCAGCCTGTAGCCCCCGCCACAATACATGAAATAGGCATTGTGACCGCTGTGGTGGCGGTCGCTTTCTTATTCGTACTGTGGGTCCACCGACTTGTAGTCAGGTGGTCCCTTTTCCGAATGGATGGCGGTTGGACGAAAGTCCGACCTCCATCCTAAGGAGGCCCTTAATTCTTACAACATTCATAGAGTGGGTTTTGGCTCAGCCCCTTTGGCTGAATGCCAGACTAATATAAACAAAAACATTGTTTGACATAAATATTGTCCTAAATGTCATTTAAGAAACGATTGCCCTTTTAGGTGTATACTTTCTACTAGTAACGTCAATGGCTCCATATGTTTGTAGACGGTTAGGGCACAATATTTATATCAAATGACATTCTAAGATCCTAATTCTGTTATCACATCACCTCTTTCCAAAATTGGCTTCTTGACCAGCCTCTTTAAGCCTCATATGTCTCATAAAATCTTTATTTGGATTACATGAATCCATAAAAGCATCAAACATATCACAGATCAGAATTTCTTTGCATATTTAAGACATCATTCAATAAATGTTAAAATTCATTAAGATACATATGCAGACAATACCAGTGCTTTCATCATTTAAAACCTTACTACAATTACACAATAATATTGCCCTCCTGCTTAAAAGTGAAACTAATATGTATGCTATAATTTCGCCCTCCTGCTTCAAAGTGAAACTTATAAACAAACTGTTTTAAAATATCCCTGATTACTTCATCTCAAAGCTCTAGCTTAAAAGCTGTTGTATGCACCTAAGCAGTTATCTACATAAAACATGTTTGTATCTCTTTCTAAGTGCTAAGCACAATCTTATAAAATTAAGAACTGCCCAGCAAACGTCTTTGCTTTCCATATGTTTTAAATAGCATAAGCCTTCCAAATGAAGTCTAACGTTCAACTTCCACAAAATAGGTATTAAAAACCATCACCTTGGTGCCTCATAAAAAGGGCAGAGCAGAATCAAATGGCATGTGTTCTGTGTGGATAATTGATCATACACAAAAGGAGGTAGATCATGGGACCAACTATTGTGGAAGGGAAAGGCTACCAACAAATGAATCGTGCAAAATCTAAAAAAGGAAAGATACTGCCTGTGAGCAGGATTTCTTACCCAAATTAAACAAGGTTCTATCTCATTTGTTGTTTAATGGGACATATCTAGCCAGGGTTGGCATACTTTGCGCTTTCCTTAACCTAATGTCAATACAATAACTTAAGAAGCTATGTTTTACTATCTCTTTTGTGTTTACAGTAATAGTAGATGGATTTACATACAATTCTTTCATGCCTAACATTTCAAAAGACTTCTTACATCAGGAAACCAAACGATCTCCGTCGCCCTTGTTAGACCCAAGCACTCCAAGATGTAAGCGCGCACCTGGGAGCCCTCAGGGTTAGACCAAACCTTAACCCATGACAATAAGGGAGAAAGATTTAGGAGATCCGTTAAGTATAAAAGGGCACGCTCTCAATGGCATAATAAATTTGCTGTGCCTTGGGGGACCTGTAATAGTCTTCTCAAAAAAGAGTTTTCCACCTTTTGTAAAAGGTCTACATTTGTATATCCCCATAAGCCAGCTCCATATGATCCTGCTTTAACACTTTTTGTTTTATAGAGTTGAATGTGCTCTTTAACTGGTTTTTGTCCTAGTTTCTAGTAGAATCTAAAAATTGCTTCAACATTACTTTTGAAATGATTTGCCCTGAGAGTTAGTTGCTGTTTCCATGACAGAGCCGAGCTAAATAAATTTTCAAAATAATTAAAAGTATGAACTTTCTCCAATATTGCACTTCCCATTGTAAACATTTTAGTTTTTGTATTTCGTTGCCAGCAAATCATTACAAAAGATTTACCATAATTAATTTTAAGATCAAATGAGGACATGTAAGTTCCAAAGCCATCCAGTAATATTTGCAAACCATTTGCGGTTAATGCGATTAGCGCAGCATCATCCGCATATAATAAAATGGGTATTTGATAGCCCCCATAACAGGGATATCTTGCCCTAAGCCGATTAAATGTTTGGCAATGCCATTTATATATAGCAAAAAAGAATTGGAGCGAGAATACATCCCTGCCTGACTCCTCGCATAGATTTTCTCAGGGTTGTTAATTCACCCTGGGGACCATAGTGCACCCTCACACATAAATCCTGATTTAAATGCTTAAGTAGCAGTAAAAGATCATTCTCTACCCTCATCTCCTCCATCAATGACAATAGCTTGGCCCGATTTACCAAGTTGAAGGCCGTAGATAAATCAATAAAGGCCAAGTGCAGAGCTCCTTTTTTATCTGAAACATACTTGCCTTCAATCAAGTACAAGTTTAGGCATTGGTCTATTGTACTTACTCCAGGCCTACAACCAAATTGCTGGCTTGACAATATTTTATTTCCTGAAGCCCAGTTTTCCAAGCGCTCCAATTTGGCTCTACCCAGGATCTTAATGCTTGAGTCAATTAACAAAATAGGCCTGTAGCATATTGGGGAAGTCCTATCTCCTTTTTTGTAAATCGGGAGAATAGTGGCCATTTCCCATGATTCAGGGATAAAATCTCTAACTACAAATCTAAAAACATTGGCTAGAAGACAGTTGCGGCTACTGCCCATTCTATGTGGTGGGCAGTGCGGGGAAAAATAAATATACACTTACCTTCTGCTCCCCGTGCCGCACCTCGCTACTCCTCTGCTCTCTGCACTGCAGTTTCATGATCACAGGCTCCCAGCTCACCTCGCAGTCCCAGCGCTTCTCTCATGCTATTACTCCCAGCATGAGAGAAGCACTGGGATTGGGCGGAGAGGGACAATTTCATGCTCCAGCAGGGACTGGATGCCTGTGCTCCTGAGCCCTACAGATATCTCCAAGGAATAGCCTGGAGATATCCAAGTGCTCCTGTCTGTTTGGCCAGCTGTGGACTGCTGACTAAAGCAACATGCGCACTTTCTGTGCCCACTACTCCTCCTCCCCTGCTGGTGACACTGGGACCTGGTTCCGCCCTGCTCCAGACTCAGTGGACTCAGCAAACTCGGCCGAATCAAGGAAAAATAAAATGATAATAAAAGTGTTTTATTATCATTTTATTTTTCATTTTCTGCCTTTAAGCGGTGGGGCGATGCTCCTCCACCATATTGGAGGAGCCATCCCTGCTAAAAGAAGGGCCCAAATTATTTGATTTAAAAACATCAGCTGGAATGTCGTCGGATCCTGGCGCTTTCCCCGCTGTACATTTATTGATTGCTTCCTCCACTTCCTTGACCTCGAAACCTAAGGAATCATGCAGTATTCGGGGTCTATACTGCCCTATATCAGTGTTTACTATATCGGTATTTGGGGGGGTAATATCTGAGGGCGTGTAATCAGGATGAAAAAATGGACATGAAAGGAACCATCTATTTATCTGCGAGTATTACTATCTCGATTTTGGATGCCTCAGAGTCTATAAAATAGGGCTTATATACTATTTTCCAAAAGAGTCTATTATCTCTTACTAAGCTGGCTTTCTGTATGCCATTCCATGCTTCCCTTCTAATTTCCCTTTTCCTCTCTTCTTACTTCTCCTTGTATTGCCATCTGGCAAGTTTAATTTTGCACCGGACGCGGGGATGTTCGCAAAAGGGTTTTCAATTTTCTATGGGCTGCCGAGCATTTATGAGTTAAACCACCTAAACAGGGGGTTTTCTCCTTTAGGGATATTCGCTGTGAGGTTTCTAGATATGGCGTTGCATAATGTTTAAAAACGTAGTTGTAAGTCCTGCCCTATAGGATTTTCTGCGAAGCAGGTGGCAATTAAAGATGAATGATCGCAAACTAATTGCTTCAAAAAAAGGTCAGGGATTACCTTGGCCCATTTCACTGTTAATCCCTTTCTACTCGTTACTATGTCGCCTTTTTGTTTATCCATGTTTGCAGGTTTTACCTCAATGTTCAATGCTAGTGTCGTGTAGTTCCTATATATCCTATACAGGATCTGCGCGTTTAGATAACATAAACTGTGGGTTTGGTGGAGGACGGATTCCGTTCACCCCCACCGGATACGTTAGCCTGTCTGTATTAGCTAGCTCACAGTGCCACTATAATCTCCTCTTATCACAGAGAGAATAGATTCTGGCAACCTCAGAACATGACAACCCTGATCCCCCAGGATCATGGAAACAATATACTACCTCTCGCTCAGTCACTCGTGCTCACTTAGTTTGTCTCAGAGAGTTACACAAAGTAAACAGGTTGGGCGTTTCAATAAGTATTTATTGAACAGTTGCTATTCCAGTGTATAATATATGAGTTGCAACAACCATTAGACAGTAGCAGAGATATACAATTAGCAGTACTCCGAAAGTAAAAGGATGGTAAAGTTCTACCATCTTGCAGAAATCATGAATATATACAAGTACATAAAACACATGATAAAAAGTGCGTACTCCTACGATGTCTCCCTAACTAGATGTACCTAGCATCTGTGTAGGTGTCATGCCAAGAATAAACACAAAGAGATGATGGACGGAGTGCTGAAACTTTTCAAACACTCACCCCCAGTCACAGATCTGGGTTGAATCCATCATCATTCTTTAGCTCACTTTGCCAACCCAGTTCAGACACAGCTATATGCAAATCAGTCTTGACCCTGTGCCTCATGGGAACAGTCCAGCCCGAACTGCAAAGCCATGTCTTCCCTGGACCAGAAACAAGCATCCAGGGACCGGTTTCGGACTAACAGCCCTCATCAGCCAGGCTAGCTTGAATCCAGTGGCAAAGTGAGCAAGGGACCCACGTCTGGGCATACCCTGCCAACTTAGGGCGAACAAAGCAAACACAAAGAGATGATGGACTGAGTGCTGAAACTTTTCACACACTCACCCCCAGTCACAGATCTGGGTTGAATCCATCATCATTCTTTAGCTCACTTTGCCACCCCAGTTCAGACACAGCTATATGCAAATCAGTCTTGACCCTGTGCCTCATGGGAACAGTCCAGCCCAAACTGCCAAGCCATGTCTTCCCTGGACCGGAAACAAGCATCCTGGGACCGGTTTCGGGCTAACAGCCCTCATCAGCCAGGCTAGCTTGAATCCAGTGGCAAAGTGAGCAAGGGACCCACGTCTAGGCATAACCTGCCAACTTAGGGCGAACAAAGCAAACACAAGGAGATGATGGACGGAGTGCTGAAACTTTTCAAACACTCATCCCAGTCACAGATCTGGGTTGAATCCATCATCATTCTTTAGCTCACTTTGCCACCTCAGTTCAGACCCAGCTATATGCAAATCAGTCTTGACCCTGTGCCTCATGGGAACAGTCCAGCCTGAACTGCCAAGCCAGGTCTTCCCTGAACCGGAAACAAGCATCCTGGGACCGGTTTCTGGGTAACACCCTTCTTCAGCCAGGCTAGCTTGAATCCAGTGGCAAAGTGAGCAAGGGACCCACGTCTGGGCATACCCTGCCAACTTAGGGCAAACAAAGCAAACACAAGGAGATGATGGACGGAGTGCTGAAACTTTTCAGACACTCACCCCCAGTCACAGATCTGGGTTGACTCCATCACCTGGATTCAAGGTAGCCTGGCTGAAGAAGGGTGTTACCCAGAAACCGGTCCCAGGATGCTTGTTTCCGGTTCAGGGAAGACCTGGCTTGGCAGTTTGGGCTGGACTGTTCCCATGAGGCAAAGGGTCAAGACTGATGTGCATATAGCTGGGTCTGAACTGAGGTGGCAAAGTGAGCTAAAGAATGATGATGGATTCAACCCAGATCTGTGACTGGGGGTGAGTGTCTGAAAAGTTTCAGCACTCCGTCCATCATCTCCTTGTGTTTGTTATGCCAAGAATCCCTCTAGGATCTAGTCCACCCCATTACCTGAGAATTAGAGTATGTGGGACCCCGTCCTGGTCTCGAGTTTGACACCCCGCGAGGGATGTTAGACCACTGCTAGCTGGAGCGTCTGCATGCAGGAACCTCAGCCTCTCTGGTCAGTGTGTCAGCCGGGAAGTCACGGTCTCCTCTATTTTCCTAAGCAAGATGTGCTGTATACATACCCATAGGTCTCCCCAGGTGTCCTACCTTGCTGTGTTACTGTGTCGGCCTAAAGGATGACGTTGGGACTGAACTTTATACAGAGATATTATACAGGAGATGGTAATCCTACTGTTAGTCCTGCTCTGCTTTCAAGAAGCCTCATGCATAATGTATGAGAATCGAACCAGGGAAAAACCCGCCTTCTGAGTGCAGTGTCATATCTAGGTAAAAGGTCAGTGCCTAAGAACCGTTATGTATGCAATGTAGGGAAGGATGTAGGTGAAAGGTTGCAATGTTACCTGCGCCTATATAGGGTACCCATATGGAATATAACACTAGGATCAATGGATTATGATTGCTCAAGCAATTTGGTACAACCGTAAAATCCTGGGTATAGAAAGCAAGATCACATGACATAAAGATGTGATCAATGGTACTACCCCTAAGGCAACCCGTTAAAGTAGGGAGCAAGCTTTCTTCATTTACATTTTTTGCCAGGTCACTCGCTGGAAGGAGGGAAAGGCTTAAAATAAGGCTATTCATGGTGTCCCCATACACAGTTTGATCAAAGTGAGTTAAAGTTTCTTCCTCCATGTTCCTCAAACCACACACCCGCTTATCATTTAATTTACACAATTTTAAGTTAAAATCACCTGCCCACATTAACATTGTTTTACATTTTATCCTGCAGGAAAAAGAATATCACAAAATCTTTAACGGGAGCAATAACCTTTGGGTTAAACTCTTTAAAATGATTATAATAATAGTTAACCACCATGAGGTCAAAATCTCTCTGGCCAAGCATTAAGAAAACTAAAAAGAAAGGAGACGACCATACTTTAGACACTTTTGAGGCAGGGATCAAAACAGATACAAGTGTAGCTAGACCCACTTTTGCCCTGCCTGCTGGAGAGGGAAATGTGGATCTCAAAAGATATGATACCCCTTTACATGCACAGCTTCTTGTATCCAAGTTTCCTGGAGACAGATAATGCTCCAGTTTTTCATAGAGTTAATCCAGTCCAGATTGTTTAACTTAGCCCGCAGGCCGGTGATATTCCAGGAAGTAATATTACATCCCACATCTGCTGGAGTGTCTGGCAAACCATCTTGTGTTAGTCCTGAAGGTTGGTTTGGAGGGAACCCATCAGGTTGTGTGCTAAGTAAATCTATTTGGTCCAAAGGGGCAATAAGATCAAATCTATTAAAAGTTGACACTGCAAAAGGTAAGGTGTGCTGGAGGCATGGGACGATATTGAGGTGCGCTAATCAGCCTATAAAGGTAACCTAAAGGTAATGCTTCAATCCTGCTTTGCGAGTGATAGATGTTGTAAACCTATTAGGATCTTTCTTACCAAGGCCTCAATTCTGAAGTTTACCACCACACAATCAAAAGCATCTCTTTTTGGCTTGGTCCCCACCCAGTCTACTCTCCGCATTTGGTTGATATTGTTATGAAGTGCACTTTGATTTCTTAAGATTTTGTTTAGCCAATGTACCGTCTTATTTTTCATTAATGTTGGTTCTCATTATGTAACAAGCATTGGCACAGCCAATAGTCTTGGCAATGCCCAAGCTATTGGCCTTGTTAATGTGAATGTCTTTTAGCCATGTTTTCTAGCAGCATATCTGCTGTTCAGCATGGCTGAAAGTTACTGGAAGTCCAGAAACACAGGATGTTGAGCCGATGCAGAGTCTCTTCGCACCCCCCCCCTATGTTGAGTTTATTGTCCTGCCCCCGTTAACACAAAAAATCACTATGACATGGCCTGCACTGACCACATCATAGCACTTCTTTCAGTAACTTTAAGTCATGTTGAACAGCAGATGTGCTGATAGACAACATGGCTAAAAGACATTCACATTGACAAGGCCAATAGCTATGCCAATGCCGAGATCGATTGACTTTGCCAATGCTTGTTAGGTGTTGACAGTGTCTTGCTGAACAAATGTGGAATAGTGAGAAATAGTTGAGGAGCTCTGAAGTGAAGTGAAGTGAAGATGTGGCATAACGGCCAGTGCTACCAACAGGGAAAATAGGGAACCAGGTTTGAATCTCAGGGTCGGCTGAACAATTTGTGCTTCTGGGCAAATCACTTACGCTTCCCCCTGCCTATGACAATGAATGTGTCACTGTGTAATGTAACTGGTGAGCACTGAAAGCGCTCCAATACCATTGGCTGGTGTTAGTACTATGGCAAAATGGAGGATGGAACAAGCGGTCCAATACCATTGGATCGGGCAAAAAAAAAGCATCAGCGACGAGGGAGGTTGTGGGGGGGGCGGGTCAAGCAGGGAAGCAGGAGGGGATGGAGAGACGGGCAAGTAACTACAGGAAAAAATCCTTAATTCCATCAGGATAAGCCACAAAAATGAATGTGTGATTGTGTAATGTAACTGGTGAGCACTTAATGCGCTCCAATACCATCGGGTTGTGTTCAAGCTATGGCAAGATGGACGATGGAACGAATGCTCCAAAACCATCGATCGTGCAAAAATAAATAAACAAGCGCTGTTTGTATTTTAACAACTTTTTAAGAAATGCATTCATTTATGTAGACGTGCTTTCATTTTAGTGGTATATGTGTATGTGTATAAGGGAGACGGCCTGAAAACACAAGTACTCCTATGAAGTGCTTGAAAACAAAGAAAAAAATAGGTCCGCAAACCGGGAGTAGTATAAGGAGACATGTACTTGGTCCATTCACTATGGGAGGGCTAAATACAAGAAGAGGGTATGATGCCCACATGCCATGATGAATGGCATCAAAGAAAATGAGAGGGATGCTCAAGTTTACCAATGGTAGGAAATGGGCGACCTGCAAGCCTACAGATAGAACACAACACGTCTCTTCAAGACAGCCCATGCGCATTCTAGCCGAGACCTAAAAAGGGCATGGCGCAGAGAATGCCAGACTTGAAAGGCATGCTGTTAGAAATGGGGGTCTCTAGTTGGCAGAGGTAAGTACCTTTGTCCAAATAGGGACCCTTGCTTCTAGTCAGGGTAAGGGGGATACACTTCTAAAATAACCCCTGCTCACCCCCTTCATAGCTCGGCACTAGCAGACAGGCTTATCTCAGAGGCAGTGTGTAAAGCATTTGTGAACACAAACAGTAATACAGTGAAAACACTACAAATGGACACCACACCAGTTGAGAAAAATAAGTAATCTTTATCTAAACCAAAACAAGACCAAACGACAAAAATCCACAATACAGTAATAAAAATATGACTTTCAGATGGTAGAAATAGTTCAGTTCAAAGCAAATTGCAGATGCGACACTTTTCTCACAAAGTACCTGGGATGCGTCATGCAAACAAACAAAACGGGCCGCAGGGAAGGTGATGTGTGGGTTCCTTACACTCAAGGAAGGTGATGCATCAGTTCCTTACTGCAGAGCAGGGGAGGTGATGCTTCAGTTCCTTACCGAAGAGGAGGTGATGCGTCGGTTTCTTACTGCGTGGGGAGGTGATGCATCTGTTTCTTACTGCGTCCCCTAACGATGTGACAGACTTGTTGCCTCGATGCGATGCGATGATTCGGTGACGATGCATGAACTCGAGCAGCTGCACAGCAGGTCTTGCGTCGAACTCGGTGCGATGATCTCGAACTTTGGAGATCGGTGCACTCGATGCAGGGTGCGGCAATTTCTCGAGCTGCGGCAGGCGCTGCGACGGTTTCTTCGGTGATACGTCGGAAACAGGTGCAGATGCGTCTCGCTTCTTCGAAGTTGCGTCGATTTTCCAGCCCCCAGCAGAAAACAGTCTCTGGAGGTCCAGAACAGCAGCAGGCACCTCTTTGCAGATTAGAATTCCCAGCAAGGAAATTCAGGGGAGCTGGTGGTGAAGTCTTTGTGTCCCTGAGACTTCAGAACAGGAGGCAAGCTCAGTTTCAAGCCCTTGGAGATCTTCTTTCAAGCAGGTGACAAAGAAAACAGCAAAGTCCTTTTCTCCTTTTCTTGGCAGCAAGCAAGCACTGCAGGCCAGCCCCAGACAGCAAACAGCACAGGGGCAGTATTCCTCCTCAGCTTCTCCGGCTCTTCTCCTTGGCAAAGGTTCCTCTTGATTCCCAGAAGTGATCTAAAAGTCTTGGGTCTGGGCCCCTCTTTTTATACAAAAAATCCTTTGTTCTCTGAAGGCAGAGAGTGTCTGTACCCAGCCAAAACCAGTTCTGTCCTCACTGGTGCAGCTTCCTGGCAGGAGGTGGAGACAGCATTGTTGAAGGCAGACCAGGCCCATTCAGGTGAAAGGAAATCTCCTCCCCCTACTCTAAATGCAGCCCAGGTCCATTCAGCCCAGCCCTGACTCATCAGACTTCTGGAGCCACTGCCCCTCTCCAGCCCCTGTCATCCAAAAAGCCAGACATGCAATACACAAACCTAGCAGAGGCACACTGGATGGTTAGGCAAAAAAATACCTACTTTCTAAAAGTGGTATTTTCAAACACAGAATGTAAAAATCAACCCTCACTAAAAGATGCACTTTAGCATTCTGAGTTCAGGCATACTAAACTTCATTTTCCTACCTTGTTCCCAGGGCCAGTTATGTTTATAAGATGTTATAAACAAACACCCCATTCTGTCCTATGGGAACAGGTAGCCTTGCAATAGTGAAAAACAAAATTGGCAGTAATTCACTATCAGGACATGCCACACACATCAGGCATGTCCTACCTTTCACATACACTGCACATTGCCCACAGGGGTATCATGGGCCTACCTTAGGGGTGTCTGACATGTAAGAAAAGGGTAGGGCCTGGCAAGTAGGTGCACTTGACAAGTCGACATGGCAGTCACAGACTGCACACAGGCTCTGCAATGGCAGGCCAGAGTTCCATTTACAGGCTGCTTCTGTGAGTGGCACAATCAGTGCTGCAAGCCCACCAGCAGCATTTGATTTACAGGCCCTGGACACACACAATGCACTGTACTAGGGACTGACTAGTAAATCAAATAGCCAATCATGGAAACACCAATCCATAACAGTAATTTACAACGGGAGCACGTGCACTTTGACACTGAACAACAGTGTCAAAGTGCCCAAAGTATCTAGACCAGCAAAACGGAGTCCGACATACAGCAAAAACACAGGAGGCAAAAGCAAGAATAGGAAGGGAGACCCATGCCAATGGTGCCAGGTGTAACATGTGTCCCCTCCAGCTGAAATGTGGGGAGAACCTGCCCACCCTCTTGGGAGTTCTCTTCACTAAGGTGGAAAAATCTGGACAGACCATCAGCATTGGCGTGTTCTGTACCAGGGCGGTGTTCCACCGTGAAGTCCATCCTCTGTAGGGAAATGGACCACATCAACAGCTTTGGATTTTCACCCCTCATCTTCATCAACCGTCTGAGGGGCCTGTGGTCTGTCTGAACCCAGAAGTGAGTTCCAAACAAGTATGGCCTCAGCTTCTTCAGCGTCCAGACCACAGCAAATGCCTCACTCTCAATCGCACTCCACCTCTGTTCCCGTGTAAGTAACCTCCTACTAATGAAGGCTACAGGTTGGTCTAGGCCCTCTTCATTCAGCTGTGAGAGCACAGCCCCCACACCGTGCTCTGAAGCATCTGTCTACACAATGAACTCTTCTGAGAAGTTGGGTGCGAGAAGCACGGGCGCCGTGCACATGGCAGATTTCAGGGCATCAAAAGCTTTCTGGCAGGCGTCAGTCCAGTTCACTTTCTTGGGCTGCTTCCTGGAAGTCAGCTTTGTCAAGGGGGCAACAATGGTGCCATACCCCTTGACAAATCTCCTGTAATACCCTGTGAGTCCTAAAAAGGCTCTCACCTCTGTCTTGGTCTTGGGGGGTTCCAAAGCCAGAATGTTATCAATCTTGGGCTGTAGGGGCGCCACCTGGCCGCTCCCTACCTGGTTGTCCCAAGTACACCACAGAACCCTGCCCAATCTGGCACTTCCTCGCCTTGATCGTGAGGCCTGCCCTCTGCAGAGCCTTCAACACTTCCCAGAGGTGGTGCAGATGTTCCTCCAAAGTGGCACTGAACACTGCGATGTCATCCAGGTAGGTGGCACTGCAATCTTCCAGTCCGGCCAACACCTGGTTGACCAACCTCTGAAAGGTGGCAGGGGCATTCTTCAACCCAAAGGCCATCACCCGGAATTGGTAGTGCCCCTCTGGTGTTGAGAATGCGGACCTCTCCTTTGCTGCATCAATTAAGGCAATCTGCCAGTACCCAGACGTCAGGTCAAATGTGCTGACGTACCATACAGATCCCAACTGATCGATGAGCTCTTCAGCTCTGGGGATGGAGTGCGCATCATTCCTGGTGACTGAATTGAGACCTCAGTAGTCCACAAAGAACCGGAGTTCTGGGGTGGCACCGGGTGCAGCAGTCTTTGGGACCAAGACCACTGGGCTGGCCCAAGGGCTGTTTGAGGGCTCAATCACCCCTAGCTAAAGCATCTTGGAGATCTCCTCCTTGATGCAAGCCTTGACCCTGTCAGTCACTCTGTAAATTTTGTGCTTTACAGGAGGACTGTCTCCAGTGTCAACATCATGAACACACCACTGAGTGACACCAGGGGTCAGGGAGAACAGAGCAGCAAACTGTCCCAACAATTGGCGACAGTCACTCTGCTGTTCAGGAGTCAGGGCAGGGGAGAGTGATACACCGTCCACTGACCCATCGTGCTCCTTTGCAGACAGGAGATCAGGAAGAGGCTCAATCTCCTCTTCCATTCCAGCATCTGTTGCTAGGAGCATGCCCACTTCGAACCTCTCCAAGTGGGGCTTCAGGTGGTTCACATGCAGAACCCGCAAAGGGTTCCTAGAAGACTACAAGTCCACTAAGTAGGTGACGTTACTCTTGCGCTCCACCACCTCAAATGGTCCGGTCCACTTATCCTGGAGCGCGCAAGGCTCCACTGGGGCCATGATCCATACTTGTTGTCTAGGCTGAAACTCGATCAGAGTGGCATTCTTATTATACCACCTTTTCATCTCCTCCTGGCTGGCTTCCAGATTCGCCTGAGCGAGTTGTCTGAAGCGCTTAGTCTGGTTTCTGAAGGCCAGCATGTAGCTATATACATCCTGGGGAGGTTTACTGGGAGCTTTCTCCCAGCCTTCTTTCACGAGACTCAGAGGTCCTCTTACAGGATGGCCGTACAGCAGCTCAAAGGGACTGAACCCTAAGGAATTCTGGGGCACCTCTCTGTAAGCAAACAAAAGGCATGGTAAGAGGACGTCCCACGTACGCTTCATGGGTTCACCAAGACCCATAATTATGCCCTTCAGGGTCCGGTTCAATCTCTCAACCAGCCCATTACCTTGGGGGTGGTAAGAAGTGGTGAACTTGTATGTAACACCGCACTCCTGCCACAGGGACTTCATATACTTCGATATGAAGTTGGTACTACAGTCAGACACCACCTCTCTGGGGAACCCCACACAGGAGAAAATCCCCATCAACTCATGACCCACCACGGGGGCCGTCACAGTCCGGAGAGGGATGGCTTCCGGGTACCGGGTGGCATGGTCCACCAAGACCAGGATGAACCTGTTTCCTATGGCTGTCTTGGGATCCAGAGGCCCCACAATGTCAATACCCACCCTCTCAAAGAGGGTGCTGACCACAGGGAAAGGTTGGAGAGGAGCCTTACACTTCCTCCCACTCTTACCACTTGCCTAGCAAGTCTGGCAAGACCTACAATGAGTATCAGAGTGCTTGCGCATCTGGGGCCAGTAAAAGTGGGTGACAAGCCTTTCAAAGGTCTTGTCTTGCCGCAAATGTCCTGCCAAAGGCACATCATGAGCCAGACCCAGTAGGAAGGCTCTGAAGCGCTGGGGTACCACCAGCACATGGGCTGACCAAGGCTCAGCAACCTTTTTTTTATTTATTTTTTATTGACATTTTCAAGAAAAGGTTGCTTTACAACACAACAGGCCAGCATAATATCAAATCAGTACAGGAGTTTAAATAGTCGCAGTCCATACAGTACACAATACATCTACAGTAATTCACGCCCCACCTGTTCACTTCCAGTGAAAAAATACATGTTCATCATATATCCAGATAATTTTAAGAATCAACAGAAAAAAACAACAAAATAGAAGCACATTGCATAGTACCACATAGAGGGCCTAAGGCATCACAGACTCAATCTTATTAAATCCACATTATCCAGAAGTTAAGGAGGGGGAACAGACCCAAAAACAGGTGGAACTCAATATCCCATCATATCAATGCCTCAGTCTGAGTCTCGCCCGCACGCGCCCCTTCAGTAGATTCTTGCTGTCTCTGAGCCCAGGTCAGGAAGTGGCTCCCAGATGTTACGAGGTCTAGAAGTAGGGGGCATAAGCTCCCAGAATGTGCTTAGCTGTGTGTGACCGTATGTAACATCAGTAATCCACCCCTTAATGGAGGGCACCCTTCTCCTGCCCCAGTGGACTGCAACCTGCCGTTTGGCGAACAGCAAGAGAAGTGCATGTAATTTACGCAGCTTGGGCGGTGTGTTCTTAACATAGCCTAATAGGCCCAGGGTGGGGGACGGGACATCTGATGTGCCAAGAATTTGATTCACTGAGGTGAAAATCAGGGACCAGAATTCAGCAATTTTGGGGCAGTCCCATGCTACATGCAAAAACGAGGCGGGAGTGTATCTGCAGCGCCAGCAGCTGTCATCTTCCCTGATTCCCATGCGATGTAGACTCACAGGTGTTCTATAAATCTATGCAAATATTTAAAGTGGATCAATCGAAGCTTGTAATTAGGGGAGAGCTCTGTGAGCTGCCCACAGCAGAAATCCCACTGGGCTTCAGTCAACGGAATAGGGAGTTCGCTATTCCAGTTCTGCAGGGATCTAGGTGTCACCAACGGGGCAGTGCTTTGCATGTGTGTGTACAGTCGTGTAATGAGTTTACGAGGAGATGGGGATCTCAACAAGTTCTCCAGTGCGGGCAGAGTCGGAGGGGCCATCGGGAAACCCTCCCAGAGGGCACAGCATGCCGTACGCAACTTATGATATAAGAAGAGCTCAGCAAATGGCACCGATTGTCCCTCATCTGCCTCCGGGGGGGGCCTGAACGTGTCTCCCGGATACAGGTCGGCGAAAGTTCGAAGTTTCATCTTTTGTTCCAGTGTCTTACTGATGCCATCCTGAATGCAAGGCAGCATTGGATTCTGCGCTAGGGGGATGGAGGGGGCACATAACACCGGGATGTCCGCTCTCTTGCGCAACTCATCCCATGCCCAACGTAGTGTCCCAGAAGTGTCTATATCTCCACGAGGGCGACATGACGTGTGGTAAATCGCCACCCTGAGCGGGACAGGAGCCATCGCGTCAGTCTCGACTGCTACATGGGGCTGGAAGAGCGTCGGATGGACCCAGTAGTGCAAGAATTGAGCCTGGGCAGATAGTGCATAAAGATGCATGTCTGGGGCACCTAGACCACCCTGCTTCAACGGGAGCGTCAACAAATCCCAGGATGTTCTAGCCTGTCCGCCCGCCCACACCAGGGAGACCATCTGCGACTTCAGGGTGTTAAAAAAGTGCTGTGTAAGAGGCATCGGTATGTTAACAAATAAGTACAAAAACTTCGGTAAGATGACCATTTTAGCCAATGCTATCTTTCCGGCCAGAGACAGAGGTAACCCAGACCATATTTTAACCTTCTCTTCCAGCCACGTGACAGCCCGCCCATAATTTAGATTCCACACCTCCTGTGTAACTCGACTTATCCATACCCCCAAATATTTAACCGCCTCAGCCTCCCATCTCAGAGGGAACTCGGATGTCACCGGGGGTGTACCATCTGTCAGTGGAAATATCACCGACTTGGCCCAGTTGATGAAGATACCAGCCAAACCTCCGAACCGAATACATTCCCTCAAAATGGGATCCAAGTTCTCCTCTGGATTGACAATGTAAAGAGTCACATCGTCTGCGTAGAGGGAAATGAGTAGGCTCCGGGAGCTGAACCCTATGCCTCGGGCTGTGTGGTGTTGCCGGATGCGGGCAGCCAAAGGCTCCATCGCGATCGCGAAGAGCAAAGGAGAGAGGGGGCACCCCTGCCTGGTGCCACGCAAAATGAGAAAGGGGTCTGAAAGTAATCCATTCACCCTAATCCGAGCACTGGGCAGAGTGTACAGCAGCCTAATGCGGTTAATGAAGAGCGGGCTAAACCCCATGCGGCCTAAAATTGCCAACAGATATGGCCATTCGAGCGTATCGAACGCCTTGGTGGCGTCTAAAAATACAACCGCGGCTCGTACGTCTGGGTGTAAATAATGCAGCACCGAGAAGATGGTCCGCAAATTGTGAGAGGTCGACCTCCCGGGAATGAACCCCGACTGGTCGGGAAGTGCAATAATGGGAAGCAGGGGCTGCAATCTGTTTGCAATCAGCTTGGCCAGGATTTTAACGTCCACATTTATCATCGATAATGGCCGATAGGAATCTATCTCCGTTTCCGGCTTCCCAGGTTTTAGAAGAGTAATAATGATCGCTTCCCTCATGGACTGAGGTAGCACTCCATCCTCCAGAGCCTCTTCATATAGTGCCAACAGCCGAGGTGCGAGCTCCTCCACATAGGTTTTATAAAAGGACGTGGTCAGGCCATCAGGCCCAGGGGCCTTATCTAGCGGTAAACTTTTTATAACCTGGGCTACATCCTCCACTGTAAACGGGAGATCCATAAACTCTCTATGGGTCCGATTGAACCAGACCAGTGCCAGTGAATCAAGGAAAGTTTGCAGTCCCTCGGGACATGTCGCCTGGGTAGTAGTGTACAAGTGAGAATAAAACGTGGAGAACGCGTCTAGGATTTCTGCCTGGCCCCTGATAGTGGCACCTTGTGGGGTTTGTATTTCGTGAATGAACGTAGTCGACCTAGAGGGTCAGATCATACCAGCTAATGTGCGGCCTGGTCTATCACCCTCGCCATACCGCCGCGCCTCAGCATATTTCCCCAAGAACTTAACTTCGCGTTGAGCCTCTTCGGCGAAGTCCAACATTTTGGATTTCAGGAGAGCCACGGTTTGGGACTCGTTTGTGGAATAAAATCGCTTCTCAAGCTCCTTTATCTGAGTTTCCAGTGAGGCAATCGTGCCACGGATAGCCTTTAACACTCCCGCCTGCCGGGCAATACACTGACCCCTGATAACTACCTTGAATGCCTCCCAAAGTGAGGCCTCAGTAGCTACCTAGCCCATATTGAGGGTAAAATAATCAGAAATATCCGCCCGTATTTCCTCCTTGAAGGCTTCATCAAGCAGGGCATGCGGCGGGAGGCGCCAGGAGAAAGCACGGGGGAGCGAGCCCGGGAGCGACAGTTTCAATAAGCATGGGGCGTGGTCCGACAGGGAGCGCGGCAGATGCAAAATGTCAGAGGTCCAAGCAGCAATATCTCGGGAAACTAACCAGAAGTCCAAGTGGGACCAAGCACTGTGATGATCGGAAATACATGTGCCCTCCTTCACTAAGGGGTGTCTCCTATGCCATATGTCGAGTAATTCCCCATCCGAGATTATGGTATTTAAGGCGGCACTGGCAGCCGGATGTAGGGGGCGAGCCGCACCTTTCCTGTCCATGTCATCGTCTAGGATAGCATTAAAATCCCCTCCCCACAATATTGTACTACAACCTGTCGCTCTAGCCTTGGTCCAAATATCCTGGAAGAAGTTGGGGGAGTCTACATTTGGGCCATATACCGCTACAATAACCAGGGAAACCCCCCCCAGCACCCCATGTATGAGGATATATCTCCCTTCCGGATCTCCATGTACCTCTCCCTCCCGCCAGTCCACTCCCCTTCTGACCAGCACAGCCACTCCGCGGGCGTAGTTAGAGTAGATAGAAGAGTACACATTCCCCCACCTGTTATGTTGTAGCCTCTGCGATGGTGTTACATTTAAGTGCGTCTCCTGCAATAAACACACGTCTATATTATGTCTGGATAAATAAGCATGCACGAGTCTAGATTTCCTGCTGTCATTTAACCCTCTGATGTTCCATGTAAGAAAATTTAGTGTTGTAGCGTGATTACGCATGCAGTACCCTGACTTAAGTGGTGTGAGCAGTGGAGGCGTAGCAGCTTCCAATTACAGACTCTGTATTCTGACCAACAAGATGCAATCATACCGGCAATGAACAATAAAACATTCCCTACCCTCCACCCACCTCCCACTCCAACCCCCCAATCAGGTTGTAGAATACCCCCCCTTAAAAAACTAAAACTCAAAAAGCCACAGAGTGGTACAGGGAACCTTCCCATGGGGGCGCAGCGGCACCGGCAAACCTCCCTGTTCACACAGGGTGGCCGGGAGTCCTGCGGAGAGTGTTACAGGTCCATAACAGTAATACTAAATCGTACAGAACAACGACACACCGTGCAACTCGGAACCCACAGCACCAAAGCAGACAGCACCTCCCCAATCCGGTATCATAGCATTACAGTCACCCAGGCTGATGAGCTATACAATACCCATGTCAGTCATTGTCACTAAGTTGGCCAGCTGCAGACATCTCAGCTCCCCGGGTTTCTTTGTTTCTCTTCCCTCCGACATGTTTGGCAAACTTCAATGCGGACTTCGCATCAGTGAAGAAGTGGGCTGTGCCATCATACGAGACCTTTAGCTTGGCTGGGTATAACAAGGAATAAGGGATCTGTGCCTGCAGAAGGAGACGTTTGGCAGGGAGAAATTCTCGGCGTGCCGCCTGTACCGCAGGGGTGAAGTCCAGGTAGAACGAGATGCTGTTGCCTCTGTGTGATATTTGACCCTTCTCTCTAGCCCACCGCAAGATAAGATCCCTATCTTGATAATTCAATAGCTTCGCCAGGATTGGCCGAGGCGTTGCCCCAACTGGAGGTTTCAGCCCCAAGGATCTGTGTGCTCTCGCCACCACAAAGACAGGGGATAGGTGGGGATCAAAAAGTTTGTGAAGTAGATCCGCTACGAAGGTCTCCATTTTGGAGATGGCAGTAGTTTCCGGGACACCAGTAATGCGTAGGTTATTTCTACGCGACCTCGCCTCCAAATCATCGTTCTTAGCCCGAATAATTCCTAGTAGTTTGTCCATATGTAGTAGCTGTTCCTTAGTTTCCACCTGGAACTCGTGAAATTCGGTGTGGCGGTTTTCCAGAGCATCAAGGCGGGTCTCGTGTACAGTCACCTGGGTCTTGACCGAGTCCAGTTGCGTAGTCAGGGTATCCAGCTTCGAGTCTATGTTTCGCAGGCTGGAGCGCATCTCCAACATGAGGGTACGCAGGTCTTCACCCTGATCCTCCGCGTGCGTGTCATGTTGACCGTCCACCTGCGCATCCGGGTCTGATTCAGTGTGACGCGTGGCACGCTTGTTTTCAAAAGTAAGTTTTGGTTGCTTAGCGTTTTGTTTACCCATGGTGCAGAGGCAATAAAGAGGTGCAGATCACGAGGGGGGTCAGCCTGCACTCAGCAAGTCCTGTCGCCACCCCACTCCAGCAGGAACGTCGTCAGCTGTGCTTGTACCCCTCTCACCCCCAAGTGCCTCTTAATTCACCCAGCGCTACGTGCCTCACAGCGACCCGTTCCGACCTACCAGTGGACACGCGGGTCTTCCTTACTTCCACAGGGGTCCGATACAGGGTCTCACCTCAGATGTTGCCCGCCCCCAGAGAACCACTCCACAACTGTCAGTGCCACAGAGTTAACACGTCATAAGCGGCTATATGAGTGATAGATGGGCACAAACCACCAAGGGTCCTCAGGGGCACAGACAGGATGTTGCGTGCCAGTAGTTGTAGCCCTCTAGAAGGGCAGCTGGGCGACCATCCACAACCAGCCGCAGCCCGAGGATCGCCGCAGCACTCAACGCCAGTCAAATCGCGCAGGGCCACACACTCACTGGTCTCATACTCGGGCACCTTCAAAGGCACATATCACGGCCTCCGCTGAATGACAATTCCTCCCTCCGGGTGGTCCTCCACGGTGAGAGCCGGCCTAATCTAGAAATGACGGATTCTCTGCCTATAGCGCTATGCACCTTCTTGAGCGTTCCTCGCCAAGTCCGACACCCACGCTGGAGCCGCAACTCCCCTCAATACTGACTCGGCGGCAGCAGCGGTCCTGAACCGAGCTGCATATCCAGGCTTCCGACCTTCTCCTCTGCCTCAGATCTCGGCCGCAGTACAGCGCGGTCTTAAAATGGTGGCGCAGGGTTTCTGAGAGGTCGTCCCCCTCCACCTCACACGCAGCTCCAGGCAGCAGCAAGCAGCGGCGGTCATAGCCAAACGCTCCGCAGTTCCTCTGTCCCCCTCAGGCAGCGCACATACCTCGAATCTCGGGGACGCTGCGGGCAGGGGAATCCCGTCTTCTCCCCAGGTACGCTGCCTACGGCCCACCAGCAGCCGCGGGCTCAATTTTCAGGCTGCCCGCCCGCAGCACAACCAAGGGTCCGGATTATCGCGGGCAGTTAGCGGCTCCACAAAGCTCCACGCAGCCCAGCCCCAGTATACCCGCAGGTCACAGGAACGACAGCGCCGGGGTCCACAAGTGTTCCGCTACACCTAGGCAACAATAACCAGCTTAACAACTCTCCATATGCAAGGATTATACAAGGATTAGTTCCCGGCCGGCGGAGCTCACTCACAGAGCGGCCATTCCGCTGCACGGCAGACCACGCCCGTCCAGGCTCAGCAACCTTAGGCTCACCATACAGGAGACCATTCTCCCAGTATATCCAATGTGATCCAGACTAATCACCTGCTGCCTGGTTTGCAGCCTGTTGCTGCTAACAAACAAGAGAAGGGCACTTCTGCTGCTCCTGGCAGAATTCCTCACTGGTGGGGCCTCCTTCCTGCTGCCAATGGGTCAGCTCAGGCAGGCCCCCCAGTTCAGCCACTTGTTCCCTTGTAGGCTCCAGGGCATCCCCCTCAAGGTTTTCCTCCTCCTGGACCGTGGAAACTTCGGGGGCCGGTTTCCTGCACCCCCTGCCTCTTCTCTTTTTGGCAGGCACCTGGGCCACTCTTTCAGGCTCCAGGTCCTCTTGAATGCCCTTACCGGCTGCCATTGACCGAGTGGTTAGACACGCCCGCTCAGGCAGACCCAACATCTCTAAATGAGACCTCCGCTCCACCTTCGCCCAAGGGGAGCTTTCCAAATCATTGCCTAGCAGACATTCAACAGGCATGGCTGGCCTCACAGCTAGTTTCAAGGTACCTGAGACCCCCCCTAACTCAAAGGGAACCTATGCCACTTTGCAGAGGCACTCTGAATTGTCAGCCGCAACTACTGGGTAGAATGTGTTGGGGACCACCTGCTCTTTAGATACCAGCCGACAACTGACAGCTGTCACACTGGCTCCGGTGTCTCTCAGAGCCTCCACACTATGGCCATTGATGGTCACCCATTGCATGTACTTCTTAGTGTTATCTGGCAGATTAACTCTTGGGACCATCTCACTGTCTCCTAAAGAGACCAGGGACATCTCTGCAGGACCCCACCCCTCTTGGGTACCCAACTCCTCCCCCAAGGCTACACTAGCCATCTGCCGGGTCGGTGCACCAGTGGGTGCGGTGGTAATATTTTTGGGACATCTAGGATCCCCTTGGAAGTGGCCTACAACCTGACCACAACCATAGCACGCCTTGGGACCCCTCTGAACAGGCTTACTTGTCAGGATCCATGGCTTATTTTCAGTGGGAGGCTGGGAACCCTTATCTGGGTTCCCTTGGGGATTACTTTGGGGCCATTTTTGGAACTCCTTCTTTTTACCCTTATCCCCCACACTCTTCTGCTGGGGACCCTGCCCACCTTTGGTGGAGTCTCCAACATGACCCTTTTGGACCCTGGTGCTGACCGAGCGGTCTGCCTCCACAGCAAGCTTTCTGGGATCAGTCAGCTTGCTGTCAATCAGGTGATGGCGTAGCTCTGGAAAACAATTATCTGACAAGTGCTCCCATGCAACCAAATCATAGAGCCCCTGCAAATCATTCACCTTGCTACCCTTCACCCAACCATCCAGTACTCTGCAAAAGTAGGACACATACTCCACCCAAGTACCTGACTCCAGCTTCTTGTAGTTCCTAAATTTCTGCCTATAAAGCTCTGCGGTCAACCCATACCTGGCTATCAAGGCTTCCTTCATGGGGGCATAGGACATCTGATCCTCAGTGGGCAAAGCTAGCAATGTCTCCCTTCCTTCACTGATGAAGCAGCCCACAACCCCGCTCCCCAATCTCTCTCAGGGACCCGGTGGGACCTCATCGCTAATTCATAGGCCTTAAACCACTGCCCAATGTCCTCATGCTTCATGAAATCTTTGATAACATCTTTGGGAATGTATACCTTTCCTTCCCCAGGCACTGACGTTGTTCTGCCACCACAGAGATTGATCTCTAAACTCTTTGCTTTCAGATCCAACTCCCTCAACCATCTCTCATGCTCCAAAAGCATCTTCTTTTCCTCCATGGCCAATTTCTTGCTCTCCAATTCCAATCTCTTATTTTCTAAGTTGCCCTGGCTCCCCAGCTTGAGCTTAGCAAGCTCCAATTCATGCACTCTGCTTCTCTCCCTGTCTTCCAACTCCTCTGGAGACAGACCTTTTGAAGAAACACTGCTGCCCACCCTGGAAGGCAACTTCCCCCCAGTCAGGCACAATAACCCCTCCTGCTGCCCATCTAAACACTCCCCCTCCACCATAGACTCCTCGGTATGCTCACTGGCATTCCTTGATTCCAACCAGGCCCTCAGCGCCTTTTGGTATTCCTCATTTCTGGTGAGACCTCTCACAGAGATTTAAAAATTTCTACATACACCTTTTAGTTGTGGCACAGTGTAGGTATAAACCCCCTCTTCTTCAAATTCAATATCCACAGATGCAATGGATGCTGGTTTACTCATGGTAAAAATTGGCAGTTCTCAAGATGCAAAAAATTCCCAGGAAAAAAAACTCTACCAAATGTACGTGGTTGCGTAATGGTGTACACTATACTAGTAGTTTACACCAATCACTGTATGTAAGTCACAAATGCAAGTCCAGAGCCTCACCGCTGACCACCAATGTTAGAAATGGGGGTCTCTAGTTGGCAGAGGTAGGTACCTTTGTCCAAATAGGGACCCTTGCTTCTAGTCAGGGTAAGGGGGATACACTTCTAAAATAACCCCTGCTCACCCCCTTGGTAGCTTGGCACAAGCAGACAGGCTTATCTCAGAGGCAGTGTGTAAAGCATTTGTTAACACATTCAGTAATACAGTGAAAACACTACAAATGGACACCACAACAATTTAGAAAAATAAGTAATCTTTATCTAAACCAAAACAAGACCAAACGACAAAAATCTACAATACAGTAATAAAAATATGACTTTCAGATGGTAGAAATAGTTCAGTTCAAAGCAAATTGCAGATGCATCACTTTTCTCACAAAGTAGCTGGCATGCGTCACGCAAACAAACAAAACTGGCTGCAGGAAAGGTGATGCGTCTGTTCCTTACACTCAGGGAAGGTGATGCGTCGGTTCCTTGCTTCGGGGGAGGTGATGCGTCGGTTCCTTACTGCAGCGCAGGGGAGGTTATGTGTCGGTTCCTTACCGAAGAGGAGGTGATGCGTCGGTTTCTTACTGCGTGGGGAGGTGATGCATCGGTTTCTTACTGCGTCCCCCAACGATGCAACAGACTTGGTGCCACAATGCAATGCGACGATCCGGTGATGATGCGTGAACTTGTGCAGCCGCACAGCAGGCCTTGCGTCGAACTCGGTGCAATAATCTTGGACTTCGGAGATCGGTGCACTCGATGCGGCATGCAGTGATTTCTCGAGCCGCGGCAGGCGCTACGACGGTTTCTTCGGCGATGCGTCGTAAACAGGTGCGGATGCGTCTCGCTTCTTCGAAGTTGCTTCGATTTTCCAGCCCCCAGCGGAAAACAGTCTCTAGAGGTCCAGAACAGCAGCAGGCACCTCTTTGCAGATTAGAATTCCCAGCAAGGAAATTCAGGGGAGCTGGTGGTGAAGTCTTTGTGTCCCTGAGACTTCAGAACAGGAGGCAAGCTCAGTTTCAAGCCCCTGGAGATCTTCTTTCAAGCAGGTTACAAAGCAAACAGCAAAGTCCTTTTCTCCTTTCCTTGGCAGCAAGCAGCCACTGCAGGCCAACCCCAGACAGCAAACAGCACAGGGGCAGTATTCCTACTCAGCTTCTCCGGCTCTTCTCCTTGGCAAAGGTTCCTCTTGATTCCCAGAAGTGATCTAAAAGTCTGGGGTCTGGGCCCCTCTTTTTATACACAAAAATCCTTTGTTCTCTGAAGGCAGCGAGTGTCTGTACCCAGGCAAAACCAGTTCTGTCCTCACTGGTGCAGCTTCCTGGCAGGAGGTGGAGACAGCATTGTTGAAGGCAGACCAGGCCAATTCATGTGAAAGGAAATCTCCTCCCCCTACTCTAAACAGGAGGCAAGCTCAGTTTCAAGCACTTGGAGATCTTCTTTCAAGCAGGTGACAAAGCAAACAGCAAAGTCATTTTTTCCTTTCCTTGGCAGCAAGCAGCCACTGCAGGACAACCCCAGACAGCAAACAGCACAGGGACAGTATTCCTCCTCAGCTTCTCCGGCTCTTCTCCTTGGCAAAGGTTCCTCTTGATTCCCAGGAGTGATCTAAAAGTCTGGGGTCTGGGCCCCTCTTTTTATACACAAAAATCCTTTGTTCTCTGAAGGCAGAGAGTGTCTGTACCCAGCCAAAACCAGTTCTGTCCTCACTGGTGCAGCTTCCTGGCAGGAGGTGGAGACAGCATTGTTGAAGACAGACCAGGCCCATTCAGGTGAAAGGAAATCTCCTCCCCCTACTCTAAATGCAGCCCAGGTCTATTCAGCCCAGCCCTGACTCATCATACTTCTGGAGCTACTGCCCCTCTCCAGCCCCTGTCATCCAAAAAGCCAGACATGCAATACCCAAACCTAGCAGAGGCACACTGGATGGTTAGGCAAGAAAATACCTACTTTCTAAAAGTGGTATTTTCAAACACAGAATGTAAATCTCACCCTCACTAAAAGATGCACTTTAGCATTCTGTGTTCTGGCATACTAAACTTTATTTTCCTACCTTGTTCCCAGGGCCAGTTATGTTTATAAGATGTTATAAACAAACTCCCCATTCTGTCCTATGGGAACAGGTAGCCTTGCAATAGTGAAAAACAGAATTGGCAGTAATTCAATATCAAGACATGCCACACACATCAGGCATGTCCTATCTTCCACATAAACTGCACCCTGCCCACAGGGGTGCCTTGGGCCTACCTTAGGGGTGTCTGGCATGTAAGAAAAGGGAAGGGTAGGGTCTGGCAAGGGGGTGCACTTGCCAAGTCAACTAGGCAGTCCCAGACTGCACACAGGCTCTGCAATGGCAGGCCAGAGTTACATTTACAAGCTGCTTCTGTGGGTGGCACAAGCATTTGTTTTACAGGCTCTGGGCACACACGGTGCACTGTACTAGGGACTGACTAGTAAATCAAATAGCCAATCATGGAAACATCAATCCATAACAGTAATTTACAAAGGGAGCACTTGTACTTTGTCACTGAACAGCAGTGGCAAAGTGCCCAAAGCATCTAGACCAGCAAAACGGAATTCGACATACAGCAAAAACACAGGAGGCAAAAGCAAAAATGGAAGGGAGACCCACGCCAATGGTGCCAGGTCTAACACATGCTATCTGGACAGCTGTAGGGCACATCTGCACTGACAGAGGTAAATGACTAATAGTGCCTTTCAAGTAACCCAACAGACGTGCCTTTTTTCATTCCACTGTGTGTAGTGTTTTCTTTTAACACACACACTGTTCTGTAGAGAAAAGCCATATATTAACATATCCTTACCAAGTAACAGACCCTTAATGGAAGATAGAATTCGGGATAGCATCTTTGTCACAACATTTGCCCTAATCACTGGGACTTGCCAGTGCAAGTACTTATTTACTCAGCTGCTGGGATTTGAGAGGATACAGGTAAAGCAGAACATTGTTACCCTGTGGCTCATTCCACACTCTCCTGTGGAAGGACTGAAGCTCAGTAGATGTTTTTATATGTGTCTCACCCTAACCTTACCTTTGGATGAATGCAGTCCAGTGGGGTTAAATAGGTGGGAGGGGGTGTCTGTGAAAGAAGTGTGGCTAAAGATGTGTAACTAGAAATCCTTTCCAAGATGCATGACCTTCATAATTAAGGGCTTGGCTTAAAACGTGTAAACTAAAATCCTGCATTTCACACCGTGTGCCACGTGGCTGGTGTTTGGGTGCCTCCAGATTAGTTTTCTGTTTTTGTATCCAGGTATGTCACACAACAACACATACACCTAAAACAAGTTAGAACTATTTACTTTATCAATGCTTGTTAGCTATATCAGATATATGAATAACAACAGTTTTGTTGTGAATAACTAAATTAAAAATATTTCAAGTCTAAAAATATGAGAATGTGAATTAAACATTGCTATGGTCTGAGGGAGGGGTAGTGCCATTCGGAGTGTGTCAGACACTCCCGTTCTCACGTTCACAGCATATTCTTCTTTGCTAGACACTGCTAGACACTTATCCACTTTTTCTCCCCACATCCTTCTAAAATTCTCTATCTGCATATCTCACACTTTCCTACAATAACAACTGGTACATATTTGAGGCTGTGAGCTCTTTAAAGAGGCAATTGACTGGATGTGCATGCAGTCTGCACACCTCTATGACCCATTGTAAAAACTTGCACTGCCTTCTGCCTCTACTTCGAAACTCTCAAGCATCATCATAAACAACCACCCACAACCTGAATTCACTCAGGCATGTAGAGGTGACTCAGTTTAAACTAAGCACTATACAAGAGTCATTTATTCAGGGCCACTGGAATTATGCAGCAGGGGAGGACCATATTATGTGGCAAGGTTGACTAAAGTATGCAGCAACAAAAAACAAATTGAGTAATGTGTTACATTTTATGGTAGCATTACTTCATTATTTTGCCATTTTTACACAAGATAATACTGTCTGGGCAAAGATTCCACCTTATTAGTACCAGTTTAACACCCAAATACAGCAATAAGCCATTAAACCATGACAAGCCAACCTTTTTGAAGAGAATTCCACTGCATGGGGAAATGTGTTGCAATGTTATTAGTTACTTTTCATCTGTTTGCGCCAGAAACACAATTTGTTTTTGTTTCAAATCTGCAGATTATGCAGCAGATGATGGATAATGTGGCAAATACTGCAAATCCATAATTTTGAATTTGCTTTTGGCCACACCATGCCCCTTTACGAGTTTCCACACACACAGGTTCAGACACCTACATGTGCTTGGACATTACATGCTGATAACAGTTCCACTGATGGAACCGTGGAATTAGGACACATGAATACAAGGTTTCTTAACATTACTGATATTAGACACAAGCCAAATAGGAGAGCTGCCATCCTGGAAAGGTTATAAAATGTCTCAGCTAACGCTGACCTCAACACCACTATGCTCTGTCTGTCTAGGTCTTTGGCTAATACATTTGCCAACATGACGTGAAGCCCTGAAGAAGTCTCTGCTAAGGGACGAAACATGTTGGCTACAAGGAAGAAAAGTTTTTAAAAGAATAAGAAGATGTGAATGAAGGAACACTTTTTAGAAAAACTTTGATGGAGTCTGTGCACCATGTAATTTAATCAATTTGTAATGCTCATATATTTGACATGAGGAAAGGTGGGTGCTGATCATCTTTTTTCAAATCCATAATTATGTAGGAAATGCCGTTATTGCAGAATCGCATAATTTCAGTGGCCTCACATATATTGCACGAACAAAACTACAGAGACACAACTCATTAAAAAATACTCTTAGAGAATGCAAAATAAAGTAGAACGTGTGAAATGTAAACCTTGGATTGCACTGTAGACATGCAATACCTTAAGGGGTTTTAGATTTACTGTAAAAAAAACTCGTTCAGTGTTTTGATCGTAAAGTTAAGGACATGATTATATAGTTTGATAGGGACCCGTTTCAAAGTCGATTTTTAATTACTGTCGGGTCTGAGAACTGACCCACTTAAAGCCTTGGGTGAATGTTTCATTGGGTTTATCCAGTGCTCCCTCCTTCAGGGTTGAAGTGGAATTCTCTTTTTTACTACAGAGCCGATGGTATTACTGAGGAGAGTTCATATGAGCCCCTTAACAAAACATTTATCTGGCAAGCAAATTTCAGAGGAAGTCCAGAACATATCCTTAAAACATGAACAAAGCTCGGGGTTGACAGAGGAGTATTGGGAACCCCAGGTCTTTAGCACTTGCAGGCAATACAGACTCTTTGGGGCATATTATCAACAGCCAGCGATAATTATCGCTAAGCGCACTTAGCGCGATTTTAATTATCGCCGGCTATCGCTGGATTACATCGCTGAGATAGCGCGTTATTATCAACGCTTATCTCCAAGGCGATGAAAAATCCAGCGATAGCGGCGAAATGTGTGAACATCGCTGGAAATCCAGCGATAAAACCACAGCGATAGGGGAATCCTTGCTAATAGGGCAGGGTGGACTTATCCTGACAATCCACCTCCCATAGGATAATATAGCTAAGTCAGTTTTAAATCAGGCGTTCAGATACCAGCGGTAATCGGGGTTAGCGCTACTTTTATTATCGCTACGTGGGTTCGCGACCGGATTGATAATAGGGGGAAGTTGTGTTAGCAACAGTTTTCATGTTATTTTAGTAAGGAACGCCTACTTTGCATATCATTAGCGATAAATATCGCTGACATGCAAAGCGGCTGGATAACCGGCAGCTATCTCAAGGAAACAAGCGCTAACGCATGTTAGCGAGTCCTTGGTGATAGTGCGATAGAAATATTGTCGCTTTTCCGGCGATATGTGCCGGAAAAGCGGCAATACTTTCCTTGATAATATGACAAATAACACAACTGAACACTTTTCTTTCGAACAAATTCTGCGCAGGCACTCACCCTTCGCGGAGCTTGGGGAACACAATAACACAATACACCCCAGGAGTCTGATAACCCTGACAACAAAGTAGTGCAAGCTTCAGAATATTTAAAAAATATTTTCTAGAGTTCTGGAAATATTTTAGAGAGGTTGCAGACATATCTCTAGAAGTGCACCATTGTTGTAGGCGACGTCCTTCTAAATTGTCACAGTTACAAGGGAGCATCCATTTAACATGTGAAACCATGCATTTTTCATGCGAAAAGGGGGAAGCGTTTGTATCTGCTGCTGAAGATCCCTCAGTGGGGAAACGAGGAGAAAACCGACTTTCCTCTTCCACAGCAATTTCCACAGCGTACATGTCGGTGCACTTTGGGTGCTCTCACAACCCACTGTGGTCGGCTTGGAATAGCAGGGGCATGCCACTCCTGCTTATGGTGAGTACATACAAGCATCAAAGATAGCGGCCAAGCTGACTCTGCCAAGCAGCCATTATTGTTGTTAAACTTGGGCGAAAGTGCAGACCACACGGCCTCTCCTGCCAGGTTATGGCATTTTGTGCACTGTGGAACAGTGGGATGGGGACCGCATGGGCACTTCTGGGGCACTTCTGTGGCCTTGCCTGTGACTTCCCTAGCACGACTGCAGGGAACAATGGTGCACAGCTCCGACATGGGTAGACCAGAGGGAGTGGCTGTGCTGGCCCTGCCTCACCGTCACCCTCCAGCCCCTCAATTGTGTGCATGCAGGAATTAAGTAATTGAGCCAAGAGTATTGTAGCTCCGTGAGCCACTCAGGAAGCTACTACAACCTTTGTTCAATAGATTGTCAACAAGCGGGCCATGTTAGCTGAGGGGAAATTCCTCTCAGCCAATCACATTGCTGCATTACTTAGGGTTTCCTCTTGCCCGCCACTGCGTCACCACATTGCAAAACGGCAGTCATATTTAGTGAGAGGAAACCCTCCATCAGCCAATAGGAGTGCAATAGAAGCACAACATTTCTGCCCAATCAAGTCCTGTAAACATGGCGACCAATACGTGGGGGTAACAAAAGCAGCTCTCTGAATTACTTAGGAAAGTTTTTTAATGTTGATCACATAAGGTTTAGCGACAGCTGCATTGTCCAGCCAGACCTGAAAATGGCTCCCGTGTAACAGTTAAGATCCACCAGCGTGGTGCTGCATTATAGTAATGCTCTGAAATTTGCGTTCTCTGGAAGAAGGCCTCTGATGTGAGTAGAGTGTCACATATACGGAGCTCAGAAGGCTAAGTGAATAGAAGAACGTCCAACATCTGGCTGCATCGCGCCCTTGTTTGCTTTAGGCTTTGCACGCAGACGACCACCCTGGCTGCAGGGCCTTGGACGAACAGGAGTTTTTCATGCACGACTGGCAGGATGTGCTGAGTTTGTGTATTAATCTTGTCATCGGGCAGAGTCTGAATGTTACCCTGTGGTTTGTGAACATTATGTCAGTTTTTAAAACAGATCATATTAGGCACAAGTGGATTTCCGTCACCCCCATGCCAACTGAAGTTAGCACCACAAAAGTACATAAATCAGCACTTACCTATAAACACCTGTTGAAGCTCCAAGCTGTCTCTGTGTATTCAGTCACTGGTAGTCAGTGATCGAAATGGACGGGATATACTGGGAACAACGTTAAGAATCTTTTTTAATTTTACAAAACACAGTTGCCCTACTTTTTGTAAAAAATAAAAAACACCAGTACGTGAAAGGTTAATGCTGACTTTGAGGTGCCTCTGGCTGAAAGGGAAGAGATGAGATCCCAGGTACTGTGAAGCCAAATGAGAGGCAGGCAGTGAAAGAAGAAGCAAGCCTTCTGACTAGGGTGCCTGCTACCTGAAAGAATAATAAATGTGTGCAACAGGTTACTCAGCAAAGCTAAAGGCTGCTTGGGAGCCGGTGTATGGAGTCATATGAGCCTTCATGGTGACAATGATTTATTCTTTTTGAGTGGTAATTAACATGAGTGGTATCTGCTAAGTTCTGGAGTGTATGCCTCTAATGGAAATTGCACATTATAAATATTTATTTAGCAAGCAGTGAATTTATTTTAAACACTAAGGTCCATCGGACAGCCAAACCCATGGTGGAGGTGTGGTGGTGGTCAGGAACTGCCACATAACAAGTACGGTAGTAGGACAGTTTTGGGCCTGCCACAACTGCCAGAGAACCTGGCAGTGGCGCAGCGGTCTGGGGCAGCAATATACTTGGCATATTCTGAGTTTCCCTACTGCCAGCCTTTACATGGCGGTAAGGTGGGGAAACAAAGGGGCTGCCCCTGTACACTGGGATGAATGTAGGGGGGAACATTGTGTGCCCCCCTGTGTGCATGCACGATCAGTTCCTTCAGGTCATGGAATTAACAGCCCCTGCCATTCAGGAACTTGGTTTGGTTTGGTTTTGGTTTTCTGGAAACTTATAAGCACCTCCATCTATCTCAGTCCGGGTTTAGGGCCCTACATAGTACGTTGACAGCACTCATGGAAATTACTGATTCCGTTAGTTTGCATTGGATGCTGGTCAAAATGCTGCACTAATTTTGTTAGACCACTTTGCGGCATTTGACACGATTTCACACAAGATCCTGCTAAACCGTCTTGCACATATCGGGGTGGAGAGGAATGCATTGGCTTGGTTAGGTTCCTTCCTAGAACATAGGGAACAAGCTCTTTGGCTTAAGCCATTCTTCTCCGAAGCTAAAACCATTAAGTATGGAATGCCTCAGGGCTCAGCCTTAAGCCCCACACTTTTTAAAATATAGCTGACCCACTGGCGTATCATATTGAATACTTTGACATCCAGGTCTCATACGCAGATGATACCCAACTGCTGCAGACCTATAACAACAATTAGCCTGAGGCAAAAATGAAATTTACAGTCTGTTTGGCAGCAGTTATGCGATGGCTCAAAACGAATTCCCTAAAATGCACACCAGGAATAACGATGATCCTGCTATTTGGTTTACCCTCTTCCCAGATGGTTAGGGGCATGGCTGGCCAGTTGTACCACTTCCTGCCTCGCTGAGTTGGCCAGGAACCTAGAGGTTCTCATTGGCACGCTCCTATCACTCCAATCCCAGATCGCAGCAGAGGTTAAATCTGCATGCTGGTTTTTAAGGATGTTGAGGAAATTCCTTAAACTCTTGCCATGAAAGGCCCAGAAAAATGTGTTACAGGCATTGATTTTGTCAAGACTGGGCTATGCTAATGTCCTATACATAGGACTCCCTGAGTATCTTATTCATAAGTTGCAAAAAATTCAGAACACTTAATCTTCCTAAGCATTCCTCGATCACCCAGTACCCCAACCAGCTACTCTGCCTACCAGTGAAGAAAAGGATAATCTTTAAGGCTTTGACCATAGCACACTAGCGTTCTATAAAACCAATGCTTCCTACCTGCATGAAAGACTATCCTTGTATTGCACCCAAAGACCCCTGCACTCTAAGTCGGCCCGTCTTCTCTCCATCCCTTTCATTAAAAGGAAGAAGTGGGGTTGCTCATCCTGCTTTGTGTAAGCTGGCAAATACTGACATGACCTTCCCCTTCCCCTTAGATATATTCCTGATAAGAAACTGTTTTGGAAACAATTAAAAACCCGCTTGTTTAATAGTAACTGATGCTGTCCCTCCTTTTTTAACTGCTTCTGTCCCAGCGCTGGGACACTATAGTAGTAGTTTCTGATTGCTTTACTAAATACTTCATTCATTCACTCATAGTTACTATAGTACACCTGTGGAAGTTTGGCAGAGATCACTGTTAGCATGAGCTGAAGCCATTTTGTTTTTGGCAGCCATTTTAGTTGACCATGTGCTCACCATGTGCTCCTTCCGTCTTCGCTGTTGCCTACCCTTGTGCTTTACTAGAATAACTATCTATAGTTAGCTCCTGTAACACTGCACATGCTCAGAAAAGTCTGTAGCTGCTCATGCACCTGTCTTAGTCTGTAAATGTCAGGCTGCTCTAACTGATGTCAGCAACTTCATTCTCCTCCTACTTTGTTGACTGAGCATTTTCTGTATATCTATACATGTGAATAGCTATTCTTGTGTGTGCCTGTACCGCCTCCTTTTGAGCTCTTGAGTGGGTATAAAATACCCACAGTTTCTGTGCTCCTTGTGCTACCTCATACACTGCCTGAGGGTTTTGTACAGATGTAGTTCCACTCATGAGGTTTAATAAACTGTTGTTTTGATATTCCAGCTTCTGTGCCAATCTCTATTTATTGGTCTGAGGACTAGAGCGCAAAGAAGGGCGAACCCCTAGCACCGGTAGGCCTTGGTGAGGTCTACTTCTACAAATTGGCGCCCGTCACGTGGGGCTCATCGGCGACTTGGATGCCCGACGGAGTGGTCTTGACAGAGGATTGGAATCTCGCTACGGATGATCACTGCATGAGGAGACCCGTGTCTTAGCAAGCCGAGGTGCTTTTCCGATTTTCCCGATTTGACCCTCCAGGTGGTGCCGGTCCTCGACTGAGATCCCTTCTGGCGTTCGTCGTGCAGAGACCAATTGGTCGATTCAGAACTTGGCAGTTGGAGGCTGGAGACTTTTCGCTTGGTAAGGTCGTTTGATGCGACACTTTTTGTTTGTTTGGCCAAAATCTTGGATTTGTTTGGATATATATAAATTGCAATTTATATAGGCAGGTAATGAGGAGATTTTTCTCTAAACTTTGAAAACTTGAACAGCACACATTGTGTTAAGTGTCACTTGGCGAATAATATTGTATATGCTACTATATTCTTGGAATGCCTGTTTCAAGCACACTTCGTAGAATGTGTTGCATTCTTGGAGGTACCAATATGGATCTAGAACAGAATCAGCTGGCTCCCCCTGAGGGGACACCAAATAGGGATATGTACATTAAAAACAGTATTTCTTCTATAATGTATAGTGCACTATGGAATAAATATACCAGCAAGGATCCTGAGTTGCGATGGCCTATAAATGGGTCATTTGATCTTAGAAAAATTCAGTATGTGGAACAATGTATGTTTAAGCGCAAAAGTAGACAAGATATGTTTGACTGTGTACGAATGTGGGAGAAAGAAGTGCGTGAACGAGTGAGAAGAGAGCAAGCTTTAGCAGAAAAAGAACAGCGCAAAAATATCTATGCGAAAGCGCTGGAGCTGAAAAATAAAGAAATGAAGGAAATAAAGAGAGAGAGGATAGGGAGCGTCGTTTACAGGTAAATGGCCAATACCCTGTCCGGCGCCCCCTTTATCCTCTACTTAATAAACCACAGGATGATTCAATTCTATTAGATCGCTCTCCGCCTCCTTATACTTTTCCCTCTGCCCCCAAGATTGATTCTGATGATGACATCTCTCTCTCAGCTCAGGAAAAGTCAGGATCGGACACTAAACGACAGACTCGCTCTGTTATGACGGCTGATCTTGCAGCCACTCTTAGATCTACTGCCCGAAAAGCAGCTCGTGGTGACACTTCTGCTCCAGATCTTATAGCGCAAGTTCAGCAATGGCCGGAGGCAGAGCAGTTATATTTTACAGAGTCGTTTACTGGAGAAGTAATTTAAAGATTCAGGAAACATTCCAAAGAATTAGAGCCTGTTGATATAAAAAATGATCATAAACAGTTGAGTGACGGTCTTTTGCTCCCTTCCCAGGTGGCTGACTTAATTAGACGCGTGGTTAAACTGCGAGCTGATGCATTCCGTTTGCGAGAGGAGAAAAAGGCAGCTACTACAGCTGAACAAACAGTTCAGACCCCCGTGCCACAGGATGAGGATCCCGGGGCAGATAAGGATATTGTAGTTCATGGGAAACCAATGCGTGAAGCTGCGCCTTTGTATGTCCCTCCTAGGGGTGCGGGCACGAATGACGATAAAGATTCAACTGATGCGAAGGGATATTTTATTTATAATTGGGTCTATACTCCTTGGAGTAGAGCGGATGTTATGGCTCTTAAAGCTGCTTTGCCTGATCCGTGGAAAAATCCGGCTGCTTTTTATGAAGAAGTTGAAGGAGCTATTAGTTCTTGTACTATGACTTTGTCTGATATTGATATGTTTTTGGGCTTATCCTACCCCTGATATGTGGAGGTCTATTCGTAAAGTAGATGATCATGCAGCTTTTGGACATCTTTGGAAGGAACTAGAGAGGATAGATGCAGAAAGGGAACCCGCACAGAAACCGCAACAAGAAATTTTAGACCTTCCAAAGGCTATAATAGTTAAATTGAAAAATCTCATTCCTCCTAAAAAGATAGACTGGACTATGTTAGCATCCTGTAAGCAAAAGGCAGATGAATCGGTCTCTGACTTCTTTACACATTTTGAGGAGACATTCCACGACTTTAGTGGCCAGTCATTGACAGATGACACGGGCAAGCATCTGTTTGTCGATAAATTTGTCGCGAAGATGTTGCCAGGAATAGCTAGTCGCCTAAAGGCCAGCGAGAGTTCATGGACTACGTCTTCCCCAGTCTCTCTTTTGACTATGGCTCAGTATTTTGAACGTCAGGAATTGGAAGCTAAGGGCAACGAGGATAAAAAGGCTAAGGATTTAAAAACGAAGGTTATGTTAGCTCAGGTTTATGGTCCACCCTATAGAGGTGGTGGCAGAGGCGGACGTGCAATGTATCGCCCTGGCGCACTCTCTTTCCCCGAGCTACTTTATCTTCTGATCAGTGCGCTTATTGTAAGGAGATTGGACATTGGGCTGTTGAATGTCCACATTTGCGTACTCCGCAGTATCAGCGTGGTCGAGGACAAATGAGAAGCCGTCCGGGGAATTCAGGACATAGGGGAGGTATGGATGATCGCACTAGGTTTGAGGCAGTCAAGCATACTCAGAATTCTTCTAACACTTTTGATAGACGAAACCATTATCAAATGTCTGATTATTCAACTGCTTATGCATAGGAATGCCTAGGATGGGGTAAGGAATCAGTTGAAGTCCCAGTAGATCAGAAGGGTCCCTATGTTAACGCACATGTTTTGGGTTCCACTGATCGGTTTTTGGTTGACACAGGAGCTACTCGTAGCTCCCTGTCCAAACAATTGGTTCCAAGGGCTCCCCTGTCTGGCTTAACAATCACATCGATAGGATTCGATGGGACACCACCCCTTAGCCCACTGTCACAACCACTTGCATTTCACGTTGATAAATTCTCTGCTGCATGTCCATTTTTGCTTTCCCCTAACACGCCGGACAATATTGTGGGTCTTGATATGCTCAAGCATTTCCGAGCTACGATACGTTGTTCCCCAGAAGGCGTGCGTGTCATTTTGAATGATAACTATCCCATGGTTGAGAAGTCTTATCTCATTAGAGAAGATATTGCTTTGGCATCACTCCCTAGAACTTTGTGGGCTATGTCAGATACCGATGTAGGGCAAATGGTTATCCCACCAGTTCATATTCAAGTGAAGGAGGCGGCTTCATTGCCTCGACTGCCTCAATATAAAATTTCACGAGAAGGTGAAGAGGCACTAATACGTATTGTTCAAGATTTGATTGAAGTAGGAGTAGTGGAAGAAGTCCCTTACAATATATGCAATAGTCCTATCCTTCCCATCTTGAAGAAAGACACTGATACTAAAATATACAGGTTTATCATTGATTTGCGAGAGGTTAATAAGATCGTAGTGCCCCAATACCCGGCAGTCGCTGACATCACGACACTCCTTACCATGGTTCCTCCTACTGCGACTACATTCTCTGTGATTGATTTGAAGAATGCTTTCTTTTCGATCCCTATTCATCCTGATAGCCGATATTTGTTCGGCTTCACTTTGAATAATCGATCCTTCAGACTTTGTAGAGCTCCACAGGGGTATACAGAGAGTCCTAGTATTTACAGCCAAGCGTTGAAAAGACAGCTTGATTCTTTTCCTGTGCCAACAGGGTGGCTCTCATACAATATGTTGATGACATCTTGTTGGCAGCTGATACCTCTGAACAGTGTGAAGAAGGAACACTGTCATTGCTTTCATTTCTTGCATCACACCATCACAAGGTTTCTCGGAAGAAATTGCAATATTGTAGACAGCAGGTTACCTATTTAGGTCACCTCCTGTCTAAGGAGGGATGTGTACTCACACCAGATCGTATTCAAGTTATCTTAGACACGCATGTGCCCAGTACTCAGAAAGATGTTCGTGCATTCATTGGTCTTACTTCTTTTTGTAGGCAATGGATTCCTAGCTTCTCATATATTGTTAAACCCTTGTTGGCCCTCCTGACTAAAGACACTCCAATGCCCCTTCCATGGACTACTGAATGTCAGAATGCTTTCCAACAGTTGCGTCAAGCTCTATGTTCTGCACCAGTATTAGGTACTCCAGACTACACTAAGGCTTTCACACTCTATGTACATGAGAGGGATGGTTGTGCACTCTCAGTTTTAGTACAGACACACGGTGATAAGCAGCGTCCTTGTGCATATTTTTCAGCTGTCCTCGATCCAGTCGCTCGTGCGTTGCCTGGGTGTTTTCGTTCTGTTGCAGCGGCAGCTGTGTCCATACGTCAGAGTGAAGGGATAGTCTTGTCACATAGATTGCTTGTGTTAGTACCCCATGCTGTTGATGCCCTTTTGAACCAAACCAAAACGCAGCATTTAACTAGTGCTCGTTTGACAGGATATGAATTGACACTTTTGGCCCCTCATATCACTTTGAAAAGATGTTCAACTCTTAATCCAGTTACTCTGTTGCCGAATCCAGCTACTCAATACCAGTCACAAGAGTCTCATGACTGTATATTCCTTACTGAGGAACAGACAAAGAGTTGTGTTGACCTACAAGATACGCCCCTCTCAAATGTTGATGGAGAATTATGGGTTGATGGGTCTTTTTTTGCGATTACCAGATGGCACGACATCAGCTGCATATGCAATCACAACGCTTCAGACGGTAGTTGAGACAGCTCGCATTCCACAGAAGTCAGCTCAGGCAGCTGAGCTGATAGCATTGATGAGGGTGTGTGAACTTAGTACTGACTTGTCTGTCAACATCTATACCGATAGCCGCTATGCCTTTGGAGTGGCTCACGATTTTGGGTTACTCTGGAAGGAAAGAGGCTTTCTTACATCACATGGGACGCAAATAGTGCATGGAGAATTGGTGCATAATCTCCTGACTGCCTTGACATATCCGAAGAAAATAGCGATTGTTAAGTGTAGCGCACACAAGAAAGTGACTGATAAAATAGGACAGGGTAATGCGTTCGCAGATCGCATAGCCCGCGAAACTGCAATGCAGCGAAGCACCACATCTATGTATGTGGTGAAGTCACAGGCTGAACGTTGGCATGATGCTAGGCAGGAAGTGCTTGATATGCAGCGATCTGCCTCTGCAGAAGAATTTGAGCAATGGTCTAGGGAGGGAACATTGGATGATAAGGGCTGTTGGAGGAATAAAGACATGACTAAATGGAGACTGCCCACAGCCTATTTACATCCTATGATTCATATGGCACATGGGCCGGCACATGTTGGAGCATCCTCAATAACGAAGTTGCTTACGCAAGTTTGGGAGCATCCGGAAATTGCCGGCATAGTTAAAAAGATAGTGCAGTCCTGCTTGATTTGTCTTCAGTACAATCCTGGAAAAGGGACACAAACTCCAACAGGAGGGTTTGCTACACCAACTGCACCTTTTGAGGTTCTGCAAATGGATTACATCCAGCTTGAACGCTGTAATAATCTAAAGTATGTTCTAGTGGTGGTATGTGCCTTTAGTAAGTGGATAGAGGCATACCCTACGAAAGATAATACAGCTCTTACTACAGCGAAGGTGCTTTTAAAGGAGTTCTTCCCTAGATTTGGTGTTTGCAAACTTTTGTGGAGTGACAACGGACCCCATTTCATTGGGCAAGTTGTTGAGTATGTCTTGAAAGGATTGGGAATTAAGCAGAAGTTTCATGCTGCCTTACACCCACAATCAGCAGGGCTAGTGGAACGATACAATTCTACCCTCAAACTTAAGTTGGCTAAAATCCAGGCTTCCACATCTCTGAAATGGCCTGATGCACTACCCTTGGCATTGCTGTCCATTAGATCAGTGCCACATACACGATCTGGCCTTACACCGTATGAGGTGGTATTTGGAAGGCCTATGAATAGTTGGGGAATTCCTAAGCCACGCCCCATACATGATGTACCTTGTGTCTTGATGAGTGACTACCTGTCACAGTTGACTGACAGCTTGCTTTCTATTCATCAACAGGTTCGAGAAGCTCTTCCTGACAGGTCGCAGGGTGATGGTCATGATCTTCGGCCCGGTGACCACGTCATGGTCAAGGTCTTCCAGAGGTCGAACAGCCTAGAGCCCAGGTGGAAAGGCCCTGAGCAGGTGCTCCTGGCCACGAGAACTGCAGTCCGAGTGACCAATCGGAGGAATTGGGTCCATTCTACCCACTGCAAAAGAGTGCCGTCTGCCCTGGTGGAACCTGCTGCACTCGCCGACTATCGACAGATTCTGGACACTGAGAGAGGCCAAGTCACGTCACCTGAGGAACCTGAGGAAGTCTTCCTGGACCACACGATCCCTGGTACATCTCGAAATCAGCTGCGACCCCGGAGAGAAACTGCATTGCTGAAAGAGACTGGTTGAGCAACCGTCCTGGGTTAGTGAGAGACTGAGCTGAAGAGGGGGGGATCTTTTGCTTAGTGACACCCATCTTAACCCTCAGTGAAGAAACCAACGGCTGCCCAGGACTTTAGAGCTCCATCTGCTTTGTTGTTTCAGCATCAAGATGACCATGTCTATGAAAGAGACATTGACTGCTGCGAGAATCTGCGATAAGAAAATTATGTGCATTGTTAGGTTTACTGTCAGTGTGATCATTATGGCAGTAATAACTTGGGTTGTAGAGGAAGTGGCTCCTGTTCGACGAATACTTACTGCTACTACTCCAGCACCTATTGAACACCACTACTTTACTCTCCCTTATCATCAGCAGAAGCATAGACAGTCCTATCTGAACAACACGTTTGTCCAGATGTTGCACCACACACATAATGCTACGAACATTACCAACTGTTGGGTGTGTGGAATGATGCCTGCTCATCAGAAAAAGGGAGGAACACCTTTCATTCCTCTGCCGTTTTCACACAATGGTTCTTGTAGGACTTGGTTTGTGCTGCTCTGGGCTACCCATGTTACTAATATTACTAAATATGATGAAGGAAGACTAAACTACCAGTTGAATAAAGTGTGTTATCCTGATGAGGAAGGAGATCCACAGGCCAAAGGAACTGTATGGGAAATGGAGGAGTATCGCCGAGGAAATTCCTCTACACACTATATTTTCCCAAATACTCGAACTGCTAAGGGTAATGGACCTTTTGTTATAGCTGTTACTAGAGCTCGTGCAGACTTGTGTGTGAACAGTGTTGGTAGTATTCCCGTGGGAAAAAGCGACTGTGCTCTGGTTTTAAATATTACCGGAGTAAATTACAGCAGTTTTACGTCATCGCATAATACCTACTTTATATGAGGGAATAAGGGATATTACAATTTACCCATTGGCTGGTCCGGTACTTGTTTTGTGTCCTTTTTGTTACCACCTGTGTTTCTGGCACCTGGCCGATCGAGGTGGTGCATGTCGCATCATCGGGAGCAGTTGCTGCGTCTATATTCCTGATCATGCCCCTTCAGTTTTTGATGCGATCTCTAAACTGCCTAAAATCCCTGCTGAGATTCACCCCGATACCGGAACATGGACTTTAGCCGGTTGGCTATGGACACTATTTACTACCTCGGGCTGAAAACTGTTGACAATATTATGTATATTATTTGCAATCCTGCTGACATGCTGCCTATGTATACAATGTGGTCCAATGCTTTGCTCCCTCTGTATTACTGCTTGTATACCTCCCAGATGTAATGTTAAGAAAGTGAATGCCCAACGTGTATTAGATCAAGAAGTTAATGAAATGATGAAAATTGACATACAAGATGTTTTTATTGTTCCTTCTAGATTATAGATGTCTTCAGCTAATGCTAAAAGGGTCGTCTGTGGAAGTTTGGCAGAGATCACTGTTAGCATGAGCGGAAGCCATTTTGTTTTTGGCAGCCATTTTAGTTGACCATGTGCTCGCCATGTGCTCCTTCCGTCTTTGCTGTTGCCTACCCTTGTGCTTTACTAGAATAACTATCTATAGTTAGCTCCTGTAACACTGCACATGCTCAGAAAAGTCTGTAGCTGCTCATGCACCTGTCTTAATCTGTAAATGTCAGGCTGCTCTAACTGATGTCAGCAACTTCATTCTCCTCCTACTTTGTTGACTGAGCATTTTCTGTATGTCCATACATGTGAATAGCTATTCTTGTGTGTGCCTGTACCGCCTCCTTTTGAGCTCTTGAGTGGGTATAAAAGACCCACAGTTTCTGTGTTCCTTGTGCTACCTCATACACTGCCTGAGGGTTTTGTATAGATGTAGTTCCACTCATGAGGTTTAATAAACTGCTGTTTTTATATTCCAGCTTCTGTGCCAATCTCTATTTATTGGTCTGAGGACTAGAGCGCAAAGAAGGGCGAACCCTTAGCACTGGTAGGCCTTGGTGAAGACCTCACTTCTACCCACCCGGGGCTCTCACAACATATCCAAATGTTGGGGACAGCAGGGGCAGAGTGAGAAAGCCCTAGCTACCCCTGTCAGCTCCCCAGCCAACGCACATACAGGATGAAGTGAAAGCCGGCAGATAGTTTGTTTTTAAATGTGGGTGCCTCTGTGCCCACTACGGGCACCCACAACATATCCAAATGTTGGGTGCCACAAGGGGGCATGCCCCCACAATCCTTGCTGGCTCCTCAGTCAGCACCCATAACGGATGTTGACGGGAGCTGGCAATTTTTTTTAAAGTGGGTGCCCGGGTGGCGAACCAGAACACCCACAACATAGCTACTTGTTAGGGGCATCATGTGGACCTGTAAGGCCCCCACGGCCCCTCCCAGCTCCAAAGCTAGAATCCTTCATGGGTGCTGGTGGGAGCCGGCTTCGTTCCTCTGCGTCTACCTGGGTGAGAGCAGCTTACTTCTGTGCTCCAACTCAGACATGAGCAAAGTTGTGCTCCCTGCATGGGACACTGCAGACAAAGAGTACATTTTCTATCCCCTGCCCGCACTCTCCAGGGCAGAGAACACAGTAGTGTACCAGGGGATGGGGGCCCCATGATACCACACCACTCATCGGGCTTCAGGGTATATAGTCCTCAGAATAGCATGGGATATGTGTTTGACGCCCCCTCCCTAAAATGTAAAACTCATCTCCGGAGGATTGGGTCCCCGAGCCTCTAGAAGGCTATGGGAGGTGGGCCCCATGCCTCCTTCCCTAGAAAAAATTAATCAGCCCAGGTGCACACCCTCCTCCCCTTATATTAAAATCGGCATCAGGAAATGTGGTTCCCTGGCATTCATAAGGCTCAAGGAGAGGGGCCACGCATCCCACTCCCCTATCAATAAATTGCAACAACACCACAGGCCCAGCCAACCCAAGGGAACTTTTTTTTCAAAGGGTGGGAGGTCCTGTTTGAAAAAAAGTTTGGGGCCCAGCGATGTTCTCTATCTGACTCCCTCACCTCTCCCACAACCAGGTTTGGGTAGGCAGGGTACCCCTACCCTGCCCCCCTATTTTTCGTTTACATTTTGTCAGAACAAGGGACTCTAATTATGTCAGTTCCACAGATTCTCCACTTCAGGAAATTTACAAACATAGTACATAATATAACATACAAGAGGGGAGAAAGAAAGAAAGAAAGAAAGAAAGAAAGAAAGAAAGAAAGAAAGATAGATTGATTCCAGTGGGTGTGGTGTTGCCCCCAGTACTAGTTGAAGTGGCCACAGAGGAGGTTTTCTAATTTCCCTGGCTAGACCTTTGGGGTGAGCACACGGGCTCTGCACAATGAGAGAAGGTTTCACCACCTTGGATTTGGGAAGAAAGGGGGCTTGTGGGATTGTTTGCAGTGGGGCACACAGGAACTGCTGCAAAAGTGAGTTGGATTACCCATGGGAACCTTTTCCATATTGATTAAGGAGGGGACAGGAGTCACCATAATCACAGGCTAATGCCAGGCATAAATGTATCACCCCATGGCACCCTGTTTCAGAAGACTACTGGACGTAAGAAAGAAAAAAGAAAGGCTGTGAGGAGACCTGAGAAGCTGGAGCTGCACCTACCTAACCCAGTACAAAGAATTGGACTCCAAGGGTCAGTTAGCTGACCTCCTTTGAAGCTACTGGGACACAACAGGCTGCAAGAAGCCCCTTTTCCCGAATAGCCCATTTAAACAGTTCGAACTGGAGCTACCCTGCTGATGACTTCTGCTGAAGTGAGTCTTGACCCCCAGGTACTGTTCCTGAGGTCCTAGGACCCTTGGCTTTTGGAAAGTGTACTCCTCCTAACATACTGAAAATGTAGGACTTAGAAATCTTTTGGCACCAAAGACTTTCAGACAACCAGGACTAAGCCAATGATTCAAGTTGCTTCAGCTCAGAGCATTTCCGCAGCAACAAATTTGTTTCATTGGGACTGCACAGAGAGGGTATCTGGCCTTGTGGAGCCCTGATCGGCTACAGCTTGCATCCTTGACACTCTGAAGGAATCTGAGCATAAAAAAAGTGTAAACATCTTCACTCGGGCAAAGGCTCCAAAAGTATCTGGCTGGCACGGCACCCTCCTTGGGTGAGTATTTTGAATTTCTCCCACTCTGAGCTTTCCTCCCAAAAGTCAATTGTTTCCCCAGGACCTCGTCCAATGGCTATCCAGCTTTGTGTAGCCCTTCTTGGCCACTACTTGCTGCCTTGCCCCGCTGACGATTTTTGACATTCATTTCAGAGACTAAGTCAGAAGGTAAAACTTCCAACTAGATTGAACCTGGTTTCTGTATCCGACCTACGCTCCATCATGGGCAGTCTTAAACCACATCTAGATACTGTCCAAGTGCAACCAGGTGACTGGAGCTGGTGCTTAATGCTATATTTATTTAAAACATTAAAAATTCATACATCTGGTTCCTCTTATTGGGTTATTGTCATTTAGGTGTAATTTTGTTCATTAAATTATTCTCTATTTTTATAAATTGGAGTGGGATTTTTATTGTGTTGTGTGTTCAACTCTTAACTGTTTTGGCACATCTAAACGAGTGACACATTTTGTTAAGTTAAGCTTGCCTGCTCTGTGCCGTAGCTACCATAGGTAGAGCTGAATTTTAAATTACTGAAACCTTTTCTGGACTTAGCAAACATAAGTGAACTTATTACTTGAGGTGGGCTACCATTCACCCCAAACTCATAAACCACTTTCTTACATTTATGAACAACTTCTGTAACCTGATGCAAGATAATCTCATGTGCAACTCAAAGACAATATAATCAGAAGAAACGTGTTGATTGGTCCACTGTGAGTGGCATCTGATTTACTTTTCTCAAACACATGGTAGGGTACTCATCTTAGCTACTTAAAGGCAAAATAAGGAGTATAATTGTCTTCCCTAATCAGACATAGTTTGATCTACTGCCTGTACTGTGCATGCATAACTTGCACTGCTGCTACTTGTGCTGGGCTTCTCTCTTAATGATACCTAAGAACATTATCTCACTAAGCAAAAGTATATTAATTGTTGACCCTGCAAATAATTGCTTACTACTACATATGCACAATTGCGCACAACCCTCCAAATCCCCTAAAGCAAACAAAAAAACAATGGCCAAGAACAACATGCTTACTCCTCAGCACCTCATGATCATTTGCACCTCTTAGTTGCCATACTTTTGAATTCCTGTTACATTTATGTTTCATCATCTTGTGAACCTAAAGCGAATTCTTCAACATTCACACCTGTCTGGTCAGCGAGCACACCTTTGCTTTTAATTCTTACATGTGCAACACTAATGAGGCTTTATGGTGGGGTAGACTAAGCAGAACACAAGCAAACAATCACAGAAGCGTGACGTGATATTTGTGATCCCATGATGCGATAATATGAGATTTGAAATGGCATAGGAACACTACATGTTCTTCCTTTCAGTGACCATCCTACTAGTTGCAGATTATCTGTGGGTCATTTTTTAGGTCGAGCATGAGTCAGCGCGCATGCGCTGCTCTTGCGAGCTGCTGTAGTGGAGTATGGAAGAGAAGCCCCGCCCACTCTCCGCCCATATTTGTCATTGGCTTCTGTCTTTGTCCTTTGTAAATGCAGGCTTCTGATTCAGTTATCGGTTTGTTAGTCCCTCCTTAGTACCGCCTTTTCTTCATTTGTACCCTCCCATTGCTACTGGCCCCTTTACTTCTGTTGTTACATGGTACGTGTATATTAATCTGTAAGCACTATTTTCTTTTTTCCTACTGTAAGCAGGACGACGTGCGCAGCCGGGACAATGGTGGCCGCTTGTTTTAATTGTGAACAGACTTTAACGGTCAGCACTGCACCATCTTCACAAGCACCGCGCTTTATCTACTTGTTTTTTTCTTTTAACTAGAGCTGGTTTCCAGCAAAATGGTGGCTGCTACCTCCGAGGCTCTTGCGGCGTCCGCTTTATGCCGTCCATGCTTGTTTGATTTACTGTCATTTTATTCAGCCAGTTTCCGCAGTGCGGATGCCTCCGCCTTCCGCATCTTCGGCCCGGGCCGGCTGGTGCTGCTGCTTGTACCCTCCCCTCGGCTCCCTCGGTAGTCCTGTGTCCAGCTGCTGCTCTGGTCTCCTCCCTATGTTGTCTCCGGCCGCTGCTTGCACTCTCCGCCTGTGCTACTGCTTTCCTTCTCACCCACTTCGTAACTTTACCCCGTTGCAGGGTCTCCTCTTCCTAATTTTGTGCTGGATTACCCTTCTCGACCCAGTTAGCACTGTGCTGGGTAGCCCGGGTTTCTACGTGGGTCACTTTCTGTGTCTGCTCCTCGTGATCTACACTGGAGACAAGGAAGAAGGGTTTGCTGCTCGCCTTGGAGCCAAGTATGGCAAACCTTAGTGGTGTCATCACTACCTACCACATGCCTGCTGGCTTACTGCAGTTCAGTCTCCAGCTTACGACGAAATGCACCGTTATGCCTTTCTGCACGCTTCCTGCCATCAAACTGCATGTTATCCTGACTGCTCAAAAACAAAAATACAGCACAGGCCAATACATCTATTCTCCTTCTATGAACTTCCCTGTAACTCGGTCGCCACCTCACCCAAACGCGCTACCACAGCACATATCGTCCTGCCACATCAAACTTGTTCAACTACATGTTACTGGGTGTACAGATGTAAGCACAGGAGTGATGAAGTGATAACACTGCCAGTGACATTATCAATTACACGTTAATAAACTGCTCACCTAACTGGATGATTTATTCCTCCTTTCTCAATTAAAGGTGGAAAAAGAAGTGTGGGAGTTTTAGGGAGGAGGGACAGGCTAGAGGAGCAGAGCACATATTTTCTCTTGTCAACCCTAGTGTTGGAGGCGCTACTATGTTGCCACTGGCTGAAATGGGTGACTTAAAATGCTCTCACAATGAAAAGTGATTAACGTGAGTGTGCCTATTAAATAGCTACTCTGATGTTTTCACCACAGTCTTTGTCAGACAACTGTAAAATAGGACGGTGGTATTTGAAATTAGGTCGTGCTTTTTCTTCTGATGATAAAAGGGACCCTTGTGCCGTCTCAGCTGCTGATGTATTTCTACGCTTATGTGAAAGGTATGAGTAAAGCGCTGCATGCATGCTGGCGGTAAGTCTGCATCTTTGGTTGCCAGATCTCTCGGTATCTATGTATGCCAAATACTACATATCAAGTCCTGGGCGTTCATTAAGAAAGAAAAATGAGTCTTTATTTGCGTACATTAAAACAAATGGACTAGCACATCTTATAATGATGTGTGTAAAAAACAAAAATGCCACAGACCGAATAGATTGTGCTACTAAGCTGCTCCTGTCTCAATAATGCGCTTTTTTGCACTTTTAAACTTTACTGCTTCGAAATGGGCATCCGCCATCTTGGAAGAGTAAATAATTTTTTTAAAAAGAGCACAGCTGCAGCGTCATGTGCATCATGATACGTGAGCACATACACGTCATCATACTGGAACTGGCCAAATAGCAAAAAAATGCAGAGTCATAATGCATGAGCGTATATGCTTGATGCTGGGCATTGCCCTTTTTTATGTGGTTTTTGTTTTACTTTGATTTGCCTTTAGCACTCTTCCCGGTTGCCTGTTGCTTCGTGCAAGCTGTATATTTTTTCTATTGAGATTTTTACCATACCAGACTACTGGAAGATGTTGGCTTCTATTTGAAAATAGTGCAATAACAACAGGAGAAATCCCCTAATTTGATACGAAATATCAATATTCTAGCCTTTATTTTTCCGTTTGTTCCTTTGACAATTTGCTGTCTGTTCATATGACCGTCTTTTAACTCTGGATGGCGACCGGTACCGCAATCAGCATTCTCCAGCAGTTTATTATAGGTAGTAACTTGGATGCCAGCAACATGACAATACAACCATGATTCAACCAGCCCACCATATAACTCCACCCAACATATTTACACGCCACATAATACCATTCAAGACCACATCATTCAACTCCACCTAATTACACTCTACTCAACATCATATACATACACCCCACATAAATCCACTCTATGCCACAAAACAATCCACATAAATACACTTCACACCATGCCACATAATTCCACTCAGTGCCACACTTTTCAACTCCACAAAATTCCATTCCACACCACATAATTCCACACCAAACCACATAATTCCACTACACAACACAATTTCACTACACACCACATACATCCAATTCATGACAAAGAATTCCACATTGTGCTACAAAACTTAACACCACATAATTCAACTCCATTATATGCCACTCCAGGACACACATTCCCACTCCACATAATTTCAGTATATACAAATCCTCTGCACACGTTCAAAAGTACATACATAAAGTTACATAAAATATCACAATGATGCTTGTCTTTATATTTTCAGATGTCTTTAATTCAAGATCTTTAAGCCTTCTTAGCCAACTCGTGTTTTGTCGCTGTTACAGGGGATTACCCCGCGACTTCTTCAGGGCTGAGGTCAGTTTCAAGTAGTCTCTTAATTCCGGTGATAATTCCAACCCGGAAGGGGTTCCCATAAGTTCTGCTCCTGGAGAGGTAGACCAATTAGTCTTGTGTCCGGAAAGCTACAATTGCTTCCAAATGTAAGGGAGTTTCTTTTAGAAGAGCTGCCTAAATCCGGCAGTATTAGGTAGAACCCTTCGGATCTCCAGGCCGTGGCGTGCTTTGCACGGCGAACACGCCACGGCCTGGAGATCCGAATGGTTCTACCTAATACTGCCAGATGTGGCAGCGCTTCTAAAAGAAACTCCCTTACATTTGGATGCAATTTTAGCTTTTCGGTCACAAGACTAATTGGTCTACCTCTCTAGGAGCAGAACTTATAGGAACCCCTTCCGGGTTGGAATTATCACCGGAATTAAGAGACTACTTGAAACTGACCTCAGCCCTGAAGAAGTCGCGGGGTAATCCCCAGTAACAGCGACGAAACACGAGTTGGCTAAGAAGGCTTAAAGATCTTGAATTAAAGACATCTGAAAATATAAAGACAAGCATCATTGTGATATTTTATGTAACTTTATGTATGTACTTTTGAACGTGTGCAGAGGATTTGTATATATAGCATAGTGGTCTGCTGACCACACACGTGGGGATCTGGTGGTTTCTCCCTACCTTATGCACCGTGCCAGATTACCTGCCATTACTGATTTGTTCTTGTGATAGACCTTAGAGCACCAATTTTGCCTATTGCTGACCACCAACTGTATAACCCACATAATTTCAGTACAATCAATGCCTCACAATTACTATCCACAAAATTCCACTACATGCAGTGCCACATAATTCCTTTACACATAACTCCACTCAAACCACACAATTCCCCGCCATACAATTACAAAAACAATTCCAATCCAACCCGCATAATTCCACTCCACACCACATACATCCACTACACTAAATAACACATGGCTAAAATACATTGACAGTGCCAATACCTCTCGAAAATGCAAAGCTATCCACACAATTCAACTCCACACATGTTCAATCCATGTGACATAATTCGAGACCAAACCACTTAATACAACTCAACAACACAATTACACAACACACCACATACATTCTATCCTCACCACACAGTTCCACATCATGCCACAAAATTCAACAGCACAGCACATAATTAAACTCCACTACATACCACTCCACAACACAATACCATTCCAAATAATTCCACTCCTTAACACACAATCCCACTCCATATAATTCCAATACACTCAATGGCACATAATTATATCCACATTTATCCAGATCACACCATGCCACATAACTCCACTACACAAATCCACTCCATACCACACAATTCCACAACTAATCCAATCCTACCCACATATTTCCACTACACACCACATACATACACTCAATAACACATAGGTAAAAGACATTGCCGTTTACAATGCCAAAAGCTCTAACTCAAACAAATGCGGGACCGATTGCATTTTCAATGCTTGTCCTATGGAGGAGGGAAAACAGAGCAATCCAAAGATGTTATGTGTTATGCTATGTGAATTTGTAGAGTACAGCTAATCATCCGTGAGGGTATTCAGGTGCTGAGTAGTGCGGGATGAGGGGGGAGGAGGAGATCATGCCTGTTTAATCTGGAAGAGGTTCCTTTGGAAGTCCATGAGGGAAGGGGTGGTTCAGATGTGTTTCGGGAGGTTGTTCTAGGTCTTGGCTGCAAGGTATGTAAAGGAGCATCCTCCGCTTCTGGTCTTCTTGATGTGACGGAGATGTGCTCTTGCCTGGAATGCAGATCGAAGGTGTCTGGTGGGTTGGTAGAAGTTGAAGTGGTGGTTGAGGTAAGCTGGACTGGTGTTGTGGAGAGCTTTGTAGGCATAGGTGAGTAGCTTGAACTTACTCCTTTCCTGGACTGGGAGCTAGTGGAGAGGTGTGGAGAGATGTAGTTATTTCGCGGTATTTTCAGGAGGAGTCTAGCAGCAGCTTTTTGGGTGGTTTGGAATTGGCATAGGACATGATCTGAGAATTCCGATTTAGAGGGCGTTTCCGTAATCAAGTCTACTTGTGATAAGAGCCTGGGAGACCGTTCATCTGGTGTTCAGTGGGATCCACTTAAAATTTTTGCACAGCATTCACAGGATGTGGAAGCATGATTAGGAGACATCATTGATCTGTCTGCTCATGGAGACGTTGGTGTCCAGGATGATTACGAGGTTCCTGGCATGGTCCACAGGGCTGGGTGAGGGGCCAAGTTCAACAGGCCACCAATCGGCGTCCCAGGAACGGTGGTTGTTGCCAAATATTAGGTCTTCAGTTTTGCCTGTGTTGATCTGGAGGCAGCTCAGATGCATGTCTGTAGAGATATTTGCATAGATCAAACCTAGATGGGAAGCAAAAGAGCACTGAACAATGGGCATGTCTCACAATCGCAAAAGAAACAATTGATGGACGGAATGCTGAACAATGCAAACATTCACCCCCAGTCACAAGGATCTGGGTTTAATCCATCATTCTTTTGCTCAATGCGCCACCCCAGTTTGGACCCAGCTATATGCAAATCAGGCTTGACCCTGTGCCTCATGGGAACAGTCCAGCCCGAACTGCCAAGCCAGGTCCTCCCTGGACCGGAACCAAGCATCCTGGGACCGGTTTCAGGGCATCACCCTTCATCAGCCAGGCTAGCTTGAATCCAGTGGCGCAGTGAGCACGGGACCCACGTCTGGGCATACCCTTCCCACTTAGGGCGACAAATGCGAAAGAAACAATTGATGGACGGAATGCTGAACAATGCAAACATTCACCCCAGTCACAAGGATCTGGGTTTAATCTATCATTCTTTTGCTCACCACGCCACCCCAGTTTGGTCCCACAATCGTTTACAAGAGGCCGATAAAAAAATAAGTTACTCTCAGGGGATAATGCTAAAGTTTTTGGTCTCAAGTCATGTGATATCCTGACTCTTGGTGGGTTTGTTTTTTCAAAGGGCCTTGTAGGTGATGCAGCTGGTATTGCCAGGGGGCTGTTTAGAAGGCTGTTGACCAGAGCGTTGCCTACATAGATGTGAGAAAGGAGCAGCGTCTGTTCAGTTTGTAGAATAATGGCTTTTGCTTTCTTCATGCAGTCTTTGTTTTTCTGAATTTGAGGTCTACATCAAGAGTGAATCCAAGTTATGCAAGATGATGGAAGGAAGTCAGAGACCATTTCTGCCCAAGCCAGAGAGTTGGATAGCATGCATTCACTGCCTTTGTAACTGCTTCATTGCTTATAAGGCCATGATACAATTTTTGTTATCTCTGCCAGAATCTAAACAGCTTTAGGCGCTGGGACACTCAGGGCCTGATTCACAGAACTAACTTACGTCAAAAACGTAAACGTAAACGTAACCGTAAACGTAACCGTAAATGTAAAGTTAGTACTATCTGTGAATATCAAAATGAGTAAGTGTATTCTGTGAATACCTAAAAAGTACCAACTTTACGTTTACGTTTACGTTTTTGACGTAAGTTAGTTCTGTGAATCAGGCCCTCACAATTCCAGTATGCTGGATTCTTTATTTTTTAAATTTCCCTCAAGACATGCTGGGCACTATATCTAGGATGTTAACCTAATACGATCTTAGGTATTTTTAGACACTCCCAATCAAACTGACCCTATTGTGTAACCATAATAATGTTCCACTGAGCAGACTGGTATTCTAGAATACTGTTCATAGGGTACGACTCAGTTTGTTGCCTGATGGCAGAAGTAATGGCTGGGATGAGCATCAAAGGATTAATATTCAAATCATCACAGACAATCTGAGGATCCTAAATTTCATAACACTGGCATAACAAGCAACTTGGCATTTCGTGAAAGTTGAGGTTCAAATGCTTCAACGTTCATGTCAGTGAGCCAGGTTTGTACTGTATCTTGTTTATTGGTCTTGGAAAATAACAGGAATTCTGCCTTTGTTGGGCTGAGCTACAGACAAGCGCTGGACATCCAGGTCTGGATGATGTGCAAGCAGTGTTTGGTGACTGAAGCAGAGGAGACTTTTATCAAATACACATGCCGATGTATCATCAGAATATTAATGAATCTTGATACTGTTATATATGAGTAAAGCACCATGAGGATTCATGTATTTTGAAGATGTTAGGAGATAGTATGGTGCCCCGAGGGACTCTACAGGTGATAGGGATTTTTTTGTGACCTAGAGGCGCCCTTGTGAACAAACTGGTGTCAGTTGGAGAGGTGGGAGGAGAACCAGTGATAGAGATTGCCAGTGAATACCATTTGAGACTCCAGGGTGCGTATGAGTTGTCGGATGTAGCTCAGAGTTCCGCCAATATCAGAAGGCAGGGGCCATATTCATCATTGGTTGTTAGAAATTGGGTTACTAGTTGAGGGGGGTGAAACCCTACTCAAGCAGCAACCACAATCTCTTTCAGGGTGAAACACAAGAAAACCTCAAATTAACCGGTGCTCAACCGTCTGGTAGCTTGGCACAAAACAGTCAGGTTTAGAGGCAATCTGTAAAGTATTGATGCAGCACTTCAAACAGTAATAAACCCCCACACCATTTTAGAAAAATAGAGGCAAAATTAAAAAATTATTTAAGACCAAAACAACAATATCCAAACAGTGGAACCGGAGATATGCTGTTTTAAAGATTTAAGTGATAATGGTGCCTAATAGCACAATGCGCCAATCTGTGGTCATCTGGTCGCACCAGACCAAGACAAAGTCACAAGTTTAGGGTGACTACGATGGAGCACGGGCAGAATACAAGGAGCAAGTGAGGCCTGCTGAACAAAAGTACCTTAAGTCCTGGTTTGCGGAGCGTAGCAAGATACCGCATCGAGGATGTTTCATGCAGAGGTGGTTCTGAGGAGCTGCCTGAGCTGCGATGCAGAGTCCTGCGCCATCGTCGAGGTTGCCGTCATCAGAGCAGTGACAGTGCGTCCATTAGGGCGCTGGGGCATTGCCCCACTAATATATTGCGGCCCCATTCACAAGTCGCACAACGTCACTAACAACTTACTGTAAATTAATCCCGGGCCGGCCGGCCACCGGGCCACGCCCGAGGCAGTCAGGAGTCAGCGGCTTTGAAGGGGCGGGGCAGCAGGTTCAGTGAAGTCGTCGTCATCATGATGACTGACATCACGATGATCGCAAGGGTGGTCTAGCGCACAGCAAGAGTGCGCATGTTCGGTTTTGGGCTGATCATTTTTCCGACCAGCCCGAACATGCGCACTAGGCTGCACATTAGGAGAGCGAGGGTTGTTTCATGCTGCAGCCCCCGGTCTCCTAATGAGCGGCGAGTATCCCTGCTCAAGCCAATCCTGGCGCTGCTGGAACAGCGTCTGGATTGGCTGAGACGCACGCATTTGCCAGGCCTCTCTGCAGTGCTGAGCATTGTTGTGCATGAGGCGCCGCACGTGGGTAGCACTAACATGGTGTATGACCAATCACTGCATGGCTTCTTGTGAAGCCATGCAGTGATTGGCCATTTCTACATTGCTGGGCTGTTCAGCCAGCCTGTTGCTGCCTGCCTGTCAGTGCCTCCCCCTCAGGGTGGGAGCGAGCGTGACGTCGGAGCCGCGAGTAAGTCAGAGCACACCTCGTGTTCAGTGCTACTGCTCATGCTCGGGTGCATTTATTTGTGTCTCCTGACCGCCGCGGGCCTCAGCCTTGACTGATTTCTCTCATTCGATCACGAAAAGTCAAAGATCTGATCAAGTCGACGACTCGACGTCGACCAGTAGTGCAGACTAGAGTCAGACTCAGAGATTCAGATAGTGAGTACTGACAGTCTGAGCTGCGCAATGTGCATATTGTAATGTTGTATAAAATAATTAAATAAATACATGTATATCATCATCGCTATGCAGAGTGGTATATGCTTTTTGTGCTTCTAAAATGGAGTTTGTGCCATAGGTCGGTGTGTACCAGCTGTGCATATGGCAGCCTGGCAGGATAGCACTGTTAATAATATCAGCAGTATGGGACCAGTGGGGGGATGTAGGATAAGGTCGAGAGGTAAGCCCATTCTGCGATGCTACCTAATGTCCATTTATTTCCATCACTGGCATCAATACTCCATTTTAGAAGCACAAAAAGCATCCATTTTGTTTAGTCGGGCCGAGGCTTAGTGATGTAACTGCAACAGCAGGCCCGTCTGGCTATCTGCGTTCGACGGTTCGAGCCTGTGCACTTTAGAAGCCAGCTGCGCCGCCACTGGAATGACACCCAGGCAACATGGCGAGATCCTGACGGTTTGAAGGGGGGGCTCTTGCGGTCCTACGTGCCGCATGTGCGACATTGTTCCACCGCCAGCTGCTCTCTCCCTTAAACCCTGGGCTAGCGCTTTCATGTCTAGTTGAGGGAATAAGCGGCTATTGTGGGAACGTCGGGTTAGCACCCAGGCCTTCCGTGCCATATTAGAATAAGGACACCTGCCAACTGCCAGGATGACATAGGTGCTACCGAACAAAACCGCTGATGTACATCAGAACTGAGGTACATTTGGCAGTGGTTCGTGTGGGCAGAGAGAAAGAGCACAACATAATGACGTGTGTCCCATCACCATATCACGGTTTGTGCACCAGGCCAAGAAAGAGGTGCTTAGACAGAGCTGAGTGAGTCCCAGTATTGTTGGAATAGGGCGAGTTGTTTGCTGGTCAGGATTTAAATGCATTGGGGAAGGGTGTGTCTGTCTGTGTGTGTTGCGTGTTGTATTTGTGTGTGACTGAGTGCGAGCAAAATTGGTATAGCGCCAGGAAAGCTGCAGAACTGAGCTGCATTGCCGGCCTGTACGAGCTATTGTATTGTAGTTACTTTTATATAGTGCTCCATCCTTGTGACGATGTGACAAAGCGCACTTGCGGACATGCTGCGCACTGCTCCTTTGGAGTGGTGAGTATAGAATGGTATGTGGCCTATATGGGCAGGGGTTCGATGTGTGAGATGAACAGAGTTGTCCTCTTGTGTTTTGCTGCTGCGCCTTGGCATGGATTGAAGTTAAAAGGAGTGACCAACAGATGCTAGAGTAGAGATGGATAGAAAGTGTGTGAGTCCAATGTGGCCTATGTGTGAAGTCTTGATGCTGTACATGTATGGCAGAGACTACTCAAACCGTGTCACAGTGAGCTTGTAGCTGTGCATAAGCATGGGTGCAGTAGAAAAGTATGAGGCCATTTAAAATCACCAGAGTGGTTTCCATCCTACAGATTGTACCACGTTGACCATGGAGCATGGGAGGGGCCTGGGGGTTAAGCGTGCCACCTTAGGGAGAAGCAATATCCAGCCACCATAGTATATGCTTTGAAGCTCACACAGAAATGGCAGAGAAGCAAGCTGTATAAATGGGCATCAATAAATAAAGAAATATGTGAGGTACTCAGCATTGTTATTTATCTCAAAGTCTGTAATGAAGATCTGTGGTTATATTGATAAGCAGCAACCTACATTATATTATCATACAAAATCTCTATATTGTTGTAATTGCTACACTTTCCCAATTGCTTTATTAACATTCTTGCTTTCTGAAATGTCCTTGAAAATGCACCATTTGGCCGCTCTTTTGTCAAAATGTTCTCAGAGGGAGAACCCCCCTATGATACATTCGGGCTCGCTCGCTACACTCGCTCGCCACAGTGCGCCGCCCGCAACTTTTACACTCACCACTTTCAAATGTCAACAGCCGCCACTGCATCATGGTTTACATAAAGGAGGGGCTTGTGAGGTGAAGTCCTGCTGTGTGCAGCACCGGCGGTTCAGAGGAGCTGCGGCGTTGGGTTGCGGAGTCCTGCCTCGTCGTCAAGGATGCCGTTGATGCGGGGCTTGCATTGAGAAAGCCTGCATCGAGGATGCAGCATGCAGTGGCGGTTCAGAGGAGACTGCGAGCTGCAATGCGAGGTCAGGCATCGGGGATGCAGCAGTTCTAATGTGGCTAATAGGATTCTGCATCACAGGGCCAGAGCTGGGCTGGCAGAGCACATTTAGGCACACTTCCAATGGTCCAGCATCAGGGTGGCACCACTTGGGCAGTAGGACTCACAGCAGAGAGGGTCTATGTGCTGAGTTCATGGTGGTTGGAGCCTTTTATGTCCATGAGGCTCAGATCAGGAGGCCAGCCAACAAGCCCTTGGAGTCACTCTGGTGGTCCTGAGTTCACTAAAGTCACTGTGGTGGTCCACTCCTTCACTAAAGCAGTGGTGCAGCAGGCAGTAGTGCAGCTGAGTAGCAGCCCTTCTTGCAGAGGAGCAGCACAGCAGTTCTTCTGAGTCATCCATAGCTCCAGAGGTGTACTGAAGAGTTGGGTCTGAGGATCCATTATTTATACCTGGTGCCCACTTTGAAAAAGAAGTGTTGGACATGGCCTTCTTAAGGGAACATCCCCAAACCTTTTAGATTTTTTTGTCCTCTTAGTCTTCGCCTACTTTCTGTTCATGACCCTAGAACTGCAGTGGAAAGGTACGAGCATCTGGTTAGGAGCACGGTGCTCACGTGACTGGGTTAATTGTCATACCCAGGATCTCCCTATGAAAAGGTACACCATATACCCAGGGCAGGTACGTCACTGATGAGTAAGGGGGATGTGGCACTGATCATGCCCCGCGGGACTCGCCTTCGAGTATGTCTCCTACTCAGGTTGGCGTCTCCACTGGTGAGCCAACCCAGAGGGGGCCTCTCCTACTGCCGGAGCGGCCCTAGGGTACATACCGAGAGGTGAAGCTTGGAGTAGGTGAATAGCCGGGTGGGGGTCCAAGCGTGACTGCTGCCCATACAGGGGGGAGCCCCTAGGTGGGGTCCTCCTACCTCAGGGGTTAGTTCCCCTCTAGTGGACATCTTCCGAGGTTGCTGAGGCCCCTTTGCAGCCGTAGGTCTGGAGCCCTTCCCCACTGGTGGTGCAGAGTGGAAGGGTGCTTACCCTTCCTACCTCTCATAGGAAGTGGAGCTTAGCTGAGGGGGTGAAATGGATCATCCGACTGTCATGACAAGCAGTGGGTGAACTAGCACCAAGGTTGTGCTGGGCCTGAGTCCAACCAGATAGTGACAGCCATCTTGAGCCCTTGCAACTGTGATGTTTCTAGGCCCCTGCCACCAGCCTGCCAAGATGATCTGGTGTGCGCTTTGGCACCAAGGAAGTGCTTAGCATGAATCGGGACTGCCATTTTAAGCCAGATAGCGCACAGAAACCACAGGTATCCTGAAGACTCCGGCCGCTGGCCTGCCACTGCAAGTCGGTGTGCGTGCTGGTTCTAACATGGAGCCATGAGGCTCTGGGCCCTTACCCACTGTACTGCAGTGTGAAAGTACACGCACCCTTCTGGCACATACCAGAAAGTGGTGCGGACATGATGTTTTTAAACGCAGGTCAGGCCTGCTCTTGCGGCCTGGGTGTGCACTTGCACCACTGGTATGGGTTATCTACGTGTCCGACCTGCTACTGCACGCCAGTGTACACACTCGCACGGACTGTGCAATTAAATATGTGTCCGACCTACGACAAAAGGTCAGTTAGAGCACCCTTGCACCGTACTCTGGCTAGCCTGTAAAAAACACGGTGCAGCCGAACGGGGCCTTTCACCTCTCCTTGGATGGATGGTGAAGGGCTGGGCAGGCATCCACGGGTGTTCGCTGCCCATGTAGTACGGAAGACCCATGAGTGTTTCCCTACTGAGGAGGCTTGCTCTTCCCTTAAATTAGCATGGGGAGGGGATCATCTGAAATTCAAGTTGTAATAATCGATTGCAGTGGGGCAGGCTCATGATGCTTCCTATCAAGAAATTCACTACACCAAACCTGTTCCAATGGTAGTGGTGGGCTTGGCATATCTTGCGTGGAAATAACACATATGGAAACTGGACATTTTTAGGCATCAAACTATTTGTGTGCCATGGTGTTTGGCGCCGGTCAACTCCAGAAGCCAGGGAAGCACATCTGGGCATTCGCCAGCGACAACCATAAACCATTGGGCATGCAATTGAGATAGCCAACCACCTGAGGGCCTGGCGGAATATAGGGAGGGGCAGAGATTGAGACATCTGGCCTCTGGGGCTAGATGACAACCACCATAAAGATAGAGATCTGAATTCCGCAGCCTCATGGCAGAGAGGACGGAAAATTTAGGGGACACATCTGTGGTTCAAAGGAATACCCTTTGAACCTTCCCCCAACTTCAAAGGCCCAATGGGGTGTAACTACCCAGTGTCACCCCACTGAGTGGAGAGATCCGCTTGCAGGGTCGCAGGGACCAGAAAACCTGGACTCCATGGTGCATGTGGCCAGAGGACAGTGTTGTGCACATAGATGATAACTGCCTGAGGACAGGACTGCGTTCCTTTCTGAATAGGGAGTGGCCTGGGCCGACTACCTGCTGACGTGTGGCACCCTGCAGTGGGCTCCCAAGGACTAGTTGGCTGGTCCCCTGTTCTCTCAGAGGTCTCAGGAAAATCAAAGATCTCCTACCAGGGGCCCACACCATCTACCGGTGACATCTGGAGAGCGTTGCCCTCTAAGTGTCCACATTGCCTGCTGAAAGCTGGACAGCATGATGTGAGCTTGGAAATACATAATCATTTTTGGAGACCGAGTGCCTAGTGCGGAGCTCAAGACGTTCCCCGCTTCTACAGTGAAGTGGTTCCTGTACTGCAGGGACCCCGACACACATAAGCATCTTGTTGATGGTGAGCAGATTCACCGGTTGTAGGATCCAAAGTGGCTCGCTTTGTTGATCGTGCCGCATTTCTCTTATGTGCCATGCTGACTGCATGCTCATTGCATGCGGTGTCCGTTCACAGCTTGCGACCCACGGAGGTGGGGGATACACCTATTGCCGAGTCTTATTCTACTTCGTGAGGCACCGTTGAACTTGTGCCTGTGTGTGTGTCGAGAATCGTCTGGTACAACCAACATCAAGTTGTGCCGGACATAGAGGCTCATTTCCAGGGAGGTAGGGGATTGCAACTCTACTTCGTGCAACCTGAAGCGTCTGGTGTGACTAATCTCATCGTACACCAGATCTGGTGCCCGGATTGCTATGGCACCACTCGGATCAACGTGTACCAGACAGGGGGCTTCCTCAGGCCGAGAGGCTCCCCTCCATGTTGTTCCCTATTCACTGGTTGTTCCCTCATTAGTCCCATCACGGTGGACCAGCTGCCCTCTCACATGTGGCACTTCCAAAGACTTTGTGGTGCTTGGTAGGAGTGAGAGGAATTGACTAGGCTGGAGGGACACTTCTGAGAAGGTTCAGGAGCAGGTCAATTGACTGTGTGATCCCCATGTGCTTTGCAGAACTGGGCTGGCGCCTGAATGCCCTGATGGACCTGTGTTTGTAACAAATTGTTGCTCTTGACCTGTTTCTGCTTTGCAACTTGTTGGTGAACTTCCTGAGTGGTGGCAAGACCCCCCCCTTTGTTTACACCTACCTCTTGTTTATGTTTAATATCTATCCCCACCTGCTTTCTGAAGACACAGATGAGGTGTGACCTCAGCCATGAGCGGCCTTGTGTCAGGAGGGAGGGGCTGGTGAACTTCTATCCGGGTTGTCCGGGAAAGTGGGGGTGAATTGGAGGGTGGTGGGAGACTTACAGCCACAGGGTCTGCAGCATGTTATCTATTGACCTACTTCGTATCAGTGGCACTGCATTAGGGTGTCAGGTGCGTATGAGTGTGAAAGGAGCGGGCTGATACCTGTCACATTGTGTAGCGGTGTAAAGTGAGTGTGAGTGTGCGGGAGTGACCGTCTGTGCGCCGCCTGTGCTTCATGACACTGGTCGTCGGTGTTGGTTTATACTTTACCAAAAGCACTTTACCTCTCAACAGTGGGTTTTTCATGTGGCCTCGTCCCACAGCGCTGCTAATAGTGTTATAATTCTTTGTATTCACATATTACTGATATCATTGAAGCCCAGGGCTAATATGCATTAAAAAGGAGGATTTAGGCCTGGCAAAAGGTTTATTTTAACAGGACAAAATGGCAGTCTTAAAACTGCATGCACAGGCTGCAATGGCGGCCTAAGACATGTTTAAAGAGCTACTTAAGTGGGTGGCACAATGAGTGCTGCAGGCCCACTAGTAGCATCCAACTTACAGGCCCTAGGTACATTTAGTACAACTTTACTAGGGACTAGCAAGTAAATTAAATATGCCAATTGAGTTTAAGCCAATGTTACCATGTTTATTGGAGAGAGCACAAGCACTTCAGCACTGGTTAGCAGTGGTAAAGTGCGCAGAGTCCTAAAGCCAGCAAAACAGAAGTCAGCAAAAACAGGAGGCTAGACTGGTAGTCATTCAGGAGACAGTTAGCACTGGTATGGCTTTGGAGATGAAAGTAGATTGCTTTTTCAGTGATCTTGCCGATGAATGGTAGGTGAGTGATGGGCCAGTAGTTGATGAGGTCAATCTAGTAACTGCTACAACTCAGAAAAAATGATAGGGCTGACTACCAAATAACCAAGAAAAACAATTCTTGGGAGGGGGCTGAAGGCTTTAGCTAGAACATCGGGTATGGGGAAAACAGTTACAAAGGCACACGATTTGTCAGTGGGCTATGACAAACAGACAAAAGGAATAGCAACAACACTGGTTGTGGTGGGTGATAAGTAGGGAAAACTTGGAATACACTTCTTAAGTAAGCTTTGGACGTATTCTTCCAAGTGGAACCCACTGTTGTTGCTTCAGTAGACATACTAATTAAGGGAGATAGTCACGCAGCTTTTGCCTGCTAGGTAGTCACACAGCACTGGGAGTACAGTTTGCCTAAGAGCGAAATATGTCTGAAGAAGAATACAGACAGCAGGGCATACTTCTGAAAATCGTAGGGGTTTTCAGTTCCATCCGAACACTAGATGGTCTTTAGTTGTTCTGATTTGCTGGTGGGTAGAGTTTCAAAAAAGACACACCTCCAAATTTGCCCATTTAAATCTAGGCACCACAATTGCAAATCTATGACTAATGTATTTTGGGCAATGTTGGGCAGTGGCTTTTTGGACCATACAAAAAAGGTTTTAACTTGATGTGTTAGGACACTGACAAACAGTGAAGAGGCCGATGAGTTGGTGTAACTTGGTATTGCCACTCCATATTAATCAGAATATGGGCCACTGTGTTAAGAAATATTCGTATGCTTCAATTACATAATTAGATGCGCCAAAATAAGCACTATTGGCACATATCTAGAAAGGACTACCACCATAACTGTCTCTATTTTAGGAGGAAAGCTGAAGTATTTGAACACTGTCTTGAATAAAAGTAAACGTTGAAAATAAACACTTATCACACGTTCCAATGTTGTCATGCTCAGGAACTCATCCGTCCATAGTCCTAGATTTCACAGTCATCCATGGCTCTTATTCAAGAGGTCATATTTAAATAAGTGCCGTGGGTAAGAGAACTCCAAACACCACTATGTTTAATTTGTTGGAACTGAACTGCAGGTGATTGGTCTCCCCCCGATGATCAGTGGTTAACACGAGTGAGAAACAACTGTCACTATCTGATAGAATCAGCTGAGGAGCGCTCAGCAGTAACTCGGTACTGTCAGAATAATTATAGAAATCAACTGCCCAGAAATTCAACAGCTTCTTAATGGGAAACATACAAATTTAGAAAGGGTGAAAGGGCAGACCCCTCTGGTACCTCATAGAACTGGCAATTAATTTTGATGTAAATACAAAACTGGCAATGGCTTTAAAGAAAGGCTAGGCCAACCCGGATACTGCATGATTTTAAATACTAAACTTCTGGATCCTTAGGAGTTCTATGATTATGTTGGAAGTTGTGGACAAAAGCAGCAGGATGAAGTTTACAAAACCACCACCACCAAATGACTTTCTCTTTAGAACAGTCAGAAACAATTCCACAATATGAACGAAAGGAAAGCTTGCTTGAGACTCGTCTACTAGATGGTCAAATTCCAAATATGGTCTGTAACTGGTTCTTCAATATTTGTTTCAGCAATTTAGCATTGTGATCCTGGTTGGAATTAGGACTTTAATTAGTGTAATCCTGAGGGAGTTCCAGTGGCTTTTTAGGTCTCGCCTAGGCAGCGCGCATGCTCTGTCTCTCCGAGACTTCAAGTAATCTATATCAGGGGTGAAACTCCCGGGTAATTTCTCCTGCCGCTTGCCATTTGTTAACTGTGGCATTGCTCTTCTTAGCAGGCGAATGGTTGGCTGTGGATGCGATAAGTCACTTCCGTTTTTTCCGGAAGCAGCACCGCCTAACCACAGTTTTCGTCTGCTTTCGTGTTTTAATTGTGTCCGAGGGGAGCTTTTTTTTAGGATATTTGCAGCCCAGCATGCTCACTTGCATGTTTTGATGTGTATATTGCGAGCACGGCGCCCGCTTTCATTTAAGTTTAATGGCACCGAGAAGCGCTTGTTCCAACGAGGCGCTGTTGTGACAAAAGGTAAAGACACAGTCAAGATACACTGTGTTCTGTTTCCGACACTGCATGACGTGTGAGGCGATAATACACACATCTAACATGGAAAGCAGCCGAGAAATGATAACTTGTTGCACACTGTTGTTTCCAACCTCCCCTCGGACAGCGTGAGCAGAGAGGCCACAACAGTCCCAAGTCAGCCTCCCCCTCCCATATGGCATCGGCTGAGAGGCCTTGGTAGCCCGGCCCATCCTTCCTCTCCACAGAGCATCAGCAGAGAGGCCTCGGTAGCTCAGCCTTCTGCCCCCCCTCCCATGCTGCCTTCGGACAGTATCAGCAGAGAGGCCTCGCAGCCCAGCTCTCTTCTGCCCTCCACCCCGCCTTCGGGCAGCATCAGCAGAGGCCGCAACAGCCCAACCCTCTCCTGCCCCCCCGGTCCCCACGCCACCTTCAGACAGCATCAGCAGAGAGGCATAGATGCCAAGGTTTCATATTGCTTGTGTGTGACATTTTCATAACTTCACTTTAATTCTGAGTGGCATTCAGCGATTATGGGTGACACTTTGTCGCAAGCAAAATGAAGACAAGGGAAACAAACATCAGAAATTACATGTATTTTTCAAAAATAAATTGACTGCTTCAGGTGACATTCGACATCTTGAAATCGTAAATAATAAAAAAAAAAAAGGCAAGGCATACATGTGCATACGTCATCACACTGGGCCGCCACAGCAACCTTGATGATTACACGTCATCACGCTGTTTTTGCATTTTTTTTTTGCTGCTGCTATACAGTATTGGCAAAGCCAATAGTTTGACAAGCCTTTGCCAAAGCTTGTATCCTTCTGAGTTAAATACACTGAGTAACATCATACTGAGTAATAGTGGCGGTACATATAACAGTGACAATGGCAAATACCGTGTCTTTAAACACTATGGGGCCAATTCCGATCTCGGCCGGTAGGGCTCCGAATCGGATTCGGCTTTACCGGATCCGATTCGGAGCCCTGTTTCCCGACCAATTCGTACGTGCATCCGGGCGAGCGAGTACGATGCGAAATCTCCGACCGACTCGTTCGCGAGACCCAACCGCACCGACGGACTCGTTCGCGAAAGCCGACCGCTCCGACCGACTCGCACGGACACAACTCGCACCGCGCAATGGAGACGTTCCCCGGCCGGGTAAGTACGATGCGCGCCTCGAGCAGTCCGACCGACTCGCACCGTCCGGCTCAAAAGAGCAGTCGGAGCCACACTTTGGGGGTCTGTGTCGGACCCCCCTTTACGCGTAGCCGCGCGAGTCGCACACAGGGGGGACCCATGGGTCCCCCCTACCTGTGCATGTACGGCGTGACCCGCTTTGATGTGTACCCGCTGTAGGGGGCGCCCTTGTTCGCCTCGCACCCATTGAGTCAATGGGAGCCCGCGTACGTGTTGTACGACCGGCTCCCATTGACTTCAATGGGAGTCCAACCGAATCGAGTCCGATAGCATGCGTGCGCATCGTACTCGTTCGGTCGGACTGCTAGGGTCCGATTCGGTCGGAAATCTGTCCGGGTCTGGCTCGGTCGGAGAGATTTCCAGCCCGAATCGGAATCGGCCCCTTAGTACTAATAAATTCATCTTTAACTTTATTTGAATTCTTGGCTGCAACGCTCAGTTTAGTGAGAAGGAGCGTCTAGCCTTTTGCAAGTGTCTAAGGCCTTAGTTTTAACAACAGTTGAAATCCTCGGCTAAGTGTGGGGCCTCTCAGGTTTAATGTCACTTGGGGACAGGCTGTTTCCAATTTGGGGCGTGTATGTGTAATGACAGTGAACACGTGGGCAAGTGCTTTTCTTTTGGGTCCTATAGCTGTAATAACAGTGGGGTTCACTTCTAGATTGGTTTATTACAGCAGTGTGCCTGGCTGGGAGGGGCCTTTAAATAAAAATCGGTGATAGTCATCCTGAGGCCATTTGCCCTTCCTGATTACCCCTCGGCACTTCAAACCCAATTCAACACAGCATGGCACCATCATCAGCACGCCCCGGGAGGTCCCATTAACAGGCACTCCTAAGAGGAGGAGCTCTTTCCCATTCTGCACGCACAACAATGGGCACCTGCTCACCTTGTATTTCAGAGTCAAAGGAGCAGGGCTGCTGGCTGCAGTGCACACACAACGAAAGTAAATTAAATTAGGACTGACTGGAGCACAGAGCAAGCCATTCCTCAGTTGAGAGACTCCGAGGCTGAGGCTGGAGCTGCACACACACTTCACAGCGACACTTACTGGTCTGTGGAGCTCGATGAATGGGCCGGCCAGCTGCATGACTGACTTCCCCCTGTACGCAGTCCAGAACTATTGACTCGCTGTGGCATAATGGCACTGCACTGGCTGCCTGACTGCAGTGCAGCCTCAGTATCAGTTGAGGCACACTACTCGTGGGTGCCGGTGATTGCAATAAGAGACACAGTGCGAGCTGCGGCGGGAGCTGCGGCGGGAGCTGCGGCGGGAGCTGCTTGCTGTTAGAAAACATTTGCACTACAGTGCCCCCACCCACTAGCGCGGCAAAGCCAGCCTATAAGGGTGTCTCTGTGTTACACACTAGTCTGTGCTTGTGTGATTGGGCAAAATCAGACTGACCCGCCTAACGTCAGTGCTGGTGCCACTGGTGTGTCGGGTAAATTGGCTACATTGTGGCACTGCAAGCTCAGCTGAGCCAGCCCCCGAACCTGCCGCAAGCAGTGCAAACCACGTGCTGCCATCAGTTTGCTCAGGCACACAGTGCTACGAGCACCCTGGACAGTTATGGAGGTGCTATAAATGCGTGACTTCACTTTAATGTTGGCCTCTTTAATGCCTGTCACGGTAATCAGCCAGAGAAGGAATCAACCAGAAATTAAACAAGCATTTGCAATGCAATAGGTCTTGCATTTACACAAGTTTAAGCTATTGGCATTGTAAATGACAATGCACTTTTTTTATATTATAAAAACCAAAACATAAATAAAGACCTATTGCATTGTTTAACACTGTCATTATTATGGCTTTATTTAGAATGTCTGGAAAGGACTCCCACATAGTGACGTTCAAGACAACAGTCTAAACTCCTAGTATCATTGCTATGGCTTTGACAATCGTGTCAGATATCCTTTCGGCTACGTGATGTCTTCCTTTTCTTTGGACAACTAATACAACATTTTTGTGGTTGTTGATACCTGGCAAAACTCAAGCACTAGTCTGCATGCATGCCTAGGACTGTGAGATGCAGACTCTGTAGCGGTTCATCCATCCTGCTGGATGGGGAATGTAGATTCACTTCGCAGTTGACTGAGCAGCAATGCCATTTCCTCACTTCACTTTTCTTTGAGAGAGCCTCCGCAGACTAGAACTGGCTCTGCAGCATGGTGATCAACATAGGGCAAGAGCATCTGAATAGGCGAAGCAGGCTATAGAGATAAGGGGCACTGGTATATCGGGGTGCTGATGCCTAGAAGATGCCTTTGGCAATCTTAATTTTACACAAATTTACACAGAGCAGTAATATCCTCAAGGGCTCTTTTATGGGATGCTAGAAGATCAGGTCTAATGACCTCATTCACTGTTACTAAGAAGAATGGTTATTTTCTGACCTCTTGTACAAAGATAATTTTGGAAAATGGCCCTCTGTGAAGGGTCATCCCAAACTTTTTGACTTCCTCCTCCACTCTTTTTTTGACTTTATTTTTGTTGGCCCCAGGACTCTGGGCACTTTATCACTGCTAAACAGTCTAAAGTGCATGTGCTTCTCCCCTAAACATGGTGACATTGGTCTATACCCAATTGGCATATTTAGTTTACTTATAATGAAGGAAGTGACCCAATTAGGGCCACATGGGTCACTCTCAACCTCCTCTAGCCTTCCATTCAATGAAGAGTCGGTGACGCAGTAGAGAACACAAGCAAACTAGTTTATTCACAAAGAACACTGCAGTGGAGTCCAGTCTGACCAGCCTCCTATGATGGCTGATGAGGGACTGACTCTAACAAACATAAAGTTACATTATGTAGGTTGCAGAGCCCACAAAGACCCGCCTACTATGAAAAAATACTGGTAGCTGTCGTAATACAATGAGGGTACAGAGCACAAATTTCAATTCCGCAGCCTAACACAAGCTATCTACTGCCCAAGGTGGTCTGGTTTATCCTCCCTACTAGACAGGTGGGAGAAGGCCTCTATGTAACAGGAAAGGCAAGCGTTAATGAGCAAGATTCGACATTGAAGAAACTAAACTTACCAAGGACCATTTCTCGTAAATGATCAAGTAACAGTTTCTATTATAATACAAAATGGCGTCTTCGAGAGCTAAAATGATGGCACAGATGTCAACCTAATTAACATAACATCTGCACTTTCTGATTACGTATGCATACAGCGAGAATATATAATGAATTAGCTACACAAATGCTAACATAGTATCGAATAAAATACGAGTAATATGGTACTAATAAATTTCAATTCTAACAGACCCTCCTTTTAGCATTTATAAGCTAATACGGACACCTTTATTCGTGCTATCAGGTAAAGGTCTTTACAATTCTAAAAGTAGAGAAATATAGAAAGACAGGTAATAACATGTCAAGTGCGGATGTATATACGTATATATGCATTACCAAACATATGGAAGGAAATAACACTAAACATTATCAATACAAGGAACATCAGGAACAGAACCTGCAAGAGAAGTAGTTGAACCAAAAACACCCTCATCTATTTACATAATAGTATCAAGCTCCTTTTGATACATTATCTTTGCATTAGTGTTGTGAACTGAATTCCTTTTGGGAGAAAGATAAGTAGCACAGTATGAGCAGCATAAAGGAAGACACTGAATCAAAACACAGCAACAGATTAAAAGGACAATGAAATATATCACCTTTTCTAGAATCCAACCCCAACCACCAAATAATGACCAGCTCCAGTTACCGCTCTCCATTCCTCGAACATTTTCCAAGACGTCTAAAATATGTTGAGTGATATTTCTCTCCATATTCATGATCCCGACCACACACTACTCTCCTATTATTGCGCATGCACCACCGCTCTTGGCTAAAATAAAATCGACCGCATATCTCATTTGCTCAGAGTATATGCGCATACTATCTAACTGGGTGGTGATGTCACGTAAAGCTGCCACTGTAGAATTGGACAGAATCTGCAGTTTGCACCCAAAATACTCTCTAGCTCGTTCACCCCTGGCCATGGCAGTGCCACCAAATGTGATAATAGAGGAAAGTATATATCCAAAAGTGATACCATTACTGTAATTGTTGACTTCCAAATCGGTAACTCCCTCACAAAATTCCTTGGTCAGCGTTCTTTTCACCCATCTTGTATGTGGTTTACTATACTTGCAAGGTACTTCAAGAGGTAACACCATTCCCAGGGCCACATCCTCTGTGCGTTGTACATATTAGAATAGGTGCCGTTTGACAAAAAATAAAAACCTGGGTGTGCATAAAGCGGACCTTGATAATCCAATGGAGCATATCTAGTATTCATACCCTCCATACTAGGGTCATCCTTCTTTCCTAAACGCAATATATTTTTGTACACTATGGATCCGGAGCAATTTAGGTACAAATAAGCACTAGTACTATTTATTATTGGGAAACACGCAGGATAAATACCTGCCTCTTGAGTGACTGTCAGATCTTGATAATGCCAACCTGTCAGAGTGATATTTCTTTTATCAATATGCAAATTATCGCAATACATTTCAGGCATGCAACCTGGGTACCCTGTCCCTCTGGGTTTTCTGTAATACAAACAAGGGCCAGGATATCCCATACCAAATTCACCCCTTGCCACTACAAAATGGGGAGGACGAACATATGTATAATACACCAATGATAATGGGTAAGCAGTCCATAAACCTGTAACAGAATCAGAGGGATAACAAGCTGTGTTATCTCCGAAAAACTTCCTGTGCGTATCCAAGAAAACATTACTTTGTATATCTCTTTTGCTACGATCTGAAGAGACAATCCGATATAAAGCACACGATGGTGTATCACCAGAACACTCCAGAACCCAGAACATCCCCCTCCCACCAATAAGAACAGTAATATGAAAATAACACAGAACACCTTCTTTCTGATCAACCAATCAAAACCAAGCTTCCCCGGTCGCAGGGCAACAAAAGGCTGCTCATCTTCTACAATAGGATGACCAAATAGATACATTTTTACTATGGACTTTTACAAATAGAATCACCAGAGAAAGAGACGTCACGTAATGGAACCAATGATGGAAAGGACACAAAAAAAAAGAAGAAAAATATAAAACGTTGAGAAAAAATTCAGGGTCTGTTACAAGCCTTCCTGGCAGGCTTCTATTGTTCAGTCCTCGATAGTGCTATTGAGCACTGTACGGCGGAGCCACACTGTTGCAGCTCATCAGCAAATGTTCACTGTCCTCAAGATAGGGCACTCTCCCTCCTTGGAAAATACCCTCAACTTATCCTGTCCTGCGTCACAGGCAGTGCACCAATTTTCTGATCCCTAGTCTAACAGGGAAAAGCAGAAACAAAAGGCGTTTTACTAATCTTATACAAGAAGTCCATCCCTGCTACACTTACTTCTCTTTTGGTGCACTATCCTTCTGTCGAGGACGCAAATCATACCTTGCTACTCCAGGCACTGCCTCATCTCGTAGAAGAATCTGAAATTCAGGGGGTGTCAGAGAGCGAGGCTCAGGCTCCTGTAGGTCGGGTGAAGAAGAAGAAGCCTGGGCAGCCTTAATTTCTGGGGGAACTGCCTCGTTCAGAATCGCCTCACTCTCTTCCTCCGTCTGCGCCCAAGTCAGCTTGGTGTCAGAAAAGGGAACAAAACGTGGAACCTTCTCCGTCTCGTGGTCCCCTATCCCCTCGCGAACCCAACCATCATAGGGGAGGGAGAGCGGCACTCGTCGGCAATGAGAGGTATGTACCCAATGCTTCTGACCGTCCACTCTCACTGCCATCCTTGTCGTGATAAGGACCAAATAAGGTCCTTTCCATCTGGGTTCCAAGCTGTCTCGTCTCTGGAAATTCTTAATGAGGATGTAGTCTCCAGGCTGTATGGTATGCCCGGGCCCCTCTGGTACTGGAGGCAAAGCTTCATGTATCTGTTGATGAATAGAATGTAAACTTTTAGTAAGATCATATAAATAATCGACTAACAAAGGATAATCAATTTCAGAAAACTTTTTCGGTCTAGGGATGCCCCACACATTTGTGGGACGGCCAAAGACCACCTCATATGGCGATAAACCTGTTCTAGAATGGGCTGTCATTCTGGTGGACAATAGAGCAAGGGGTAATGAATCTGGCTATTGCAACCCAGTACTTTCCTTAATCTTAGCCAATTTTAGCTTGAGAGTACCATTGTACTTCTCAACCAAACCTGCTGACTGGGGATGATTTGCTGCATGACATTTTTGCTTGATGTGCAGAGCATCGCACACCAATTGGATCACTTTTGCATTAAAGTGACTTCCGTTGTCACTCCATATCAAATGGGGCAAGCCGTAGCGTGGGAAAAACTCTTTAATAAGAGCCTTCGCCTTCGCCGTCGCCATGGCTGTAATTTCTTTTGTTGGGTAGGCCTCAATCCATTTACTAGATGCACAAACAACCACTAGCACATATTTCAAATTATTAACTCGCTGCATCTCAATATAGTCCATCTGGAGTACCTCAAAAGGGAGAGAAGGTGGCGCAAAATTACCACGAGGTGTAGAGGTACCCTTTCCAGGATTGTGCTTCATACAAATCATACAATGTTTCACGAGATGAGCAGCAACCTTTGGGATGTTGCCATTTTGCCACACAGGATCCAATAGCCTACATATTCCCTTTGCGCTAATATGAGCCGGACCATGTGCCATTGTAACTACGGGAAATACATATGCACCAGGTAACATCCATCTCTGCTTCTCGGTTTTATCAGTCCAGCACCCTTCTTCATCTAAACGCCCTGCACTCTCCTGCCACACTGCCAACTCCTCAACTGTTGCCTCACTCTGTATTTCCCTGAAACTTTCTAGTGAATTTTCAAACATGGTAACATCTGGTACCCATCTAGCAGGTCCTGCCACAAACATTTTCGTCATTTTTGACCTGGCTGTCTCTTTTGCTGTCTGATCTGCAAAGGCATTTCCTTTCCCTACATCATCAGTGATTGCTCAATGGGCACTACACTTCACTATTGTCAATCGTTTGGGAAGGGTCAAAGCTGTCAAAAGTCTTTCTATCAGCGGACCGTTCTGAATCTTAGTACCATGTGAAGTCAAGAATCCTCTCTCTGCCCAGAGGCGTCCAAAATTATGGGCCACCCCGAAGGCATACTGGCTGTCAGTGTAGATATTGACAGTCAGTCCTTCACTCAATTCACATGCTCGCAAAAGAGCTATCAACTCCGCAGCTTGAGCAGATTGGTAAGGAATACGTAATGTCTCGACTACAGTCCGCAGCATGGTAATAGCGTACGCCGCTGTAGTAGTGCCATCTGACAATTTAAAATAAGAACCATCGACATATAGTCCCCCTTGTGGGTCAGATAAGGGAACATCAGTCAAGTCTACCCATCCCTTCGTCTCTTCTTCTGTACGGAGCAAACAATCATGGACATCTAGGTCCTCATCTTCCGAAGGGAGGGGTAGTAATGTGGCTGGGTTCAGAATGGCACATCTTTTGATAGTAATATGAGGTGCAAATAAAGTCAATTCATAACCAGTCAGACGAGCACTGGTAAGGTGCTGCATCTATGTCTTGTTCAAAAGTACATCCACAGCATGAGGTACCATTACTGTGAGATCATGATTAAGAACGAGCCCTTCTGATTGTCGAATAGAGACCGCCGCAGCCGCCGCGGCTCTTAAACAACTCGGGAGGGCTCTGGCAACAGGGTCAAGCGTAGCAGAAAAATAAGCACACGGCCTCTGCTTACCTCCAAAGGCTTGTGTTAACACTGAAAGAGCACACCCAGCCGTTTCGTGTACGTACAGCACGAAAGGCTTCTTATAATCAGGCGTACCAAGCACAGGTGCAGAGCAAAGCGCAACTTTCAATTGCTCAAAAGCATGCTTGCATTCATGCATCCAGGGCAAGGGTTCATGCACATCTTTAGTTGTTAGGCGAAGCAAGGGCTGTATTAATAAAGAATAAGCGGGTATCCAGTGTCGACAATACGAGGTGATGCCTATAAAGGCACGCACATCCCTCTGAGCCACAGGAATAGTCATCTTAACAATGGCATCAACTCGTTCAGGTGCTAGCCTCCGACCCTCCTTCGACAGCAGGTGACCTAAATAGGTGACCTGCTGTTGACAATATTAGAATTTGGAAAGGGACACTTTATGCCCTTTGTTTACCAAATGCTTCAATAATTTAACCGTAGCATCCCGACAACCCTCTTCGGTATCGGAGGCTATCAAAATGTAGTCCACGTACTGCAGTAATACATTACCTGTGGGAAGAGAGAGAGAGTCCAATTGTCTTTTCAAAGCCTGACTGTAAATACTGGGACTTTCAGTGTACCCCTGAGGAGCTCGACAGAATTGGAAGCTCCTACCAGCCAAGGCAAATCCGAAAAGATACCTACTGTCTGGATGAATAAGGATACTAAAAAAAGCATTTTTCAAATCAATCACAGAAAAGAATTTGGCTGTGGAAGGAATCATCGTCAAGAGAACAGTAATATCTGGGACCACCGGGAACTGAGGAACTACAATCTTATTAATTTCCTGGAGATCAATCACAAAACGATAAACATCAGGATGTGCATCAGGGGAATCCAAGGGTGCCTTCTCAAGAATAGGGAGAATGGGGCTATTGCATACATTCGCTCCTTAACCACCCCTGATTTAATCAGGTCCTGTATAATCTGCATCAAAGCCTGTTCCCCAGCTTGTGATATTTTATACTGGGGAATACGAGGGAGCACAGCGTTCTCCTTGACCTTTATGGAAACCAGTGTTATCTGTAACAAACCCACATCCGTATCCCCTGTGGCCCACAATGAGGACGGCACATCTTTGAATTCAACAGGAAGCGGCGCATCCTTTGCCAAACACTTTTTGTGCTTACCACATTAGGTCCAAGAGTCATGTGAACACCATCCGGGGAACAATAAATGGTAGCATATAACTTTTTCAACAAATCCAATCCTAATAAATTTTCCCCACAATTCGCCGTTAACAAAAATGGAGAATCCACAGTAAAAGGACCAACAGTCAAAGGAAGAGGTTTGGAAATGGGGCTCACAACCGGCACACCTGAAAAACCTACCGAAACATTATTATGGCCAGACATGGCTGCCCCGGGGACCAGAGCTATTCATTGCACCTGTATCCACCAAAAGTTTCTGTGCCGAACCATACAAATCTGCTGTAACATAAGGACCACGCTGATCCACAGAAATTTGGACTGGTCCCTTTCCCTGTCCTTGGCTGTCCTAACCATAGGACATCCCTGCAGCGTCACCCAAATTTGTGACAAACCTATTAACAAACAAACGAACACCACCTTCAACTGACAAATCCTGTCCACTGAAATCCAAGAACACCCCTTCAAACCGAGTAAAAAAATCAGACACACTTTCCTCTTTCTTTTGACGACACGACGTCAGCTTGTCCCAATCTACTCGTCTAGGTGGGATAAGAGAATGCATATAAGTTATAATATGACTTGGCGAAGCCAGAATCTCAGCCCTGGGTTTTTCACCGGGCTTTCGCTCCTTATCCCATGCCTTAATCTCATCCCAAGAGCCACCCAATTCCACCCTGTGATCCTGAGTATGCACCTGCCTCCATATATCCGCCAGCACCAACAGCCCGAAAAACATCTCAATATCTGCTAATGTCATAACCGACGAGGAGGCGGCCTCTGTTAACTCTTTATAATACGTCGTAGGGTTTTTCCTAAGATCCGGTAACTGACTCTTAAGAGCTAACACCTCACTTCTCTTCCACGGGGTATAAACCCACTGCTCCTGAAAATGAGCCGCCACCCGCTGTTGAACCACATCTCCCCTCTGATTACGCTGCTCTGGGATTTCAGGATGAAAAATAGGATGCACCTCCCTCATCGGAAATTGGGACACACTAGTCGGAGTACGGTGATGTAATCGTTCTCGATAACCGAGTAGCGGCCCAAGATTACCAAGAATTTCTGCAGGGGCCATACCAGCTGAATATACATGATCCCGAATATCATAAATAATTTGAGGAGCTGTGCCTCCAATACACTGTTCCCACAAACTAATCAATGTAGCCGACATATGCTGAAGGGCATGCTGTTGTACAAACGGATCAAAATCTTTCATCACACTCCATATATCCTCCACACTATAAATCGGACTCCGAGCCCATTGTGCTACCTGATTTGCAACCATCTTTTTCTCCTCTTCACCTACATCAGATCAAATCAATACCTGCTCCATTCGCTCCCGTGCTGCCGCCCAATTCCCTCCATCTGACCCTCGCGCCGGTGTCCCAACACTAGACAACACTACAGATGAAACATCTGGGAAAGACACAAGGGATACAGACGCAGGTGACAGTGTCAATAATTACTGTGTGGTAGGTGTAAGAGAAGGAAGAGAAACATGAACAGAAACAGCAGACACTGCAGGGGTGCCCGCAGTCACCACACTCGCAGGTTGCGAAACCGGAGAGGAGACAGATAGGGCTGGAGCCGAAGCAGTTGAGTCTGCAGAAAGACCAGAGGAAGGCGAAAGAACAACGGAGGACTGAGACAACGGAACAACAGATATATTCTCTGTGGGGCATAGGGAGGTGGGGGCGAGTTTCCAGCAGATCCTCCACAAAAGGATTCTCATCCTCTCGAACAACATAAGACTTATTACATTGTAATCAAAACTTCCTATCTGCACACTCAATACCCTTTTCTGTTTGTTCTCTATCATAAGCAACCACTTTCTGAACCACTGTTTGCATCGCCTTCTTCATAGACTCATTCTCGGCTTGTATATGCCTCTGCTTAGCTTCCTTCTGCCATACCTAAAAGGGTCAAACATCGATTGCCTACTTCTTCTAGCGAATAATTTGTCCTGCAAATAATTCAATTTTTGTTCATCAAAAGTACCATCCAGTGGCCACTGACGCTCAGCATTGTCCCTCGTATACTTGTGCCATAATGTACGAAACATAATAGGGCCAATACCGTGCTTCAAATACATCTCAAAACTCCGAGTGCCTTCTGGAGGCGCAGGCTGCCTTTCCTCCAGTCGATGCTCAACAGAGCAACAGCGACACCCCAAGCACCACATTTTACTCCAACAAGACATCTTAGCATCTGACACATTCACTATCCACTCAATCAACACACACACACGCAATAAAAACACACACAAACAAAGAGCTCTCAAAAACAGTCCGTAAACTGCACCAAGACAAGTCAGTCCTCAGACTGCACCAAGACAAGATAGGCTCTAGCCCCAGGCCTTTTCATGAATAAGCCAAATTCAACAAGTGGCCTGGCAGAACGTTCACAAATGCTCCGTATCACAATGGTCCACAGACCCACCAAGTTAATCAAGACGGCGCCGCTCTTACCAGAAATCACAATGAACTTACCTGGTGCACACAGGTCAAAAAAGATTATTCTCCACTGCCGACTCTTCGGACCAAACGGTCAGATCCAAGGGTTTCGCCTTTTCAGGACCCCAGCCAAGAGGACCACTAGACGAGGAGCCGCCCGATCAGACAGGCGGGGCAGCCGCGAGAACCAAGCTCTATCATATGGGGATCCCCGATCCGCCCATCCAACCGGACACAACCCTGACCCCACAACCCGACTAAGGGTGGGATGGGCTACCTGGTGGAGTCCCTGTTTGGGTGCCAACTGAAGAAAGTGACCCGATTAGGGCCACCCGGGTCACTCTCGACCTCCTCTAGCCTTCCATTCAATGAAGTGTCGGTGACGCAGTAGAGAACACAAACAAACTAGTTTATTCACAAAGTACACTGCAGTGGAGTCCAGTCTGACCAGCCTCCTATGATGGCTGATGAGGGACTGACTCTAACAAACATAAAGTTACATTATGTAGGTTGCGGAGCCCACAAAGACCCGCCTACTATGGAAAAATACTGGTAGCTGTCGTAATACAATGGTGGTACAGAGCACAAATTTCAATTCCGCAGCCTGGCACAAACTATCTACTGCCCAAGGTCGTCTGGTTTATCCTCCCTACTAGACAGGTGGGAGAAGGCCTCTATGTAACAGGAAAGGCATGCGTTAATGAGCAAGATTCGACATTGAAGAAACAAAACTTACCAAGAACCATTTCTCGTAAATCATCAAGTAACAGTTTCGATTATAATACAAAATGGCGTCTTCGAGAGCTAAAATGGTGGCACAGATGTCAACCTAACTAACATAACATCTGCACTTTCTGATTAAGTATGCATACAGCGAGAATATATAATGAATTAGCTACATAAATGCTAACATAGTATCGAATAAAATACGAGTAATATGGTACTAATACATTTCAATGCTAACAATAAGTGCCTTGTAAAGTGGTATACCATATACACAGGGTCTGTAATCTAAATGCTGCTAGTGGGCCTGCAGCACTGGTTGTGCCACCCACACAAGTAGGCTTTCAAACCTGTCACAGGCCTGCCACTGCAGTGTCTATGTGGGTAGTTTACTGCCATTTTGACTTGTTTTTTAAAACTACTGGCCAAGCCTTGAACTCCCCTTTTCTTACATATGAGTCACACCTAAGGTATGCCCTAGGTTGCCCTAAGGGCAAGGTGCTATGTAAGTAAAAGGTAGGACATGTACTTTTATGTTTGCATGGCTTGGTAGTCACAAACAGCCTATTTCGTTTTTCACTACTGTGAGGCCTACTCCTCTAATAGGTTAGCATTGGGAATTCCTTAATACACTTTTAAGCTGTAATTCCTGATCAGAGAGGAGAAACGTTTTCATGTTTCATATGTTTGGAATGGTATTGATAAATCCTACTAACTGGTGAAATTGGATTTAACATTACTATTTTAGAAAATGCAACTTTTAGAAAGTGGAGATTTCTCTGCACTTACTGCTCTGACTGCCTGACAGCCTGTCTCCAATACATGTCTGGGGTGGGTGACAGCTACACTTTGTGCATTCAATCTACACAGCCACAACGCAGGAAGGATAGGGATGTCTGAGTACCCATCTACATACATCTGCATTATGATGGCCTTGCCTGGGCAGAATGGAAGGGAGGGGCCAACACTTCACTTGAATAGGTAGTGTCCAGTCCTCACACAAATGGCTGATTTACCCACCAAAGATAGCCTGGCATACAGGACTGGGCAGAAAGGGATACCTGTACACTTCAGAGAGCGGCTTTGAAGAAACCATCTCATCAAAGGCACTTTTGAGTATAAGTACTGGGTCTCTGACCCCCTAAAACCAGACACTTCTGGATCTTGACTGAACCTCTGTCAGAAGGACTGCTGTGCTGCTTAAAGGACTCATCTTTGGACTGAAGACTTGGAAGGCCTGCTTTTCTCTTATGTTTCCCTGATACCTGCTGCTCTTTACCTCAACTGAAAGAGAGCTGGACTCTGCCTTCCCTCCAAGAGATATCCAAGAGCTTGTTGACTTGCCTCCTGTTTCTTGAGACTCCGGGAAATCAGAGTCTCTACTCCTGCTACTGTGGCAGGCTCACTGGAAGTTGGCCAGATACTTGCAACACATATTTCAACGCATCTCCTGTCTGTATGTAGCAGAACCAGCGTATCGACCCGGTTGCAGGAATAAACTCAGTGCATTGCACCAGAACCAGCGCTTTGGTTCCAGATATCAACGCATTGGACAGTGTATCACCACCACTGCAGCTTGGTGAGATTGACACATCCCCTCAACTGTGTGGCAGAATCAGGCATATCGCTTGATGTCTCTCAACTCTGGCACCCATCTTTGGAACTGACGTAAATGGTTAAAGCCATCTAAGCACACCTCTCCTGCCTTATAATTAAGGCTCCCACTTTTCAGTTTTTACTGATTTTTACAGATAAATACAGACAGAAAACAATGTGTTTCCAGTCTGCATTTATTTTTAAAAGATGAAAAACACAGAAAATTGAGCATCTTCTCAGTGGCTCTCCTTGTTGTTCATGAATTTCCAGCCAATTGTCTTGCAGATTAAGAGCATGTGGAGTTAAAAAACACATTAAAAGTCCTTAAATAACTTCCCATGTTAACATATGTTTGTGCCATTATGCACATATTTTCATAAGGCTTTATAATATTATTATATTTGGCTGCTAAAAGTGCTAAAATTGGACAGGCATCAAAGTATGTGTGCATAATTATTGGTTAAATAAATGTGGGAATATACAAGTTAGTGCTTTATTTATTCACAAAATAAATATGGGTAAATACAGATAAAATAGCCCAAAAATAAATGTGGATGAATACAGATGGAATTGTTTAAGAAATAAATACCATAAAACTGGGAGCTCAAATTAATATCTCACTCACAGCTCACTGAATAAGACATTGCCATCTAACATAAGCATTTTTTACTCTCCTGTACCCTGTACGTGAAGCCCATGCTGATATTTCACATCACAAGTAGGACACAAACCTCAAATTTAGGGATGGATCGATAACACAATGCCCTAAACACTCAGGGGCATATTTACAAGGGCTCATATCCACCAGAATGTCACTTTTTATGGCGTTCTGGTGGCGATAAGCCTTTCTCTCTATTTCCAAGTGAATAAGGCCCCTTTTCACGCAGCACTTAGCGTGAAAGCGGTGGGCAATGGGTATTGCGGTGGGTGATCCACCGCAACACACATGAACAATATTCCCTGCAACGCAAACACCCCTGCACTATTGTGCAAGGTTTCCTGCGTTGGCGCTAGGCAGCTAGATTTAGTGCCAGTGCTAGGAGAAATGCAGGGGTGCGCCGCATTCTTGTGAATACGGCGCATCCCTGCATTTTTAAACTGGTGGAGCGAGCATTAGCAATTTTGGAGCTACACCGTGGTCCGCCAGTTTATTGTAAATATGCTCCTCAGTCTGTGAGGAACTATTGAAACCCAAAACGCCATGGCCAAATGCAAGACAAATACCATTGTTCTCATATACATGGCAGTTCATAAACCCTGCATGGTCACCAAACTTACCCAATCGTGAACCCTGCATTAGTAAATGGCTCAAAGGCTCAATGATATGCGTGCCCATAGGAGGGATTACAGTGCAACTTGCTGGTTACATATGTCACTCCCACGAGTCAAACCCTTCCCACAGGCGCGCAACAACCATAGGGCTAAAAGGGCTTCAGTCCCCCCGTCGTGTTTCTCAGCCCGGGCTGCTGCAGCTCGAGCTGCTGTGGGCTCGGCTGGGCAGTGTCTGGAGTCTTATCTCTGGCACGCCCGAGTTTTTCACAGGTCTTTAAAGACCATTTACATATTTACATACCTTTGTAAACTGGTTACCGAGGCATGGTTTTTTTTCTGGTTCCAGTACCCCCTGGGCCCCCTTACATTTGTATTTAACATTTACTGCCATAGTGTGAGAATGCATTCCATGAAAAGGAATATAAAGTAGAGTTGCCAAAAGAAAAATGCCAACCGTGGGGCAGATTTACAACTTCTGGCGCATCCCTGCAAATCAGCAGGGATGCGCCAGAATAGTTGCGACACGCAATTCTCTCCTTGCGCCACCACGGATGCGCCGCATTTACAATGCGGCGCACCGTGCGCAAGAAAGGCCGATGCGTGTCGCATCCTGTGGCGCAAGGGCGGCGCATTGCTGGAGTCGTGTCGCAAGCGCGACGCAACTCCAGCAATGCTCGTGGGCTGCCCATACCTAACGTGGTGCGCCACTCCTTACGCCTGCTTGAAGCAGGCGTAAGGATTCGTCGCAGCGCAGTCGGAAAAGTGACTCAGTGAAATCTTGTAGATTTCACTGCGTCACTTTTACGAGGCTTTCCTTCGACGGAACGCCCACCCTGCGGAGGAACGCCCACATGAAACCTGACGCAGGTTTCATGTGGCGCAGGGCTTTACAACGTGACGCATCTCCCTAGATGCGTCACGTTGTAAATAATGCGCAACGTGGCGCATGGTTTACGTCGCCACTGCGTCACAAAAGTGACGCACCGGCGGCGCAAAAGTGGCGCAAGGGGCTTGTAAATCTGCCCCCATGTATTTTTTAAACAGCCTGCAAAGACATTGACTTGACACTAAATAGGGTTCTAAATAAAAAAAGTATGTATTCATTTGTAATGTGACTTCTCTGTCTTTGTTCCATTTCATTATCTGTCCTGTATCCTTCAGGCAGCTCTAGAACACAATTAAAAGTGCTTTCTATTTATATTTGCTGTTCAAGGTATACACAGATAAGTGCTGAAAATACGGCTTTAGGTGACTTTATTTTTGTACCGTCAGGGACATCATCCCACTTACAGCCCTGCATAATAGCAATAGTTTAACTTATATCTGAAACCCTACGCCGCTGTCAATAACATGCTGAGTTACTTCAAGTGTCTGGGAATGCACCCTGCATTCAGACAACTCACTCCTCATTCGCGCCCTTCACTTTCACGCTCACCCTGCACTCACAGCGATCACAATGCACTCGCACTGATCACCATGCACTCACACCATTCACCCGCTCACCCTGCACTCACAGTGATCACTCTGCACTCACAATGCACTTGCGCTGTTCACCCTGTTTCTCACCCTGCAGTCACAAAAGCACACTACTCACCCTGCACTCATGTGACATATCACTCACCTGTCCCCCTCACTGTTCAATCTGCAATCTCACTCAAACAAGCCCATCACTAACCATGCATTCATTCGTCCCACTCTGCACTTACATCTGCACCCAAATTCATATGGTCACCTTACTCACTCTGCAGTCACTCCTCTTACCCTACTCTCACACTGTTGCATCGCTCACCGTGCACTCATATGGGCACTCCTGCCACCCACACAGTGCAGAGGGTTAATGTGCCTGCTACAAAGAATGTGTATGCAGATCACAGAACTGAGTATCAGTAAACTATGAGCAGAGCTATAAAAAAAAGAAATGTTTGTAAGAAAGGTGCTATAGAGAGATGAGGTGCATTGTTGGTGAGTGGTACTGAGGGAATTCATGGAGAAGGAGGAAATGGGGGAGGGGGTGCCAAAAAAGACTGTTGCACCATGCACGACCGGTGCTAGGGCCAGCCCTGGCTGGGAGTGTTAGTACCCCCGACGATCGGGTCTAGTTGCGCCCCTGCCTTCCCGTCCAAGTTCCATAAATTGGGTACCGTTAGAAATGTAATAATTACACTACGTATTAAAGCATCACGAGACATATTTATATTGAAATATGTTATTGTTATTATTGATATCAGCATGATTATTTAAAGAATAAAGACGATAATTGTGAATATTTGCTCCTTTCCACAACTCACTTTTCCACAGAGTAAGCACCCCAATGTCAGACCCAAAAAACCGTTAAACAAATATCTGGTTGGGCAACTCTGTCCAGTAACCAGGTAAATAAACTCAACTGGCTATGATCATAAGAAATACCATCAAGGGGCCTGCATTGCAACTCTTTGCTGCTAGCCCACCGAAAACCATAAACTGCTGATCTATCTCTCACACCCCTTAAACCACCATACTGCTAAGCCCTACGCCCAGAAGACGATATTTGAGCCAATTTTGTGTTTCCAACCATAGATTTTCAGTTGACACAAGTGTACCGTTTTATGGGACTTTAAAATAATTTCAACTGCGGGATTACACTACCATCTAGTGGCAATATCAAGGAGTTTTCCCATTTGGACTAAAAAAAATAATAATTGGAACGAGCTCTAAAAATGAAATTGCCGAATTCTATCGTATATAGGTACTTTGGTTCCCTTTGTACATCTCAGCAAAACGTCTTGTACTTTTAACAGTTTAACTTGCCAGCATGGACAAGTCGAGCAAGGGCTCACGCTAACAGCAGCAGCATGTTCTGATAGATAACATGAACGATCTGGAAAAAATCATCCAGATCCGGTAAGTTATTATAAACTTTCTGTGTTACTTCCGGGGTGAACACGATTTGTAGTGACCGGAAGTTCAAAGGTCCCGCGAGAAGAGGCCTTGGTGGGATTTAGCGGGGTTTCTAACCCGCTTCCTGAAGGCTTTTTTTCTCCCTTTTGTCTCGGAAAGAAATAAGGGGCATATTATCAAGAACGGCGTTAAAATTATCGCCGCTTTAGCGGCAGAAAACTGCCGCTAAAGCGGCGATAATGGGCTTGATAATATGCCCTTGAGAATTCCAATAGAAGCCCATGTTGACACCAGAACATGGGCTTCTATTGGAATTCTCAAGGGCATATTATCAAGCCCATTATCGCCGCTTTAGCGGCAGTTTTCTGCTGCTAAAGCGGCGATAATTTTAACGCCGTTTCTTGATAATATGCCCCTAAGATCTCTTGAAATGTTTTCTAACCCCAGCGTCAAGACCACGTTAGTTGAGCTTTTGCATAGAACTTGGCATACTAATAATTTCGTTGAACAAAAAACCTTTACAAACTTTCAGGGAAGGTTCTGCTTAGCTGGCATTTATTTATGCAGATCTTTAGGGTCTTATAGCATGCAATAATGTATCTGATTTATGCCCTACTAATTTGACATTTCTGTTGCAAAAATCGATCGACGTCCCTGCATCCATGTGTTATCGATATTGGCATATTTCATTGAGTTTTGTTAATGTTGTTTTGGCACTTTTTTTTAAAATTCTGTTTATTTCTAACTCAACAGGGTACATTACAATTCGTGATGTTCCATTGCCTATATCAGGAAGAGTAACTTACAGTTAGAAAAGCATACACCACATTACCCTCACTTTACATTTGTTTTACAGCAGTCTGCGACGCTCTCAGGGAGCCACTCCATCTCTATCTGTTCCCCCATGCAGTCCTCCTGCCGGGTTGCCACATGGGCTCCCCCGATGAATGTTCCATTTTCCCCAGACCTGTTCCCATTTCCTGGGAGATCTCCTACTCTCATACACTGTTTTCTCTGCTATCATACACCAATCTAGGTCTTCCATTCAATCATATAGTGTTGGTGTGTCGGGTGATCTTTGCTATATTGTGCTTGGCAATTACCAGAGCCAGTGTTACCCAGGTTCGTTATTTGGTGCTGAGGTCGGTGGCTTCCCACACATTTAAGAGGCACCATTTCGGGGAAGGAGTCATCACTACTCCCGAAACTTCACTCAAAAACGGGCAATAGCTGTCCAGTACCGCTGTATAGGTGGGCATTCCCATATTGAATGATAATATGTTCCTTCTTGGCCACACCTCCGAATGCAATTAGGGTATGTCCCTCTACCCATTTTAGCCAAAATGTGACAGGAGTAGTATGTTCTATGTAATACTTTTAGTTGTAGTAATCAAAATTTGGTCGATATAGCCACTTCTCTCGGAGATGCCAAAGCCTCCTGCCAGTCCTCGTCGTCCAGATCACCTATATCAGTTTGCCACTGTTTTTGAAGCCTAGGGAGGGGGTCAGGGAAATTATTGACTAACTTCTGGTATGTCAAAGATATCGCTCTACGGTTCATAGGATCTATCAAGATTCTGTTCTCTAATGGGGAAAACTCAGGAAGCTCTGTATCTTTGGGGATGGCAGCATGTAGTGCGTATCTGATTTGGAGGTAGCGAAAGATCTCTGTGACAGACAGCTCGTATTCTTGCTGCAGTGTTGTGAAGGGTATCACTCCCCCCCTTGCCCACAAGTCGCCTACTCAGGATATACCTATTAGGTCCCATTTATTGAAGCCAGGGATTTTGCTCATGGTACCCAGGCTTTTGGCCTCCTACAGTGGAGTGAGCTGTATTATTTTTTTATCCCATCCCATGTGCTTCTGGACTGTGTGCCAAAGTTAAACTGTGATTTTTGTTGGGCCCATCAGTGGAAGATGTCTGGGAGAGGTGTAGAGTGCTCTGGTATAGACCCCTCCCCAAAGCATATCTGTCCATCCTATAAGCTGGCTCGTCTGGTGGCCGATGAATACATTGGTTGTTAGGCACTAGTTGTGCGGCCCAATAATATTTCCATATGTCCAGCAACGCTATGGCTACATCATACCACCCCGTACCAACTTCTCATATGCTATCCTCTGAGGCTTCCCATCCCAAAGAAACATCCTCTGCTCATTTTCTATAGTATTGAAATAGTTGGAGGGGATTGGGTATGGAGTGCTTTGCAGTATATATAGAAACCGAGAGAGAGCCATCATCTTGAAGAGGGCGGACCTCCCTAATAGGGAGAGAGGCAGAGTCCTCCATTGACTCATGTTGCCTTGCAAGCGCAATAGTGGGGGGCAGGAGATTACGCTGGTAAAAGAGATCAGAGTAAGTGGTGATGTAGACGCCGAGGTAGCAGAAAACCTCTGTCACCACTTCCGCCTCACACTCTTTGGGAAGCGAAGGGAGCGCTTCACATAAAATTTATATGGTGGACTTTGACCAGTTAATGTTGTGGCCCGAATATTTGCCAAAGTTGGTAAATATATTCAGTATCTATGTATTGAGGTTTTGGGTGATGCCAGGTAGAGAAGCACATCATCAGCATAGAAGGATACTCTATCTTTCCAGTTCTCAGTCCAGCGTAAGCCCCTCATCAATGGGTCCCTTCGGACCCAGGTAGCTAGAGGTTCTAGCATTAGGGCAAAAATCAACAGCAATAAGGGACAGCCCTGCCTTGTCCCTCTCCATAGGGTAAATTTGGGAGATGTCTGTTATTTACCACTACCTGTGCCACTGGGTCTGTATAGAGACGTCTTAACCACATCATGAATTTGGGGCCGAATCCCATACTCTCCAACACTGTAAACATGTATGGCCGTTCAACAGAGTCAAAGGACATACGAGCATCGAGCGACATGACTACCGCATCTTCCCTCAGTGTATCAACTCTCTCCAACACTCCTTGGAGCCTCCATAAATTAAGCACCGTATTCCGTTCTGGCATAAAGCCAGATTGATAAGAGTGTACCAGCTTTGGGATAATCTGGATCTGGCGCGTGGCAAGTAGTTTGTTTAGGATTTTGACTTTGGCATTAAGCAGAAAGATAGGACAGTATGACGTGCAGCTATCCCTCGGCTTACCCTCCTTATGGATCACCACTATAGAAGCTAGACGTTGATCTTCCGGAAGTTTCACAACTGCTTGACTATCTAGGTACATATTCATAAGGTGTGGTGCCACCTTGTTAGCTGGTAATTTGTAGAGCTCAATCGGGAGGCCATTAGGTCCCATTGCCTTTCCCGATTGTATATTCTGGATTGCCTGGGCCACCTCTTCATTCATTATGTTGCCCTACGTTAGTACTAGGTCTTCCGAGCTGAGGGTCTGCTAGCAGTTCTCTGGCTTTCTCTTTTGTTGATCTCTCCTCAGGCGAGTAGACGCGGTGGTAGTGGGTAGCAAATGTGTCTGGTATCTGTTGGGGGTCTCTGAGTGTTTCTCCCGCCTCAGTGTTGATGGTGGTGACCAGTCTATTTGCTCGCTCCCGTCTGTCAAGCCAGGCGAGCAGTTTCCCTGCCTTTTCGTCTACTTTATTATTTTATGTCATTTGGCCATGTAATGGGCCTTCGCAGCATCTGTTGCAAGTTCTCTATATTCTTTTCTTTTAAGATTTAGGGTATGTTTGGCCTCTTCCGGGTTGCTGCCCGTCAGATCTACCTCCAACTGGTAAAGTTTGTGTTCGAGAGTCTCAAGCACGGCTCTCTTATCCTTTCTATACCCTGGCATCAGTGAGATGGCTTGCCTTCTAATCACTGGTTTGAAGGCTTCCCATAAGGTCTGCGTAGATTGGACCGACCCCTCATTTTCCTTGAACTAGTTTTTTATGGTCTGGAGTAATCCCGTCCTCACTTGAGGGATTTTAAGGCATCATGGGTCAATCAACCCCTTCCGTCTTGGTCATGGCGCTTCCTCCGAGTAGGCCGCCCAAATCAGCAATGGTCCGATATTCCCCTCGCCAGGTGATGTATCTCCCTGAAGCACACTACTAGATCTGCCAGGGTGATTGCATAGTCTATTCTGGGGAGACTGTTGTGTGCCCCTGAGTGGAGCATAAAGAGCTGTGCTACTGGGTTATGAGTTCGCCAGTGCCACACGTCCACTAACCCCATGGCAACAAGAAAGTCAGAGAGTCGTGAGTTGGCATGCAATGAGTTTAGCAGTGGATACCTGTCTTTTTGGTCTGATAGTGTAGCATTAAAGTCTCCCCCGAGCAGAAGCTCCCTCTCTGGAAAGTCTAAGAGTGCGTCGCCTATATCTTGGAAGGCCTGTGTGTGTAGAGCGAGGGGGACATATATCGTCATTATGTTGATTGTCTTACCGTTCCATGTCCCAGACACTGCAGCATATCTTCCCTGCACTTCCACCCACGTGCGGTTGATGGCCAGGGGAAAAGCTTTTTGCTGGAGAATCCCCACTCTCAAGATCCACTGGTGAAGCCCGCATGCACTATCAATTTGTACCCCCCAACGGTCAAGGGCCTTACAGGAATTGCCAATTAGGTGTGTCTCTTTGAGTAGAATAACATCTGGGGAATGCCGCTTAATGTATTGGAGTACAACTCCTCTTTTTAGCCTATCTCCCAAGCCATTAACATTCCAGGAGAGAAGTCTCAGTCCCGGGTCTGTATCAAAGCGTACCATTTTTGATGTGGCATTACCGCCGCCCACTCCCCTCCATTCTAGGGTACGGTCATGTGGTCCGCATACTACGTGGTGTGTCAATACAATTATCTAGTGTTTTACTAGGCATAGAGTAGTCAATGAATCGTTCCCCTGTTAATCCCTCCAAACACAATTCGAACAGCAGCAGCAGGGAGTGAAGTGACTGTTCTTCCCTGTTGTGAAAATAGCAACACTCAAACTTTCTATTTAGCATACCCTCCTCACTGTCCCCCTGCAATTCGGGTTTGAAACTACCCACTTCCCCAACTATGCAGAGTGCCTGTAACCCTATCCCAGTTTGAGTCCTGGAGGACCGGGGCTTCTCCCCTACATCCACCGCCCATCCCCTGTATCATTGGGGAACTAGATTCTATTAACAAGTTGCGCAGTGGTTCTACTATCTCTCTGCATGAGTTGGTGTCCCTCTTTCTGTTGCACTGTAGGGCTCACCTATACCAGTTCCTTGGAGCCAGCGACTCCGTTATGAGCCAGAACAGCTCATTCCTGTTGTTTCCCCTCTCCAGGATTCTCACACCTGGCTTTTTGCATCGTCTGGTCTCCTTGTGCTGGTGTTCTTTGCCGTCGTCTGGCATGTCTGTTTTTGGGGCCACTGCCCCCCACCACTCCCCACCCTTCTATCCATTCCCAAGCCATCTCTGGTGTCTCAAAAAACCATGCTTTACCCTCAGTCTCGATCCTCAGTTTCGCTGGGAAGAGCATGGATTGCTTCAGTCCTCTGCCACGCAGTTCCTGTTTGACTTCCCTGAATGATCTCTTTTGCTTCTGAACCCTGACGGTGAAGTGGGGGAAAAAGTTATGGTACTGTTTTCATATTTTAATTGCCGTGTGCTCCGAGCTGTTTGTAGGATGAGGTCCCGGTCGCGGAAGTTGAGCAGGCGGGACAGGATAGGCCTTGGTGGGGCCTTGGGTTTGAGTCTTTCCCCGGGGACCCGGTGCGCCCTCTCCACCAAGAAGAATTTTGAGAGGCCATGCAGTTGCAGGTGTTGTGTAATCAGTTCCTCCACCAAGAGATCGGTCCATGGCCCCTCTGTGCACTCTGGTACTCCAATAATCCAGACATTATAGCGATGCAATCGTCCTTCATAGTCTTCCATTTCGCTTGCAAAACTTGACTGATGGTTTGTAGCTCTTTGTCTTGGTGCTGCAGGATTTTAGAGTCTCCTTGGAGCACTGTCGTGGTGGATTCTACTGTTTTGACTTTGCCCCTCATTTTTTTGAAGTCTGCTCTAAGTAGCAAGACCTCAGTTGTGAAAGTGTCCATTCTCTGTTCTAGTGATGTGCGCACCTCCGTGATTGCTTCCATGATGTCCTTAAGGGAAGAGTCCATCTGCGGTTGGGTCACAGCAGTTGGTTGTGAGGGCGCCACTGCTTCCATCACTTGGTGCATATGCATTGTAAATCTGTTAAGTTTGGTTTGGTGCGCTCCTCTCAGCCCCTTCCCCCTGTCATTACAATTGAATGGGATGATTTTATAATTTCAGCCGGTATCCGGGGATACTAACCACCGCCTGACCGTGGGGGCGAGCCCTATTCACGCGGCCTGTCGAGTTTCTCTCCAATGAGGGTTCGGGGCCTGTGTTACAGTTCCACCGTTCGAGCAATGCCCTTGGCTCCTCACTATGACTGTGATCTTGTGGTGGAGCAGTGTGGTAATCTGCAAAATTTATAGATTTTGTCACTTTCCTGGGCCTTGTTCAAGTACTTCTCGGATTGTTTTGCCCCTCTGCCTTCCCCCGTTTCGTGCCGCCTGTGATGTCACCTTGTGTCTAGTAGGGCCTTCTCTCCACCGCAACCATTTTGGGTAAGTAGACATAATATCGAGTTTGAAAAATCGTGGTACCATAATATCGAGTTTCTAATGTCAACAGTCAAAAATATTGTGGTTTTTAATATCGATGTCAAGAATATCGATTTAGCATGTTGTTTAAAATATCGTTGTTAAAAATATCGGGGCATATTAGCAAGAAGAGGCGATAATCATCGCTAACCCTGCTTAGCGTGATTTTTTTTATCGCCGGCTATCGCTGGAATATATCGCCACGGTAACGCTGTATTAGCAACGATTAGCGCTATGGCGATGAATATTCCAGCGATAGCGGGGAAATGGGCCAACATCGCTGAAAAACCAGCGATGTTGCATGGAGAAGGAGAACACCTTGCTGATACGACCCTGTGGTCGTATCAGCATAATCCACCCCCCATGTTAGGTATGGCTAACACCTGCTAATTGCAGGTGTTAAATAAATGGCGATGACCCCGGTTAGCGCGACTTTTCACGTCGCTAACTGGGGCCATGGCCACCTTGCTAATAGGCGATAGGCCTGTTAGCGAGTGTTTCCCAGGTTTGTTCGTCGGGAACGCCCACTTTGCATGTCATTAGCGATAAATATCGCTGACATGCAAAGCGGTAAAAACGGGCGCTAATGCCCGCAAACTGTCGCTAACTGCTGTTAGAGACAGTTTGCTGATAGAGCGATATAAATATTGCCGCTTTAGCGGCAAAAGTGCCGCTAAAGCGGCGATAGTGCCCTTGCTAATATGCCCCATCGTTTTTGAAAATATTGTTATAAAAAAATATCGATTTTGTAAATGTAGTTTTTTTATAGTATACATTTGTAAACATAAATTGGATATGTTTTATTGAAAAATTGTTTTAGGAGCGGGATGTTGGGTTTATAGGGGATAAGGGTGAGGAGTGTTTTAAAAAAAATGTTTCAATTTAAAATAAATGTAAGTAATATTAAAGATATTTAAAACTGTTTTTTAGGAGCGGGATGTTGGATTTAAAGGGGATAAGGGTGGGGAGTGTTTTACATTTTTTTTTACATTTTTAAAAATGAAATTAAGTAATAAAGCAATTAAAAAAATATTTGGGGTTTATAGGGGATAAGGGTGGGGACTGTTTTCATTTTTTTTTTTTTAAAGTAATAATAAAGAAATTTAAAAATGATTTTTAGGAGCGGGATGTTTGGTTTATAGGGGATAAGGATGGGGAGTGTTTTACATTTTTTTTAAATGTAAAAAATAAATTTAAGTACTAATAAAGGAATTTAAAAATGTTCTTAGGAACTGTTTGTTGGCTTTATAGGGGATATGGGTGGGGAGTGTTTTTAAAAATTTTAAATTCTTCTTTTTAAAATTTCAGTAATAATAAATACATTTATAAATGTTTTTTAGGAGTGGGATGTTATGTTTATAGGGGATAAGGCTGGGGAGTGTTTGTAAATATTGAAAGAAAATTTAAAAAAAATATTAATTTAAAAAAAATGTTAAACAATATTTAAGAATAGTGGTATATTGCATTTATAGATGATAGGAGGTGGGAACATTTTACATTTTTTATAAATCATTATAAAAAAAATTAAGAAAATATAAAAAAATTATAATAATAGTGTGATTTTGTGGTTATTGCAGATAAGTTTGTAGAGTAATTTTAAAAAAAATGTAAAAATAAAAATATATTTTGTTTTTATATGGGATAAGAGTAGTGATAAAAAGAATAATTAAAAAAATATATAATTTTTAGGGAGAGGTGTGTTGTGTTTAGATGGAATTAGTGTGTTGTTTAAGTTGAAAAATGTGTAATTTTTCAAAAATTTGAGGATGTTGAATGTTTGTGTTTGTTAATATTACTGTTATAAAAATTAAAAGTAAAACATTTTTGGTATGTTTATTACTTTATAAGCTGATTTGTAATTCAAAAATTAATTTGTAAAAATAATACATTTTTTAACATTGTATTATAATATATTTTATAAATCACAAATTAATTAAAAAAAATAATTACAATTATCATAACTCTGTTCTGGATATGTTTTTAGGAGTGGGAATAGGATAATATATATGTGTAGTGTGTAGCATTTTCTATGTGTTTATGTCGTTTTTATTGAGAATATTACATTTTATGAGTTTATTGTTCAGCACCTTCCATGTGTTAATGTTGTTTGGAGTTGGAATATAACATTATATATGTTTAGTGGCCAGCATGTTCCCTGCGTTATTGTACTTTGGAGTGGGAATAGTATATTTTTAGGTCTCGCCTAGCGTTGCAGCGCATGCGCTGCGCGCTTTGCGAGGCATGCAGTATATACTATAGCTGGGAAGCTTCGTGGAAGCTCCGCCTACTCTCCGCCCTTCTTTTTGATTGGCTTAGAGTCTAAATGCTGCCTTCCTATTGGTTTTAGGCTGGTTAGTCCCTCCTCATGATTGACATGTCCTCATTTGTATCCTTCCCCGGCTATTGGCCCCTTTACTCCAAACACTATTTTCTTCCCTGTCTCCCCCCGCCCTCTCCCACAGTCCGTTACGTCTCTCCCCCCCACCACCACCCCCACTCCCATTCATGCCGTCACGCCCCCCGCACTCCCATTTCCAAAGTAATAGGTCTCGTGTAAATTCGAGTCCTATTGCATTGCAAATGCTTGTTTAAATTGTGAGCACTAGCACTATTTTCTCCCCGTGCCTCCCACAACTCCTCCCACCCCTCGCAGCTTCTTTTCTTAGCCATCTGCTCCTTCAAACATGCGGTTTTTCAGTACGGGCTGAAATATTGAGCTAAGCAGTGCCGTACGTTATTTAATATTTATATAATTATTTTAATTAAGCAACTTATATTATTACATATTCGCTGTGTAGTTTAGTAACAAAAATCCATCTGTTATAAGCAGGGAAGAGCAGGGAGATCGGTTTCTGTTTTTAAACATATTCCTGTCAAAGATGCAGATTATAATTCCGGTACATAGTACCAGAAGCTAGCCTTTTAGAAATGGTCGTCGCTTTACCTTTGCCCGGTTAAGTCCTTCGTCTGTTTCTCTAACAGGAAGCTGGGTGTCTGGTTAGGCATTGACGTATGAGCATTTCCTGACATTGTGAGTAGCGATTAGAGTGGCGGCAGGAACATGGCAAGTGTACATTTGTGTGTGAAATACTGTATTTAGTGTGAAATTGATTTCAGTGCCCCATGACGAATAGCTGGTTTATCTTCTATAAAAGATGGAGGTCACCGTGGCAGCATACGTCAAACAGACTACGAGGCTGCAGTGGAACATGTGTGCTCACATCATGAGAAAAACCCTCTTGGGGCACCAGCACTAGACGGAGTGGGACTAGACTATTTTAAGGGGAAACCCAGAGGAAGCACTGCTTGACAAATAAATACACTTTTTAGCGTCATTGAGCTTTGTCACACTCCTCCGCGCTCCATACATCAACTTTTCAATACGAGAAGAGGCCTGCACACAAAGGTCTCAATTTAGCGGGGCATTTGGATGCAATTTAACCGCTGTCCAGCGCTGACCGATTAGGAAACATCTGGGTTCAGCCAGAAATGTTCAGAAATTTAATTTACGAACCATGTTTTTCAATTAATAAGAAGGCACACAATTCCCACATGAATGCCTTCGTGTAAAAGATGTTACTGCACAATATAGTAACTGCGCAAAGGTGCTCGGGGCTGTCCGCACAACAAGCGCGTGATTTATTGGCTTTAAATGCCAGCAATTATAGCCCTTCCGGGTGTCTCCTATTGTTTTCATAGGTGCCTTTCCCTGAGGAGGACTCTCGCTTCCACAAGGTGGCTTGAGCGTGAAAAGATGTCCGTTTATCACCCCTTACGGAAGCGCTATACCGGTGACAAAATCATCAAAGCGCTAGGACTGGAGTATAAAAGAGAGCACACATGCACCCCGTTTCTTGAATCACTCTAATGATGTACCCCAAGTCAAATGTTTCCTATGGGGTCCCAGTCAGTTTATCTCATCAGCTCCCCAAAATACAAATGCATTTATGTAAAGGCTTCTGGGCACACGTTTCACTTTCACGCTTCCAAGTGCACCCATTATAAAGGCAGGAAAGTGAACGCATATTCACCAGGAACAGCTGGGACTGCCAAATCCATCTACTCCCTTCTGTTGTCTTGTACTATAGTGTGAGATCCATGTTTTGATTTGCTGGGTTACGTTGTTTTAAACTATGCTCTAATGCACGTGGATCAACTGGTATATAGTATTATAATCACGCCACGCTAAATTGTTATGCTTTGTGATGTTATCTTAAAAACTGTACTGTGTTGTGTTTTGCTGTTATGTTAATTATCCTACAATATGTTCTGCTGCTTGTACTCTGTTACGCTGTATTATGTTGTGTTGTTGGGTTCTCCTTTGCTGTGTTATCCTGTTTTTCTGTGTTACACTACGCTATATTTTTGGTCATGCTTTGGTATGTTATGCGTTGCTGTGTTATGGTGTTTATGCTATGCTACACTACCTGAAAAGTATTTAGCACATGATATAACACTATGCCCACTTAAAAATGTGTATTATACTAAATTCTGTACAATAATTATCCATCAGTTCCTCGAACAGCGCTAGAAATTATCCTATAATAAAGCGATGTTATCCGTAGTCTGATAGAAAACTTGACATGCAACCTGCACCTTTAAAGATATATGTCCTCTTCATAAATCCTAGTCAGTTCTTTCTAGAAAGACTTTACTCTGCTTGCAGAGGGAGACAGGACTATACGCACATATCTAGGTTTCCAGACAATCTGGCACCTCTGAAAGCAGAGGCTGACATGTGACTTACACTGCCTCAGTCCAAACTATCTAGCAGAAACACTTCAGGTCAGGAAATAAATCTGGATCCCTTTCCCCATTTCTTTGGGACTATCCCTGCATATCACTTCATAGCGAGGGCCCGCCCGCCACTAATTACGTCATTGCAATCACGGAGATTATAGGTCCACACTGTCTCGAACACTTTTAACATAGTGGCTGGATGTCATTGGGTTACACCGCTCTTGTTGAGGTCACATATCATTGGGTGCTTTTGCCACTGAGAGGGCACCTGTTAGTGGGGTACACCTGCATCAGTCACTTACATCACTGGTAAAGCATCTGTCTTACCGTCACTTACATTTTGGGGGATTTTCAGTCTTGAGCTACTAATTTTACAAGTTAGTTACTGTCTGTCATCAGTTGCAACTTATATAGACCGGATATGACAGTCGCCCTTCTCGTGATTCTTATACCCTGGTTAACCTTGGCATTGGGTCACTTGCACCATAAGTTAAACATGTGCATGTAATACCCTCTTGGGTGTATATGCAAAGTGTGACATACCTGTTATGGGAATTGTTTCTGACTCAGGGTTATCTTGTTCATACTCAAGTGGTGGGATCATTCACATCGAAGTACTCACATGCAGGGTAGTTTATCAGTAATCTTCTATGCACATAGGAGTCCAGTCTTAGGTGCAATTTTGTATTTAGGGGTTTCCTTCACCCTACCCGCACTTGTAAGTTGTCACCTGGGTGCACTAACGTGGGTACAATCATTGCAGATTTAATGGCATAGGGACCTAGACTGCCATGTCTCTATTGATTTTGGGTGACAGAGAATATCATCCGCGCAGTCTCTCTTCCCCTGCCTCTCCCATTTACTCCAGTAAACAGTCAAATAAATTGCATGTTCTTTTAAAAATAATTTTTCTACATTTTAAATAAGGCTTAAGTATGATGCATCTAATAAGTGAGGATGACAATACTCTGAGCAGTGCACTTTTGCAAAACCTGAATAGATGCTTCAGCACCCAGGCTAATGTGCTGCATAGCTAAATACATATAAGATCCCAAAGGCGAGACCAATTGCATTGCAAATGCTTGTTTATGTTTGTTGTCCAGCACTTTCCCTGAGTTAATATTGTTTGGAATGGGAATAGTAAATTATATATGTTTAGGGGTCGATTCCGATCTCGGTCAATAGGTCTCCGAATCGGATTCGGCTTTACCGGATCCGAGTCGGAGGCTTTGTTTCCGACCGAGTCGTACAGAGGTCCGGACGCCCAAGTACGATGCGATTGAACGCGAAATCGCCGACCGACTCGTTTCCGGGTCCGAACCACTCCGTCCGACTCGTTCGCACTCGATTCGTACCGCGCAATGGAGACGTTTTACGACCGAGCCAGTACGATGCACGATCCGGACAGCCGGATCGAGTCGGAGCCTCCGGCACGTGAAAGCTCTCGGAAGCGGACTTCGGGGGTCCGTGCCGGACCCCCCTTCACCCGTAGCCTTACGAGTCGGACACAGGGGGGACCCATGGGTCCCCCCTATACATGCGTGTACGGTGCGGATGGCACCAACGCGTACCCACTACAGGGGGCACCCTTTTGTGCAACGTACCCATTGAGTCAATGGGAGCCCATGTACGCGTCGTACAACCGGCTCCCATTGACTTCAATGGGAGTCTGACCGAACCGAGTCCGGCAGCATACGGCCGTATCATACTCGCTCGGTCGGACTGCAGGGGTCCGGCTCGGTCGGAAAACAATCCGGATCCGGATCGGTCGGAGAGCTTTCCGACCCAGATCGGAATCGGCCCCAGAGGGGCCGATTCCGATCTCGGCCAGTAGGGCTCCGAATCGTATTCGGCTTTACCGGATCCGATTCGGAGGCCTTTTTTCCGACCGATTCGTACAGTCGTCCCAGCGAGCAAGTACGATGCGAGCGCACGCGAAATCGCCGACCGACTCGTTCCCGGGTCCGAACCGCTCCGACCGACTCGTACGGACACGGCTCGCACCACGCAATGGAGACGTTTCCCGACCGAGTGAGTACGATGCACGCGTCGGACGGCCGGATCGAGTCGGAGGGTCCGGCTCGCAAAAGCACCCGGAGCCGGACTTGGGGGGTTCGTGTCGGACCCCCCTGCATGCGAAGCCGCACGAGTCGAACACAGGGGGGACCCAAGGGGCCCCCCTACACATGCATGTACGGTGCGAGTCGCACCGACGCGTACCCACTGTAGGGGGCCCCCCTGTTCGCGACGTGCGCATTCAGTCAATGGGAGCCCGTGTACGCGTTGTACGACCGGCTCCCATTGACTTCAATGGGAGTCCGACCGAATCGAGTCGGGCAGCATACGGCCGCATCGTACTCGCTCGGTCGGACTGGGGGAGTCCGGCTCGGTCGGAAATCTCTCTGGATCCGGCTCGGTCGAAGAGCTTTCCAACCCAGATCGGAATCGGCCCCTTAGTGTCCAGCACCTTCCCTGACTTTTTGTACTTTGGAGTGGGAATAGTATATTTTATATTTTTATTGTCCAGCACTTTCCCTGAGTTAATATAGTTTGGAGTGGGAATAGTAAATTATATATGTTTAGTGTCCAGCACCTTCCCTGAGTTTTTGTAGTTTGAAGTGGAAATAGTAAATTTTATATGTTTAGTGTCCAGCACCTTCCCTGACATTTTGTAGTTTGGAGTGGGAATAATATATTTTTTATGTTTATTATCCAGCACTTTCCCTGAGTTAATATAGTTTGGAGTGGGAATAAAAAATTATGTATGTTTAGTGTCCAGCACCTTCCCTGAGTTTTTGTAGTTTGGAGTGGGAATAGTATATTTTATATGTTTGTTGTCCAGCACTTTCCTTGACTTAATATAGTTTGGAGTGGGAATAGTAAATTATATATGTTTAGGGGCCGATTCCGATCTCGGCCGGTAGGGCTCCAAATCGGATTCGGATTAACCGGATCCGATTAGGAGCCCTATTTCCCGACCGAGTCGTACGTGCGTCCGGGCGAGCGAGTACGATGCGTGCGCTCGCGAAATCTCCGACCGACTCGTTCGCAGGACCCGACCGCTCCGACCGACTCGCACGGGGACGACGCGCACCTCGCAATGGAGACGTTTCCCGGCCGGGTAAGTACGATGCGCACCTCGACCGCTCCGACCGACTCGCGCAGCCCGGCTCCAAGGAGCTGTCAGAGCCGCACTTTGGGGGTCCGTGTCGGACCCCCCTGGAAGCGTAGGCGTGCGAGTCGCACACAGGGGGGACACCTGGGTCCCCCCTACACGTTCATGTACGGTGCGACCCGCATCGACGCAAACACGCTGTAGGGGGCGCCCTTGTTCGCGTCGTGCCCATTGAGTCAATGGGAGCCCGTGTACGCGTCGTACGACTGGCTCCCATTGACTTCAATGGGAGTCCGACCGAATCGAGTCCGATAGCATGCGTGCGCATCGTACTCGTTCGGTCGGACTGCTAGGGTCTGATTCGGTCGGAAATCTCTCCGGCCCCTTAGTGTCCAGCACCTTCCCTGACTTTTTGTACTTTGGAGTGGGAATAGTATATTTTATATGTTTATTGTCCAGGACATTCCCTGAGTTAATATAGTTTGGAGTGGGAATAGTAAATTATATATGTTTAGTGTCCACCACCTTCCCTGACCTTTTGTACTTTGGAGTGGGAATAGTATATTTTATATGTTTATTGTCCAGCACTTTCTCTGAGTTAATGAAGTTTGGAGTGGGAATAGTAAATTATATATGTTTACTGTCCAGCACCTTCCCTGACATTTTGTAGTTTGGAGTGGGAATAGTATATTCTATTTGTTTATTGTCCAGCACATTTCCTGAGTTAATATAGTTTGGAGTTGGAAGAAAATTTGGTATATGTTTAGTGACCAGTACTTTTTCAGAGTTAATGTAGTTTGGAATGAGACTAGTAAAATATAGTTCTTTATTTTGGAGCAAGATTAATAAACAAAAATGTATGTATAAGTGGTAATAGTATGTTATATATGTTTATTAAAATAGTATAATGAAAATAATATAGGAATTAAATACAGAACAATATTTATATTTTATTTATTTATTTATTTTCATTCAAAGACTCAAGCAAAGAAATATTATGCATTTTATTTGATTTGCAATGTTTCATATATATTGTTATAAACAAATAATAATAAATTTTTATTTTTTGATACATTACATATTTAGTGTATATTTAAACATAAAATACAATTTTTAAGTACAGTAAGTATGAAACATTTTTATGTTTTATATAATGTAGAAGTTGGTAAATATGTATGTTTTTTACAAGTAAAAGATGCAGTTATTCACTGATTCAAATACATTTTTAAATATTTATATATATTTTAAAAGTTATACAATTTTTTCATATTGAAAGTATGCATTACATAATTATATATAGTGTACATTATTTATAATATACATTTTGTAACAAAATTATCATTGTATTATTTTTAAATTTATTTGCATAATTGATACTAAATAATATTATATTTTGTATAATATTATTTAATATGTATCCAAAAACAATATTATAAATCTAAGCAAGCATTTTGTAAAAGAAAATTATTTTTAACATTAATACAATTTTTCTCTTTTTTAGCAAGCAGTCTAATTTTTTTTCTTACTTTGATAAATTAACATAATTTTTGTAATGTATAATAATACATATTATTTGTGCTTTAATATTTATTATTATACATTTTACAATATTTTACAGAAAATAAAATATTTTGTTTACATTAGTAATATTAATAAGTATTTTTGAAACTTTTTTTGTATAAAATGTCTAATTTACATTGAGTTTAATGTGAAAAAGTATTTTTGTTATTTCAATTAGGCGGCCATTTTTTTAAAGTAAGTTCTATTTTTTAGGCTATCGGTGTTTTAGGTCATTTCTGAGGAGAGAAGCTCGCAGTTGGAAGCTGCGTCGCATCGGTTAAGGTAAGCTTAATTTAATTGCTTTTAGACTTCGGGCCGGAAAATATACCGACCGACTCGGTACGGGAATGTAGTCCGACCGACACGTACCGGCGCTGCCCGATCCGCGTAGTACGATGCAATGCATGTGAATTACGACCGACTCGTACAGAACACAAGCCGAATGACCGAACCGCACGGAAACCAGCTATCCGTCCGGAAAACTACGCGAATAGAACCGACCGACACGCACCAGGAATGAACCCGACAGAAACGTACCCGCGAACTCCGACCCGCGCAGTACGATGCAATGCGTGTAAAACCAGACCGAGTCGCACGGAGCTCAAGCCGTACGACCGACACGCATACAAAACCGAGCCGAAGCAACCCAATACTCCGCGACCGACGCGTACGCCACACATGAAACCCAGCAGAAACACAGCTTGAAAGACTCGGAGAAGCCCGCACGAGCCAACTGCAGCGTCCTACTTGGTCAGAAGAACGTCTCCTACATGCCTAAAACCTACAAAGGAAAAAATACAAAAAAAGGGCAAAACAAGCAATGACAAAGTCAATAAATACAGGGGGAAAAAAACATGGAACAAAGACACACCCACAACTCCACCCATATAAAGGCCACAAATCCCTACCATGATCCTTTGCAAATTCAACTGACCTGCCAGCACAGAACACCATCAGACAGCAACCACAGACACACTCACAACTCATCCATCACACAAGCCACACACCATTAGCACCTCCCAAATAGCACCCTCACATACACCCAGCAAAACCTACACTCACCCACCCTCACTTGCACACTCACACACACATCAATCCCCACCACCACCCATCACCATGCCCCCAAAGAAGAATCCAAAGTTCCTAGACAGTGAATTGGAAGTCTTGGTAGATGAAATCCTCAGGGTAGAGCCACAATTGTTTGGTACATTGGTCCAACAGACCCCCATGTCGCAGAAAACCAAGATGTGGGAGAGGATCATCGACAGGGTGAACGCACAATAACCATGTTTGCGCACAAGGGAAGACATCCAGAACAGATGGTATGATGTGCGCAGGAGGGTCAAGGACCTACTCAAGAAGGATTACGCCTTGAGTCAGCGCACCGGCAGTGGCCCTCCTGCCAAACCAGTATACCTCAGGCCCTGGGAGGAGAAGGTGCGGGCCATCCTACCACCAGAGAGCGTACATGGACTATCAAACATCCCAGAGCCTGGTGAGTACATAACCAATATACCCAATATTGTGTGACAATACACACACATCACTGTCAAGGGGATAGTCAAACCATGCACCCTTAGCAAAGCCACAGTAACCAATAGATAATCATCCCAAGATGTGTATGTTAGTTAGATAAACACAATACATGCCATCTCATAGTGATATGTAACTGTGTCATGACATGTACAAACCTAACAACAAATAGAGCAAGGCAGTGGCACAAATCTAACCAACAAACACTGTCAGACATTTTGCCACCACTAGAACACCACCTCACAGGGAAGCTCACTGAAAGGAAGGAATTGTGTGTATGCTGGTGAAGTGAGTGTAGCCAATAGCATGATGGGAGTTGTAGTCACAGATATTGGTCACCCTCACAATTGGCCCATCATCACCACTCTGAACCATGCTCACATCAGAGGGAGTGGAAAAGAACTGACAAGATGGCTGACACTGGGTACTGCTGTGGGGAGCACAAGGCCCTGCTGGGAACTGTGCACCAACCAACAGCAGGACACCACTGACTGACATCCTGAAAGCCAACTTGCACTCCCTGCAATGGAAGCACGTTCCATGATGGGATATCTGGCTGGGTGGGAAGGAGGACTGACAGCTCTGACCATAGTTACCAGCAGATTTTCTCACACACACCCTTAACACAAACTCCACACAACCCACCTGGGAGAATGCAATGCCTCACACTCTAATTAAATATCCCACAAAGAACAACCACACTGGGTTATGCTGTGTGAAGCACAGGGACACTTTTGGGACTTGTAGCCAAACAAACGCCAGGACAACACTGTCAGCCATCCTGTCAGCACAGGCAAACTACCCCACAGGGAAGCAGAGTCAAAAGGAAGGAAGTATGGGCATGCTGGGAAGGGGGGTGTAGGCAATAGCATGATGGGAGTGGTAGTCACAGCTCAACATCCCCCACCCACATGGCCCAGCAAGCTCACACTCAAGCATGCACATCTCACAGGGAGTGAAAAGCCACTTCTAAGATGTCTGACAATGGTGCTCTGTTGTGGGGAGTACCAGGCCCTGCTGGGAACTGGAAACCAACCAACAGCAGGACACCACTGACTGACATCCTGAGAGTTAACCTGCACCCACTGCAAGGGTGGCATGCTTCATGGTGGGATAACTGGGCTGGGGGGAGAAGGAGGTCCGGATGTCAACCAAATACCACCAATGCTGGTCATGCACACACCTCAACATCCACATTGAAATGCTTCAGGTTGGCAGGACAATGAGCCACACCAATATCAACCTCTGACTGTGACAACTTAGGACAATGCAATGTACAGGGCCGCATCCAGAGGTACAGTCACAACTGTCATGTGTTTGAACCATTGATGCCTGTAGAAACATAACATACATTGTGTGTCTCTTCCAAAAACAGATGATGATTGGGACACAGCAGCATATGATGAGGTGTCCCTGTCCCAGGCTCCGGTAGCCCCTGAGCTCTCTGGTGTGGAACAGCCTCTGCCCTCCTCGGATGGCGAAGACCAGCCTGGCACCTCCGGTGTGAGTCATCATGCAGCACCAGCAGGACCACCATCTGCACCCCCTGCACCCATTCCTCCAACATCTGGCAACACACAGACCACCCCCGCCGACACGGACAGACCAAGGACACTGAATGACAACAGCACAGGGACCCCAGGCCACCGTGAAGCAACGGACAACAACCCCAGTACCAACCCCCAAGGGGGCCTAGGGTCACCTGTGCGTGCCACCGCAGGTCCCGCACGTGTGGCCAGGGGTGGTGGGAGGGGTGGTAGGCAGAGGTTGCTGTTTGCAGAGGGGTCTGGACTGCATGATGACCCACAACTGGTACGCATTGCTGATGCGTACCAGAATAGCACCGGAGAGGTCAGCCAGGTAGTGGGGATCCTCAAGGACATTCAACAGCAGCAGGCTGCCCATCATGCCAGCTTGGACTCCCATATGTCCCGTGTGGAGACACACATGTCTGGCATGGAGTCCAAGTCTGCCAGGTAGGTCGCTCCCCCACCACACAGATCCGCCTGTGCTGGCCGCCCCGCTGCTGCTGCAGGTAAGATCGCCCTTCCGTTTGTGGCCTCGGTGCCCGTATTGCTTGCTTGTCTCCCCTTTTCCCTTTTGTGCCCCCGCTGCCCCCATTTGAACTGTGCCCGTATTTGTGTCCGCTTTCTCTCCCCTTTTTTCCTTCTGTACCCCTCGCTGCCCCATTTTGAATTGTGCCCGTACTTGTGTCCGCTTTATCTCCACTTTTCCTTCTGTACCCCTCGCTGCCCCATTTTGAATTGTGCCCGTATTTGTGTCCGCTTTCTCTCCCCTTTTCCTTCTGTACCCCTCGCTGCCCCATTTTGAATTGTGCCCGTATTTGTGTCCGCTTTATCTCCACTTTTCCTTCTGTACCCCTCGCTGCCCCATTTTGAATTGTGCCCGTATTTGTGTCCGCTTTCTCTCCCCTTTTCCTTCTGTACCCTCGCTGCCCCATTTTGAATTGTGCCCGTATTTGTGTCCGCTTTCTCTCCACTTTTCCTTCTGTACCCCTCGCTGCCCCATTTTTGAATTGTGCCCGTATTTGTGTCCGCTTTCTCTCCACTTTTCCTTCTGTACCCCTCGCTGCCCCATTTTGAATTGTGCCCATATTTGTGTCCGCTTTCTCTCCACTTTTCCTTCTGTACCCCTCGCTGCCCCATTTTGAATTGTGCCCGTATTTGTGTCCGCTTTCTCTCCACTTTTCCTTCTGTACCCCTCGCTGCCCCATTTTTGAATTGTGCCCGTATTTGTGTCCGCTTTCTCTCCACTTTTCCTTCTGTACCCCTCGCTGCCCCATTTTGAATTGTGCCCGTATTTGTCCGCTTTCTCTCCACTTTTCCTTCTGTACCCCTCGCTGCCCCATTTTGAATTGTGCCCGTATTTGTGTCCGCTTTCTCTCCACTTTTCCTTCTGTACCCCTCGCTGCCCCATTTTGAATTGTGCCCGTATTTGTGTCCGCTTTCTCTCCACTTTTCCTTCTGTACCCCTCGCTGCCCCATTTTGAATTGTGCCCGTATTTGTGTCCGCTTTCTCTCCACTTTTCCTTCTGTACCCCTCGCTGCCCCATTTTTGAATTGTGCCCGTATTTGTGTCCGCTTTCTCTCCACTTTTCCTTCTGTACCCCTCGCTGCCCCATTTTGAATTGTGCCCGTATTTGTCCGCTTTCTCTCCACTTTTCCTTCTGTACCCCTCGCTGCCCCATTTTGAATTGTGCCCGTATTTGTCCGCTTTCTCTCCACTTTTCCTTCTGTACCCCTCGCTGCCCCATTTTGAATTGTGCACGTATTTGTGTCCGCTTTCTCTCCACTTTTCCTTCTGTACCCCTCGCTGCCCCATTTTTGAATTGTGCCCGTATTTGTGTCCGCTTTCTCTCCACTTTTCCTTCTGTACCCCTCGCTGCCCCATTTTGAATTGTGCCCGTATTTGTGTCCGCTTTCTCTCCCCTTTTCCTTCTGTACCCCTCGCTGCCTCTCGCCACTCCCGCCGCTGTGTCCCCTGCGGCCCCGACCCCCTGACTGCCCATTCGCTGCCCCTGCCTCCCGCCTCCCAGCTGCTCCTCCTTCCCACCTCCCCATAAATGGCGGCCGCTGTGCAGCCGCGCAGCGGACCCGTCTGCGCCCGTCCGCGCCTGGACCGCGCCCAGCGCCAAACACCCTGGCCCCCGCAGCAGCCAACCCACCCACCGGACTTACGACACCGCCACCCTCAACGCACTCAACACCAGCCGCATCCCCGGCTGCCACCGTGCCACCCCAGGACGCACCCACGGACCCTTCGCCTGCCAATCCTGCAAGTTCTCCTGCCTCCGGACCTGCACCACACCCGCCAAGCCGAGCACCAGCAGCAACCACCTGAAGTGCTTCCTGCTCAACACCCGCTCCGTCCACAGACACGCCGTGGAACTTTGGAACCTGCTCGACTCCACATCACCAGACGTCGCTTTCCTCACGGAAACATGGATGAACGCCTCCTCAGCGCCTGACATCGCCATCGCCATCCCGGACGGATACAAGATCACCCGAAGGGACCGCGCAAACCAGACAGGAGGAGGCATCGCCATCGTCCACAAGAACACCATCCGCATCACGACCAACTCCGACGACACCTTCACAGCCGGCGAACACCTGCACTTCCAGATACACACCGACCCCAAGACCACTCTCAGAGGCACCCTCATCTACAGACCCCCAGGACCACGCACACAATTCAGCGAAGACATCGCCGACCTCATCAGCCCGCACGCCCTCCCCTCGGCTGACTACATCCTCCTTGGGGACCTCAACTTCCACCTAGAGAACAACAACGATCGCAACACCACCACCCTGCTGGACAACCTCGCCAACCTCAGACTCAAGCAACTGGTGACCACCCCCACACACCTCGCCGGCCACACGCTTGACCCCGTCTTCTCCTCCAGCAAGGACATCTCCTTCAGCCACACCACCGGACTCCACTGGACAGACCACAGCTGCGTCCACTTCAGCTTCAGCAGGATCACCACGCACCACCACCCGCAACAGTTTCCGCGCAGAAGCTGGAACAAGATCACCACCGACCAACTCACCACATCCCTGAGCCAGAACCCTCCCGCCAGCTCAACGAACCCCAACCAAGCCGCCAGCAACCTCACAAGATGGATCACCAACTGCGCAGACGACCTGGCCCCATTGAAGACCCCCAGTCAGACCCGGCAACAAGAAAGCATCCTGGTTCACCGACGAACTCAAGATATCCAAGAAGAACTGCCGGGCCCTCGAGAAAGCATGGCGCAGAGACCCGACTGCAGACAACATGACCACCCTCAAGCACGCCACCCGAAAACACCACCAGCTGATCCACACCACCAAGAAAACCGCATTCAAGGAACGACTGGACAACAACGCCCACAACAGCAAGGAACTCTTCATCATCGTCAAAGAACTCTCGAACCCCAGCGCCGGAAACAACGACATCACTCCCTCGCAAGACCTCTGCAACTCGCTCGCCTCGTTCTTCCACAGCAAGATCGCAGACATACACTACAGTTTCAGCACACAGCCGACGTACCCTACGACCGTTCCAACGCCCCCACCTCCACCCTCCGAGCCTGGACCCCTATCAACACCGAAGACACTATCCGCACGATGAACTCCATCCACTCCGGATCACCAACCGACCCCTGCCCTCACCACGTCTTCAACAAGGCCGACGCCGTCATCGCACCCCACCTCCGGGACATCATCAACACCTCCTTCGTCACCGCCACCTTCCCAGAGAGCTGGAAGCACGCCGAACTCAGCGCCCTACTGAAGAAACCGTCAGCAGACCCCACCGACCTCAAAAACTACCGCCCCATCTCGCTCCTTCCTTTTCCTGCCAAAGTCATCGAGAAGACCGTCAACAGACAACTGGCCGCCTTCCTCGAGACGAATGGATCCCTCGACCACTCGCAGTCCGGCTTCCGGGCCAACCACAGCACCGAGACCGCCCTCATCGCAGCTACCGACGACATCCGAGCCCTGCTCGACAACGGGGAAACAGCGGCCCTCATCCTCCTGGACCTCTCCGCAGCGTTCGACACAGTCTGCCACCGCACCCTAGTGCAACGCCTGAACAACGGCGGAATCCAAGAGAAGGCACTGGAGTGGATCATCTCCTTCCTCGCCGGAAGAACCCAGAGAGTCCGCCTCCCCCGTTCAGTTCCGAGGCCACCGAAGTCATCTGCGGCGTACCACAAGGATCATCACTCAGCCCCACCCTCTTCAACGTCTACATGAGCCCCCTCGCAGCCATCGCACACCAACACAACCTCAACATCATCTCCTACGCCGACGACACCCAGCTGATCCTCTCCCTCACCAACGACCCCACAACCGCCAGAACCAACCTACATGAAGGGATGAAGGACGTAGCCGAGTGGATGAGGAACAGCCGCCTGAAACTGAACTCAGATAAAACGGAAGTCCTCATCCTAGGATCATCACCCTCCGCCTGGGACGACTCCTGGTGGCCCCCTGCCCTGGGCAACGCACCCAAACCAACGGACCACGCACGCAACCTGGGCTTCATCCTGGACTCCTCCCTCTCAATGACCCGACAAATCAACGCCGTCTCCTCGTCTTGCTTCAACATCCTACGCATGCTGCGCAAGATCTTCCGGTGGATCCCCACCGAAACCAGGAAGACGGTCACCCAGGCCCTCGTCACCAGCCGACTGGACTACGGCAACTCCCTCTACGCCGGAACCACAGCCAAACTTCAAAAACGACTCCAACGCATCCAGAACGCCTCAGCTCGACTCATCCTGGACATCCCCCGACACAGCCACATCGCCGGACACCTGAGAGACCTGCACTGGCTCCCCGTCAGCAAGAGAATCACGTTCCGACTCCTCACCCACGCACACAAAGCTCTCCACAACCAAGGCCCCAGATACCTCAACGACCGTCTGACCTTCTACACTCCCACCCGCCAGCTACGATCGACCAACCACGCCCTCGCCGCCGTCCCCCGCATCCGAAGAGCCACAACGGGAGGAAGATCCTTCTCCTACCTGGCTGCCAAGACGTGGAACTCCCTACCCATCCACCTCCGCCTTACCCAAGACCACCTCTCCTTCAGGAAGCAACTCAAGACCTGGCTGTTCGAACAGTAGTGGACCCCCCTCCCCCAAGCGCCTTGAGACCCTCCGGGTGAGTAGCGCGCTATACAAATGCTTGATTGATTGATTGACATTGGAAGAACTGACAGCGGTGCAGAGGGACATATTGACATGCCTCCGCCAGATTAGCACCAACATGTCCACACCTCCCTGTGTGCCCACAACATCTGGTGCCGCAACAACTGCAACTGCCACAGGGAGGGAGGATGACTCTGGTGGAGAGTCCTCTGCACCGCAGTGGCCTGCACATGAGGGTCCCCCCAGAAAGAAGAGGGGTCGTCCGAGGAAGGACAACTGAGAGGCCGATGGCCATGTACATACCCCAGGAACCCAACACCTGTTCTGGAAATTCTCCTTTGTGTGCAAACTGTTCACCCTGTCGAATGCAACCCAACTCTCCCACATGACATGGGGAGTTTAATTTGGACTAATGTATCAGATGACTGTGGACTTTACTCAGGACATTTCTGCTACCAACACTTCCAACTCATCTGAGAACTTTGGATTCCAATCCCAATGTACAGCACCCACCATCCTGTGCACTATCCTCACACATGTATGTAAATAAACTCACTAATACACCATACTTGTCTCTGTTGTGATTCCAACGTTGTTTTTGTCATGGAGATGATGATCTGCTAAATGACACTGTGCATGCTAACTGCTACAGCAAGTTCAACACCGTCATGTGAGTCATGGCGACGTGACACATATGAGGGAGACACACCACTAGGGCTACACAACACATACACACCAGGGCCATCTGACTCATCGCCTACACTGATGTTGCCAGGAAATACAGTGGAATGCACAGACACCACACCTATTCAGAGTCTGTGTTAACTAGCCCACAGGTGCAGTAAGCAAATGTCAGTCAGATGTGTGACCACAGACAACGCACATCCCAAAGTGAAGCACAGGTTTATTACACATTTGCAACATGTTGTTTCCACTACAGATGCAAGGTAATCCCACGTGGCAGTGGCCACACAGTCAACAAGTGTAGAAGAAATAAAGTCCAGGGGTGTGTGGCACATCACCTGTAGGGAAACGACTGCTTCCACCCTGGAAGTTGAATCATGGTGTCGGGGGATCCGAGTTGACCAAACAACTCTGAAAGTACCCTGTGAAGGACAGACATGACACACAGTCAAAAGCACTGAAGAACAGGACAGAACTGCAATACTCATGCCCAATACATGTCACAAGATACCTACACAAAACCAAGTTAGCATGTCAACACTGTTGGGGAGTACAGACTACCTGTAAGGACACATCGCTGCACGCATCCAGTCAAGTAGCACATGGCCACACTCAAACAGCAACAGAGCACCACCAACACATATCATGCAAACTCAAATCATTGACATAACATCTCTGTATACTCACATTCAGCTGAAGAAGTTGGTGATGAGCTGTGTGCGGACATCACCCTCATCATCATCATCATCACTGGCATCGTGGCCCAGGCCAGGATCCTCCACAGGTGGCGGATGTTGGTCATCGTCATCCAGGATGAGAGGCAACTCCTTCCGCACTGCCAGGTTGTGTAGCGTGCAGCAGACTATGAAAATCTTGCACACCTTTGCAGGGGCATATGGGAGGGCCCCTCCTGTCTTGTCCAGGCAGCGAAAGCGGCTCTTCAGGAGACCAAAAGTCCGCTCGATCACTCTCCTGGTCCGACCATGTGCCTCATTGTAGCGCATCTGGGCTGGTGTCACAGGGTTCCTGAGGGGTGTCAGCAACCACGGCATGTTGGGGTATCCGGAGTCACCTACATACAGACAATTGCACATTAGCTGATTTGGAAAAGAGGGTGGAATACAACATTGCAGAACACACACAATTGTACAAAGTCAGTACACACCGACAAGCCAGGCATTCTGTTTCTGCATCTGTGACATCATCCTCGGGATGCGACTACTCCTCATTACGTAGGCATCGTGTGCAGAACCAGGGAAACGTGCACACACATGTGAGATGCTCATATCTTCAAGACATACCACCAGAGCATTGATAGAATGGTAATGTTTCCTGTTCCTGTATGCCTGCTCATGTGCCTGTGGTGGTACCAAAGCCACATGTGTCCCATCAATGGAGCCGGTAACATGTGGCATCCTCCCCAGGGCATAGAAGTCACTCTTGACGTCAGTGAGTTGTTGACGTTTAGGGAAATAGATGTACTGGTTCAGGTATCTCAACATCGCCTCCAAAACATCGCGTAGCACACGGCTGAACATGGTCTGTGACATCCCACCAGCAGACGCCACAGTGTGTTGAAAGGTACCAGTGGCAAAGAAGTGTAGGGCTGCCATCACCTTCACCTTGGGGGTCAGCGCTGTAGGGTATGGCCGGCCAGGTTGCAAATGTGGGGTCAACCGCACCGCCAATTCCTCAATCAGCGGCCTGTTGAAGCGGTACCGTCAGATGCAGTCACGTTCAACCATGGTTGCAAGGTCAGGGAATGGTCTATGGACAGCTGGTGCCCTGCAGTGCATAGGTGAACAAAGAAAGATTGTCAGTCACCCCACATATGTGGCATTGACTATACTCAATATCACATGATACATCATTACGAGACACAAGTACTTGATGTGTGTGCCGTTCTGTATGGACATATATGGCACCTACATGGCCAACATCTAACATCTCAGTTCAACATGTGTTGACAACAAGTTCCAGGTTGTGCTATGGGAAATCATTAGGCTGTGTCACAGTACCCATGTACTGCTGACACGTTCCAAACACACACCACAGTGACAAGTGAGGACAGATGTGCCCCAGGCATCACAGCTCTTTGACAGGTAGATTCCCAGGGACCCTGTATTGCCACATGGACACTGGCATGACATGGCGTATCATGTACATGTCAGCAAAACAACCATGACTCCCACAGGCTGTGTCCCCTGTTGCCTCTGCAGGACAGACATGGACGTCTGTGACACACACACGCACAACATCAAAGTAGATGCACAAACAACGTGGATGTGGAGACTGTCTCCCATTGTGCACATGGAATCAGAGACATCTGAAACACAACATGCACACAGACTGTGGAGGGCCATCACAATTGTGGCAATGGGTCACCCTGTGACGTACATACCATCCCACATGGGACTCAGGGTGTATGTGACATGACATACACATACACAACCTGGAAATGTGACCATGCCATATGCTCTGAACTGAACAGTTGCACATCACAGTGGTCATGTGCACAACACACAAAGGATTCTGTCCCCATGAACACATGCACAGCCTGGGAGTGGCTGTCCCCAAGTGCCAACCAAAAAACCACATGTTGACCCCCATACACACACAGGTAATGCAGCCTTACATGCCTTAGGATACAGTGTGGACAGGCTGTGGTGTTGTAGGTGTGCCCCTGAGACCCTGGCAAGTAATTGTGGCTGGCATACGTTCACCAGTGACAACCATGGTGACATATGCGAGTGTCTTGTACAGGGACGCGTCGTACAGCAATGGACCGATCCGTGTGCACGCATTGGCCATTGCATATGATGTGGACGGATGCGTGTTGTGCTCCGAAATACGCGTCGTACAGCAATGGACTGATCGGTGCGCACGCATTGGCCATTGCACATGATGTTGACGGATGTTTGTTGTGCTCCGAAATACGCGTTGTACAGCAATGGACCGATCGGTGCGCACACATTGGCCATTGCATATGATGTGGACGGATGCGTGTTGTGCTCCGAAATACGCGTTGTACAGCAATGGACCGATCGGTGCACACGCATTGGCCATTGCACATGATGTGGACGGATGCGTGTTGTGCTCCGAAATACGCGTTGTACAGCAATGGACCGATCGGTGCGCACGCATTGGCCATTGCATATGATGTGGACGGATGCGTGTTGTGCTCCGAAATACGCGTTGTACAGCAATGGACCGATCGGTGCACACGCATTGGCCATTGCATATGATGTGGACGGATGCGAGTTGTGCTCCGAAATACGCGTTGTACAGCAATGGACCGATCGGTGCGCACGCATTGGCCATTGCATATGATGTGGACGGATGCGTGTTGTGCTCCGAAATATGCATTGTACAGCAATGGACCGATCGGTGCGCACGCATTGGCCATTGCATATGATGTGGACGGATGCGTGTTGTTTTTCGAAATACGCGTCGTACAGCAATGGTCCGATCGGTGCGCACGCATTGCCTATGGCCTGACATGGTAACGGACTCGTTTTCGAAGCTTTTACGAGCCGGATGCAGTGAATTCAGTTGGCCACCCACAACAATGTTGCAAATTCATGGGTGTCTTGAAGTTGAACTTTTGAAGGATGCTGTGGGCGTGTATAAGTGGTGCAATTCCATGGATTGGCCAGATTCAGAAGATGCAAACGACTTGGACCTATCACTTTGGACACATGGGACAGTATCTGCCTCTGCAGCACACATATAATGCTGGCTGTTCCCCTGAGAGCTCACTTGCCTGCACTACATGCTCCAGGACGACATCTGCCACCACCAATGCTGCTGTCTCTGCATCCTCTGGCTACTGCAATGGCACGTACTGTGGATAGAGCCCCAGCCTTCAGCACTGAGGAGAACCAGGCCCTGCTGGACAGCCTCCTTCCACAGTACAGCAAGCTGTATGGGAAACCAGGGGAGCAGGTGAGTGTGCTGTCCACTGCCTTACTAATTGTGCATGTTGTCTGACTAGCAAGACTTACAGTGTGTACACC